>OZ038483.1:79658529-79711029 GCA_964036315.1 Acanthosepion esculentum
TTACTTCATCATGGAGAAGAAGGAAAAAAAAGCCCCTTCTTTCCTGATCACAAAGAAAAAAACTTCCACCCTGGCTACTATCAAAAAATCGGTTAGGAAGCATCTTTTTAACCCGAAAAAAGACCCCCCGGACAAAGATAATCCCAATGAATATCCTGCCCTGCCACGAACCCCTACTAATGAGGAGATTGTGGACGTCCTTAAGCAGGCGGCCAAAGCCAGGATAGCTAAGGAAATCCTGGAAAAGGAAAAAAACAATGAAAAGCCTAAAGTCAGTACCGAGGTCGGGGATTCGCCCTCTTGTTGGAAGTCCCCTCCGAATTGTATTATCGACATCGCGGAGTTCCTGGAGCGTGCCAAGAGTTACGCTCACCTCGTGGTGAAAGACGGGCTCTTGGAGGATCCAGTGGAACTGAAGAGAGTCGAGAAAAGAATAGTGTCTGTTTTTGTCGTCGACAAGCGTTCGCGCAAAATTTGTCGTTCGACTAAAGACACAGTGTTTAAAGCACTGGAGTCCCTGGGGTTCAAACCCCTAAGAATTGTCAAAGGCAAGGGTTTCTTCATGTGGGACGTGCTGCTGCCCACTGCAGAAGACTGCGTGAGAGCCACCCGGAGGGAGTTGATCACCAAGGATCTCATCCTCCGAACGGAGTACGAGGGTCGGCGAAGGACCAGGGTGGCAGTGTACGAGGTCCCTCCTCAGGTTATCGGGGAACACCTCGCGGCTTTCCTGGCCCAATACGGGGAAATATTGGCCGCTTCCTGCGATAGCCTGACCGGGGGATGGAGCTTTGATATGATGCTCGATCGAAAGGCCTTCAGCTCCGTCCCCAACTGGATTGACGTAGGTGACCTGAAGCTGCCGGTCATCGTGACCGGTCGTAAACCAGCCTGTTGGAAGTGTGGAGTGACTGGTCATCTCTCCTCTTCCTGCCCAGAGAAGAAGGCCTCTGGGACTCAGGTCACTAAAGACCAAACTCCCCCTCTGACCGAGTCTGCAAAATCCGCCGCGCCTGTAATGGGCATGCCAGCTGCCGGGACCGGAGAGGTTGTTCCCCCGGTTGGGTCACCATCCAAGCCCCCATCCCCCGAAGAGCCCTCTTCCGCCGCTCCTGTGGCTAAGAAGGGGGAAGAAGGGGAATGGCAGGTAGTTGGCAGGGTCAGAGGGAAGCGTCAGCCAGCGGGTCCTCAGTCCCCTGAAGCCTCGGGGACTAAAGACACACACAGTCCCACTCCCTCTATCAACAGCAAGGGCGACGCCCCGACCTCCACTCTTTCAATTGAAGAGCAAAAGTTGAGATATGAGCCAAGCCACGAAAAAGTGGAGAAACTAAAAAAACTCAAAAAACATCTGGACGACCAAAAAAAAACCACAAAATCTCCTCCAAAAAAAAACATCCCCTTACAGTCACCTAAATTAATTTCCCCCATCAAATCTCCCCCGAAGAAGAAGGCCACCCTTTGTGTTTCCTCCATCCCCATGCCTCCCACTTCAACCCCTCTCTCCAGAGTGAAGCCTTCTCCTGCTATGCCGTCCACCTCCCATGCCCAATCCCAAATCCCGCTCAGTAGAGATCCCAGTCCCTTTAGACAACCCTGCACTCCTTGCCACACTCCCAGTCCTTCTCCCACTAAAACCTCTCAGATGTTACCACCGGTCACCAAAAGGCCCCGAAGCCCCACTCAAGATCCCGGCGAAAAGAAAAAAAAACCAAAGGGCATTTTCAATCATGGATTGGACATTTGTAAGATCTCCCCTAGGCAGGCGGAAAAAGCTAGGGATTATGGGAACCGTATCCCTAATCTAAAGTTCCTCCTGTCCATCAAACAGTTCAGCGACAAAGACATCGACAACCCGTTGAACTTCCCAGATGCCCAGCGGGTTTTAACCGTGGTGGGAGTAGACACGGGAGCAAAACAGATTTGGGCCATGTTGGACGAGGCCATATCCTCGTTCAACATGAGCCCGCCCATTGCTATCATTCAGAGCGACAAGCTCCGGAAAATGAACTCTTTTTGCGCAGGGAGGGTCCCAATTTTTGTTCACCCCTCCCTCTATAGGGCTCTTAAACTCACTTTCCCGTGGGATATCGGCGGGATCTCCCAGGACGGTAACATCAACACTGAGATGGGCCATGGGTCTATGGGAGATGCTGTCGGTATCCTCACCCCGGCCAGTTTCAAAACAGGTAAGCAACCCTAATCAGTTTTCACTATGGCTCTCTGGTTGGCTACTTTAAATGTCCGGGGCCTGAGGTCGGAGTCTCGCAGGGCGAGGCTCTCTCGCGACCTTCAGCGCCTCGGGGTTAATATCTGTTGTGTGCAAGAGACCCGGTTTTCTTCTCATGATCGTGAGGATGTGCTGTCTAAGGGGTTCGCCCTTTATTCAGCATGTTTTGATGGTCGTTCGAGGGGTGTCTCTTGGCTAGTGAGCAGGTCTTTAGACGCTGCATGTACTCTTGTTTTCGCAGATCCGGCGGGCAGGCTTTGTGTGCTGGACGTTACCATAAAAGGTAAGGCTTTACGTCTCATCGGCGTTTATGCGCCTAATACCCATGCTGAGCGACCTGGTCTGTTTCGGCAGATCGAGCCGTTTTTGACGACATCTCGTCGGGTAGTTTTAGCGGGCGATTGGAATGCCGTCCTTGAGCCCGATATAGATCGTATAGGGAAAAAACGGGGTACTAACAATCCTGATGTGAAACCATTTCGGGACTTTATCGGCGGGTTTGATCTCGTCGATAAGTACCGGAATGAGCATCCTCGGGAGGTAGCATGGACTTGGACTAATAGTGGCAACTCGGCTCCTGGGACGCTTGCGAGCTACCTCGACCGGGTCTTAGTTAAGAGAGTCGATGTAGGGCTCTTAGGGTGTCCAAGTTTCCATTACATAGTTTATTCGGATCATAGGCTTGTCCGGGTCCGGGTAAACTTAGATAAGCCTAAGGTTAGGTTGGCTGGTTACTGGAAATTCAACTGTTCACTGTTTGGTGAGCAGGGATTTCGGGACCAGCTGGTACTAATGATACAACGGGAATTGTCGGGAGCGGTTTTCGGGAACGCCTGGTGGGGTAAACTTAAATCCAAAATTAGAACGTTTGCTGCCGATTTTAGTCGTCGACTCAATCGAGATAGATTAGCGGCGCAAACTGCTTTAGAAGAAAAAGTTGATCGGGCCGTGAAATCCCGTGTTAGTGGGGATGTAGCCTTAGCTAAGGCAGAGTTGGCCTCCTTGCTTATCAAGAAGGATCAAGCTCTGGTAGTTAGGGCTAGGTTAAAAAGAATGTCCTCTGAGGCGACGAATATGGCCGCTGAATTGCGTGCAGAGGAGAGTAGGAGTGCGTCTCGACGACATATCGCGTGCGTCACATTACCGGATAATCGGACCGTGACTACAAACGCGGGCATATGTGAGGTCTTTCGTGATTACTTTCAGGATCTTTTCACCAGGGAGCCCGGTCTGAGCTCTGCTCAGTTCGACTCCTATTTAGCCGACTTTCCCTGCCTCGAGGCAGCTGAAGCGGCTGGGTGCGAGGGTCCCATAACAGAGTCCGAGATCTGGGATGCGCTGAAGCAGGTTGGCCTGGATAAGTCTCCGGGACTCGATGGTCTTCCCTACGAAGTGTACTTGAGGCTGTCGCCCGTTTTTGTTCCTTTGCTGGAGCTGATTTTCAACCACTGGATGAAGCAGGGGTCTATACCCCAACGCTTCACCAGGGGTGTGATCAAGTTGCTGCGTAAGGACAAGAACGGTGGGGATGGGTTAGGGAACTTTCGCCCTTTAACAATGTTAAACACGGAGTTAAAGATTTTGGCGAAGATCTTAGCCAACCGTTTGCAGCTTGTCCTGTCTAGTCTGATTGGTCCCGAGCAGACTTGTGCTGTGAAGGGCAGGACTATTCAGGATAACCTGCATATGGTACGCTTGATCTTAGAACAAGTCGACGGTGAAGCCGCGCTGATCAATTTAGATCAGTCCAAGGCCTTCGATAGGGTTGACCATCGTTTTCTGGAGGCTGTCCTTTCGGCGGCCGGTTTCGGAGCCGACTTTCGCTCCTGGATCCGACTCTTGTATGCGACCCCCGGTGCGCTGGTGGAAGTGAATGGAGTAAGATCGAAGCCTTTCGTATTGTCTCGCTCTATTCGTCAGGGTTGTCCGCTCTCGCCTTTGCTGTACGTTCTTGCGTTGGAACCGTTCCTTCGCAAGTTAAAGGCGAATCCGGTCCTGCGTGGAATATCTCTGCCTGGGGCCACCACCTCAGCAAGGTATTCTGCCTATGCTGACGACGTTTCGGTTCTTGTGTCGAGCAGAACCGAGATTGACGAAGTCAGCAAAGTGGTCAGTGGTTATGAGATGGTGACAGGGGCCAAGATCAATCGCGATAAGTCTGTGGGCTTGCGATTGGGTGCGTGGAAGGGAGTTTCTCTTCCCGGACCTTTCCTCTGGACGGATGGGCCGATCAAGATACTCGGCGTCTGGTTCGGTCCGGATCTCCAGTTGGAAATGAATTGGTCGGAGGTACGAGGGAAGGCCGAGATCGCGGTTGGTCTGTGGTCTCGGAGGAGGCTTTCCCTGAAGGGAAGGGCGGAAGTATGTGTTTCTCACATATATCCTATTCTCGTGTACCGACTCTCTGTACTTCCACTTCCGTTTACCGCACTAAGTTTATTAGTAAGGCTCTTGTTCTCTTTCTTGTGGAGAGGCAAGGCCGCTATGGTATCTCGCAAGATCTGTTGCCTTCATACCGCTGAGGGCGGCCTGGGAATGCCAAGCATTGAGATTCGTCAACATATGCTTCGCATTGCATTCCTGGACCGATTGTGTCGCGAACCGGACGAGGTGGGAGCCTTCTGGAAGGAAGATGCCCGGAAAAATTTCCCGTCCCTGAGAAGTGTGCACTCGTGCGAGGGGGGGGCCCGCCGTAGACCCCGAGCCGAAAGCTCCTTCTATCACGAATGTCGTCGCGCTCTGAAATGCCTCTTACGGGCGTCGGAAGGCCTCTCCAACGTCCAGGCGTTGTCTCGTAGGGCATTGTATCAAGTGTTAGTTCGGGGGTCCGTTCAAGATGCTCTGATTAGCGAGCTCGGTCTTACGAAGCAGCAGGCTCGCTCAATATGGCCTTGGGCGACAGGGTTGAAATGCCTCACTAACGACGAGGCATCACTCACCTGGCAGGTGATTCGTGGAGCCCTCTGGGTCGGCAAAAGACTTTGTGCAGCGGGCTTGGAGAATTCTCCAAACTGCCGCCGCTGTGTTGGGGAAGTCGAGACCATTGGTCACGCCTTCTTTCAGTGCAGAGTGGTAGTGCCGTTGTGCAAGTTTGTTGAAGGTCTCATGGTTCGCGTCTTGCGGAGAAAGACCTTTGTCCTGGATGTCGTTTCTGTTTGCAGCAATGTGGTACCGCAGATGTCGAGGGCTGAGAATTATGTGTTCTGTTGCTTACTAGGCGTTATGAGAGTCGTGATTTGGACGACGCGTCAGAAGGAATTCTATGGTGGCGAGAAGTTTGTTTCTTCCGAACTGATCTTGTTCTTTAGGCATCTGCTTAAAGTCAAGATTAGGACGGAAAGGCGGCGACTCACATCATCTGAATTTGGCGAAAGGTGGGTGACTCTTGCGCGTTTGTGCCGTGTGAAAGGGGCTGACCTTGAGTGGCATTTTGATGCCGGTTAGGCATAGGATATTGTTTACCTGGGTTGAACTTGGGCAACCCATCCATGCTTAGGCTAGATTAGGTTTTTTGGTGTTTTATTTTTTAGTTTCTTACGATTATGTAAACTTAGCTAAGGTATGTTTGCTCATTGGCCCCCTTTTTTTTTCTGTCCCCCTTTTCTTTTCCTTTAGTTTAACTCCCCGTCCCTCCCCTCTTTAGGTGCTCAGTGATTTCAGTTCTCTGGATGATGCGGGACGCCTTTCGTTTTTCGTGTGTGTGATCTTTTTCGTATGTTTGTGTGTGAATCAGTGCGTGTTTGTGTGAATGGTTGGGATGGATAAATGTGTAGTTTATATTGTCAAAGTCCCGTGTCGATTTCGCCCAGTTAATTGATTTTACTGGCACATTTAGGATTTGTCGGGGGGTTTTTAATTACTAACATGATTTTGTTTAGTTTTCTTGTACATATTTGTATGCATATTGTATATAGTCATTGGGGATTATTTTATTTAATTTTTATGCCCGCCCCCCATCAGACTTTATTGTATATATGGGGTTATTTAGGATTTTCATAGAGACAATGAGGTATTTTGGTGGTTGTAGAACGAATGGTATGTATGAATGTGGTGTTTTGGTGAAAGGAATATTGTTTTGTATGCTTGGGTCAGTGCGTGCGACTAGCTAAGTTTAATTTTAAGACAAGCGATGACCTTCCTTTCCCAATCCCCATTTTTGGCTTTGTGCCACATTTACCGTGTTTTGTATACGGTAATAAATATTATCACGAGATCCAACGGCCGTCTTGTTATTCCTTTTCTCTTTGTTGTAGACCGCAGACCGACTGCACGTTTGCCGGAATTCTGTTTGACTGCTGACAGACTGCTCGTTTGCCCGAATTCTGTGTTGCATTGTATTTAGCTAAGTTTGTTTTTTATTATTTCCATTTGACTGTTTCAGGAAAAAAAAAAGGAAAAAAGAAGAAAAAAAAAAGGAAAAAAGAAGAAAAAAAAAAAAAAAGAATCAAAAAGTCCTTTTGATTTTTGCTTCTCTCCATTTTTTTTTACCCCCCTCTTTTAATTTCTGTTATTTTTTCGTTTTATTTCAGTTTTCCAATTTTCCCCCTTTAATTTTTGTTTTCCTTTTAATTTTCTTTTTACCCCCGGTAATTCTTTGTTTTTTATTTTTTACCCCTTTTTAATTTGCAGGCCTTGTTCTTTTTATTCTAGTTTCCCGTTTTAATTTCCTTCCAACCTTTAATTTTTGTTTTTCATTTCCACGCTTTTTCTTTTTAGCCTCCGTTAAAATTTTCATTTTCCTTTAATTTCTGATTTTCGCGTTTATTAATTTTAATTTCTGTTTTCTTTCCTAACCTTACGTTTTTCCGTGTTTTTCGTTTTATAATTTGTTTGTACTAATTTCGTTTTGTAATCCTTGTATTGTATAATTTATTTGTTTATCTTTCCTTTGTTTATCGGTTCGACTCGCTTTTCTGTGGGTCGGCCATTTTGAATTTTTGTTTCTAGCTTTGGTTGTCGTCGAAAGTTACGTATTTTCTTTTGTTTATTCTTTTCGACTAGTGTCGGCCATTTTGTTTTTTTGTTAATAGCTCCGGCTATTTGCCGAAGTTTATTATTGTCTTTGTTTACCTTGTTTTGAACCGTTTTCTTTGTATTATTTAATTTTCCTCCTTGTGTTTTTTATTTTCGCCTTTAGGTGATATTTGTTTAAGTTTTTTACGTGTTATTTTTGTTGTGTTTGTAATTGTTTAATTTAGCTGTCTAGTCTCGCTTCTTAAAGTCGGCCATCTTTTATTTTATTTTATTTTTTTTTTTTTTTTTTTTTTTTTTTTTTTTTTTTTTTTTAACTAGCTTCGGCTAGAGTTTAATCTTAGTTTTTCTTATCTATCTTTTCTTTGAACTTTTTTGTCTAAATTCCCCCCCCCCTTTTTATTTTTTTTTGCGCCTTTTGGCGTTATTCGTTCTTTTTTGTTTCGCCTTTAGGCGAAATTTAGTAAATATCCCTCCCCCTATTCCTCCTCTCCCGACCCTCCCCCTTACTTCATTATGGAGAAGAAGGAAAAAAAAGCCCCTTCTTTTCTGATCACAAAGAAAAAGACTTCGACCCTGGCTACCATCAAAAAATCGGTTAGGAAGCACCTTTTTAACCCGAAAAAAGACCCCCCAGACAAAGATAATCCCAATGAATATCCTGCCCTGCCACGAACCCCTACTAATGAGGAGATTGTGGACGTCCTGAAGCAGGCGGCCAAAGCCAGGATAGCTAAGGAAATCCTGGAAAAGGAAAAAAACAATGAAAAGCCTAAAGTTAGTACCGAGGTCGGGGATTCGCCCTCTTGTTGGAAGTCCCCTCCGAATTGTATTATCGACATCGCGGAGTTCCTGGAGCGTGCCAAGAGTTACGCTCACCTCGTGGTGAAAGACGGGCTCTTGGAGGATCCAGTGGAACTGAAGAGAGTCGAGAAAAGAATAGTGTCTGTTTTTGTCGTCGACAAGCGTTCGCGCAAAATTTGTCGTTCGACTAAAGACACAGTGTTTAAAGCACTGGAGTCCCTGGGGTTCAAACCCCTAAGAATTGTCAAGGGCAAGGGTTTCTTCATGTGGGACGTGCTGCTGCCCACTGCAGAAGACTGCGTGAGAGCCACCCGGAGAGAATTAATCACCAAAGATCTCATCCTCCGAACAGAGTACGAGGGTCGGCGAAGGACCAGGGTGGCAGTGTACGAGGTCCCTCCTCAGGTTATCGGGGAACACCTCGCGGCTTTCCTGGCCCAATACGGGGAAATATTGGCCGCTTCCTGCGATAGCCTGACCGGGGGATGGAGCTTTGATATGATGCTCGATCGAAAGGCCTTCAGCTCCGTCCCCAACTGGATTGACGTTAGTGACTTGAAGCTGCCGGTCATCGTGACCGGTCGTAAACCAGCCTGCTGGAAGTGTGGAGTGACTGGTCATCTCTCCTCTTCCTGCCCAGAGAAGAAGGCCTCTGGGACTCAGGTCACTAAAGACCAAACTCCCCCTCTGACCGAGTCTGCAAAATCCGCCGCGCCTGTAATGGGTATGCCAGCTGCCGGGACCGGAGAGGTTGTTCCCCCGGTTGGGTCACCATCCAAGCCCCCATCCCCCGAAGAGCCCTCTTCCGCCGCTCCTGTGGCTAAGAAGGGGGAAGAAGGGGAATGGCAGGTAGTTGGCAGGGTCAGAGGGAAGCGTCAGCCAGCGGGTCCTCAGTCCCCTGAAGCCTCGGGGACTAAAGACACACACAGTCCCACTCCCTCTATCAACAGCAAGGGCGACGCCCCGACCTCCACTCTTTCAATTGAAGAGCAGAGGCTAAAATACGAGCCGAGCCACGAAAAAGCGGAGAAACTAAAAAAACTCAAAAAACATCTGGACGACCAAAAAAAAACCACAAAATCTCCTCCAAAAAAAACCATCCCCTTACAGTCACCTAAATTAATTTCCCCCATCAAATCTCCCCCGAAGAAGAAGGCCACCCTTTGTGTATCCTCCATCCCCATGCCTCCCACTTCAACCCCTCTCTCCAGAGTGAAGCCTTCTCCTGCTATGCCGTCCACCTCCCATGCCCAATCCCAAATCCCGCTCAGTAGAGATCCCAGTCCCTTTAGACAACCTTGCACTCCTTGCCACACTCCCAGTCCTTCTCCCACTAAAACCTCTCAGATGTTACCACCGGTCACCAAAAGGCCCCGAAGCCCCACTCAAGATCCCGGCGAAAAGAAAAAAAAACCAAAGGGCATTTTCAATCATGGATTGGACATTTGTAAGATCTCCCCTAGGCAGGCGGAAAAAGCTAGGGATTATGGGAACCGTATCCCTAATCTAAAGTTCCTCCTGTCCATCAAACAGTTCAGCGACAAAGACATCGACAACCCGTTGAACTTCCCAGATGCCCAGCGGGTTTTAACCGTGGTGGGCGTTGACACGGGAGCAAAACAGATTTGGGCCATGTTGGACGAGGCCATATCCTCGTTCAACATGAGCCCGCCCATTGCTATCATTCAGAGCGACAAGCTCCGGAAAATGAACTCTTTTTGCGCAGGGAGGGTCCCAATTTTTGTTCACCCCTCCCTCTATAGGGCTCTTAAACTCACTTTCCCGTGGGATATCGGCGGGATCTCCCAGGACGGTAACATCAACACTGAGATGGGCCATGGGTCTATGGGAGATGCTGTCGGTATCCTCACCCCGGCCATGTTCAAAACAGGTAAGCAACCCTAATCAGTTTTCACTATGGCTCTCTGGTTGGCTACTTTAAATGTCCGGGGCCTGAGGTCGGAGTCTCGCAGGGCGAGGCTCTCTCGCGACCTTCAGCGCCTCGGGGTTAATATCTGTTGTGTGCAAGAGACCCGGTTTTCTTCTCATGATCGTGAGGATGTGCTGTCTAAGGGGTTCGCCCTTTATTCAGCATGTTTTGATGGTCGTTCGAGGGGTGTCTCTTGGCTAGTGAGCAGGTCTTTAGACGCTGCATGTACTCTTGTTTTCGCAGATCCGGCGGGCAGGCTTTGTGTGCTGGACGTTACCATAAAAGGTAAGGCTTTACGTCTCATCGGCGTTTATGCGCCTAATACCCATGCTGAGCGACCTGGTCTGTTTCGGCAGATCGAGCCGTTTTTGACGACATCTCGTCGGGTAGTTTTAGCGGGCGATTGGAATGCCGTCCTTGAGCCCGATATAGATCGTATAGGGAAAAAACGGGGTACTAACAATCCTGATGTGAAACCATTTCGGGACTTTATCGGCGGGTTTGATCTCGTCGATAAGTACCGGAATGAGCATCCTCGGGAGGTAGCATGGACTTGGACTAATAGTGGCAACTCGGCTCCTGGGACGCTTGCGAGCTACCTCGACCGGGTCTTAGTTAAGAGAGTCGATGTAGGGCTCTTAGGGTGTCCAAGTTTCCATTACATAGTTTATTCGGATCATAGGCTTGTCCGGGTCCGGGTAAACTTAGATAAGCCTAAGGTTAGGTTGGCTGGTTACTGGAAATTCAACTGTTCACTGTTTGGTGAGCAGGGATTTCGGGACCAGCTGGTACTAATGATACAACGGGAATTGTCGGGAGCGGTTTTCGGGAACGCCTGGTGGGGTAAACTTAAATCCAAAATTAGAACGTTTGCTGCCGATTTTAGTCGTCGACTCAATCGAGATAGATTAGCGGCGCAAACTGCTTTAGAAGAAAAAGTTGATCGGGCCGTGAAATCCCGTGTTAGTGGGGATGTAGCCTTAGCTAAGGCAGAGTTGGCCTCCTTGCTTATCAAGAAGGATCAAGCTCTGGTAGTTAGGGCTAGGTTAAAAAGAATGTCCTCTGAGGCGACGAATATGGCCGCTGAATTGCGTGCAGAGGAGAGTAGGAGTGCGTCTCGACGACATATCGCGTGCGTCACATTACCGGATAATCGGACCGTGACTACAAACGCGGGCATATGTGAGGTCTTTCGTGATTACTTTCAGGATCTTTTCACCAGGGAGCCCGGTCTGAGCTCTGCTCAGTTCGACTCCTATTTAGCCGACTTTCCCTGCCTCGAGGCAGCTGAAGCGGCTGGGTGCGAGGGTCCCATAACAGAGTCCGAGATCTGGGATGCGCTGAAGCAGGTTGGCCTGGATAAGTCTCCGGGACTCGATGGTCTTCCCTACGAAGTGTACTTGAGGCTGTCGCCCGTTTTTGTTCCTTTGCTGGAGCTGATTTTCAACCACTGGATGAAGCAGGGGTCTATACCCCAACGCTTCACCAGGGGTGTGATCAAGTTGCTGCGTAAGGACAAGAACGGTGGGGATGGGTTAGGGAACTTTCGCCCTTTAACAATGTTAAACACGGAGTTAAAGATTTTGGCGAAGATCTTAGCCAACCGTTTGCAGCTTGTCCTGTCTAGTCTGATTGGTCCCGAGCAGACTTGTGCTGTGAAGGGCAGGACTATTCAGGATAACCTGCATATGGTACGCTTGATCTTAGAACAAGTCGACGGTGAAGCCGCGCTGATCAATTTAGATCAGTCCAAGGCCTTCGATAGGGTTGACCATCGTTTTCTGGAGGCTGTCCTTTCGGCGGCCGGTTTCGGAGCCGACTTTCGCTCCTGGATCCGACTCTTGTATGCGACCCCCGGTGCGCTGGTGGAAGTGAATGGAGTAAGATCGAAGCCTTTCGTATTGTCTCGCTCTATTCGTCAGGGTTGTCCGCTCTCGCCTTTGCTGTACGTTCTTGCGTTGGAACCGTTCCTTCGCAAGTTAAAGGCGAATCCGGTCCTGCGTGGAATATCTCTGCCTGGGGCCACCACCTCAGCAAGGTATTCTGCCTATGCTGACGACGTTTCGGTTCTTGTGTCGAGCAGAACCGAGATTGACGAAGTCAGCAAAGTGGTCAGTGGTTATGAGATGGTGACAGGGGCCAAGATCAATCGCGATAAGTCTGTGGGCTTGCGATTGGGTGCGTGGAAGGGAGTTTCTCTTCCCGGACCTTTCCTCTGGACGGATGGGCCGATCAAGATACTCGGCGTCTGGTTCGGTCCGGATCTCCAGTTGGAAATGAATTGGTCGGAGGTACGAGGGAAGGCCGAGATCGCGGTTGGTCTGTGGTCTCGGAGGAGGCTTTCCCTGAAGGGAAGGGCGGAAGTATGTGTTTCTCACATATATCCTATTCTCGTGTACCGACTCTCTGTACTTCCACTTCCGTTTACCGCACTAAGTTTATTAGTAAGGCTCTTGTTCTCTTTCTTGTGGAGAGGCAAGGCCGCTATGGTATCTCGCAAGATCTGTTGCCTTCATACCGCTGAGGGCGGCCTGGGAATGCCAAGCATTGAGATTCGTCAACATATGCTTCGCATTGCATTCCTGGACCGATTGTGTCGCGAACCGGACGAGGTGGGAGCCTTCTGGAAGGAAGATGCCCGGAAAAATTTCCCGTCCCTGAGAAGTGTGCACTCGTGCGAGGGGGAGGCCCGCCGTAGACCCCGAGCCGAAAGCTCCTTCTATCATGAATGTCGTCGCGCTCTGAAATGCCTCTTACGGGCGTCGGAAGGCCTCTCCAACGTCCAGGCGTTGTCTCGTAGGGCATTGTATCAAGTGTTAGTTCGGGGGTCCGTTCAAGATGCTCTGATTAGCGAGCTCGGTCTTACGAAGCAGCAGGCTCGCTCAATATGGCCTTGGGCAACAGGGTTGAAATGCCTCACTAACGACGAGGCATCACTCACCTGGCAGGTGATTCGTGGAGCCCTCTGGGTCGGCAAAAGACTTTGTGCAGCGGGCTTGGAGAATTCTCCAAACTGCCGCCGCTGTGTTGGGGAAGTCGAGACCATTGGTCACGCCTTCTTTCAGTGCAGAGTGGTAGTGCCGTTGTGCAGGTTTGTTGAAGGCCTCATGGTTCGCGTCTTGCGGAGAAAGACCTTTGTCCTGGATGTCGTTTCTGTTTGCAGCAATGTGGTACCGCAGATGTCGAGGGCTGAGAATTATGTGTTCTGTTGCTTACTAGGCGTTATGAGAGTCGTGATTTGGACGACGCGTCAGAAGGAATTCTATGGTGGCGAGAAGTTTGCTTCTTCCGAACTGATCTTGTTCTTTAGGCATCTGCTTAAAGTCAAGATTAGGACGGAAAGGCGGCGGCTCACATCATCTGAATTTGGCGAAAGGTGGGTGACTCTTGCGCGTTTGTGCCGTGTGAAAGGGGCTGACCTTGAGTGGCATTTTGATGCCGGTTAGGCATAGGATATTGTTTTCCTGGGTTGAACTTGGGCAACCCATCCATGCTTAGGCTAGATTAGGGTATTTGGTGTTTTATTTTTAGTTTCTTAGGATTATGTAAACTTAGCTAAGGTATGTTTGCTCATTGGCCCCTTTTTTTTCTGTCCCCTTTTCTTTTCCTTTAGTTTAACTCCCCATCCCTCCCCTCTTTAGGTGCTCAGTGATTTCAGTTCTCTGGATGATGCGGGACGCCTTTCGTTTTCGTGTGTGTGATCCTTTTCGTATGTTTGTGTGTGAATCAGTGCGTGTTTGTGTGAATGGTTGGGATGGATAAATGTGTATTTTATATTGTCTAAGTCCCGTGTCGATTTCGCCCAGTTAATTGATTTTACTGGCACATTTAGGATTTGTGGGGGGGGGTTTTAATTACTAACATGATTTTGTTTAGTTTTCTTGTACATATTTGTATGCATATTGTATATAGTCATTGGGGATTATTTTATTTAATTTTTATGCCCGCCCCCCAACAGACTTTATTGTATATATGGGGTTATTTAGGATTTTCATAGAGACAATGAGGTATTTTGGTGGTTGTAGAACGAATGGTATGTATGAATGAGGTGTTTTGGTGAAAGGAATATTGTTTTGTATGCTTGGGTCAGTGCGTGCGACTAGCTAAGTTTAATTTTAAGACAAACGATGACCTTCCTTTCCCAATCCCCATTTTTGGCTTTGTGCCACATTTACCGTGTTTTGTATACGGTAATAAATATTATCACGAGATCCAACTAGAGACTCTAATCGACTGCTACTAGTCAACACATTCTCCAGGAACGTCTTCCCAGAAATATACAGAAATACTATATGTACTTATTGTGTACACTTTCTTGTTATAATACATTCTTGTTCTAAGTACATTTTGTGTTGCATTATTATTCCATGCATTAGGCGAGATTCAACAATGAGTCAAGACTCAACAATGGCGACGAAGTAGAACGAACCATACGTCAAGTTTCAACAATGGCCACGAAGTAGAACGAACCATACGCCAAGTTTCAACAATGGCAAAGAAGTAGAACGAACCATACGGAAAGAAGAAAGAATTAATAGTGAGAGTTTTCAACAATTGGGACAAGTCATTGAAGAACCCAGGCTGAAAAAAAACAAACTATTAATTCAAAGTCCAACGTTAACGTAACGACGAAGGATTCTGAACTTCTGGATATGTAAAACTCGTTAAAAGACGACTAAGCATAAAGGAACGTTCACTCAGAAAAATTGAAAGGTGTCGTAAACGAATAACGGTAATTTTAAATTAAAAATTTATCTACAACGAGACACCCGCTAAAAAGAAAAAAATGGCCGACTACAAAAACATGCATGGATTAAAAGGAGCACAAATACACCGTGTCGACTTTGAAAGGTAACAAACTTTAAAAAATTATTTTTTTAAAATTATTTGTTCAACAATATAGTGACGAATTACCTCTGATAAGAAAATCAGACGTTGTCATTGAAATACGCGGACAGAAGTCGAAAACGTAAAAAAAAAAAAAAAAAAAAAAAAGTCCGACGCTGTCTGTTCACGAAAAAAAAAATAATACCAAAGTTGATTAGCACGGGCGTGAATGTAAAAGCAAGACATAAAATAGAAAAGTCGTACGTTGTTTCGATTTTTTTGGTCAGCTTATATGATAGTCGTGGATACACAAATTAAAAGTATATTCCTTGTTGCATGAACACTATCAGCTAAAGATGGATGAACTATCCAAAGTCATATCCGAATTATTCAAATCCCAACAGATAGCACAGCAAGAACAATTGATAGCAATGCAAAAATATCAAGAACGACAAGAGGAAAGACTTTTGGAAATTCAAAAGTTAACACTGGAGAAATTAAACAACTATCAGGCAAATGAGGGAAATTCTTCATACTATAATAACACCATATTTAATTCGCTGGAAACTTTCAACTATGTGCCAGACGAAGAAAAAACGTTTGAAGCATACTTTAAACGATATGAAGATATTTTCTACACAGACTGTGAAAACTGGTCGAATTCAAGAAAAGTCAGTCTATTACTAAGAAAGCTAGGTACAGCAGAACATAGCAAATTTGTAGATTTTATTCTACCGAGAAAAACAACTGAATTGGAATTCTCGGAAACAGTGAAATTGCTAAAAGAGCTGTTTGGAGCAAATATGTCGCTTTGGCATAAGCGATGGTTATGCATGAATGTCTCTAAATCCGACGATCAGGATTACTTAACATATGCATCTATAGTGAATAGACATTGTGACAATTTCAGATTGGCAGAGATTACGGTTGAAGAATTCAAGTGCTTAATTTTTGCTCAAGGACTGGTATCCAGTAAGAGTGCCGAAATAAGACGTAGAGTTTTGTCTAAACTCGAATCTGAACAAGGCCTTACCCTGCAAAAGTTAGCAGAGGAGTGTCAACGGGCCGTAAAGTTAAAGAAAGAGTCGCAAAAAATCGAAGAAGCTGGCATTGCTTATATTAAAAAAATAAAAAAGCAGTCAAATTACCCATCAGAGAAAAATTGGAGAAAAAATTCGGCGTATTTTAATAATAGACAAGAAAATAAAAAGAACGAAAATAAAAAGGTCCCACTATATAATTGCAGACGTTGTAACGAAAGACATTGGGAGGTAAATTGCCCATATAGAAATAAGAAATGTTTCGTGTGCCAAAAGAATGGTCAAAAAGGATCGTGTTGTAAAACGAAAAAATTCAAGAGCCGAATTAGACAAACAAATTCGAATATCAAATCAGATAGAGATTTGAGGAAATATGTGACGACTGAAATATTCAAAAAGAATATCAAATTTCAACTCGATTCGGGGTCAGATTTAACAATAATGAACGATAAAACATGGAAAATTTTAAAAAGGCCTACAATAATGAAGTCAACGAAACTCGCTTGAACGGTAACTGGAAAGCAAATTAACTTCGAAGGCGAGGTTGTACTTCCAATGAAATTGAATGGGATCGTTAAAAAAATAAAAGTTTTCATTCTGAGAAATGGAGAAAACTTGTTGGGTACAGATTTTATTGAAACATTCGAATTGTGGGATAAACCGTTAAACTCATTCTGCAGAAAAGTAGAAAGTAATACGCAAACAAGACAGGACATTAAAGAGGAATTAAAGAAAACGTTTCCGGAAACCTTTACACCTGGTCTTGGAAGATGTAACAAATTTGAAGCTAAATTTGAATTAAAAGAAAATACTATGCCTATATTTAAAAAGAAACGTAACGTGTCTTTCGCAAGTGTAGAGAAAGTAGTAGTACCAAAAAAGTTGCAGAAAAGAATCCTACGGGACTTTCATATGGGTCACCCGGGGATTAATAGAACAAAAAGCTTAATGCGAAGCTTTGTATATTGGAAAGGAATGGATGTGGATATCGAAAACATGGTTCATCGATGTAAAGGGTGTGCGTTAGCAGCTAAGGCACCACCTATAGTACACAAACCATGGCCAAAGACGGATCATCCGTGGGAAAGATTACACATTGATTTCGCTGGTCCAGTAGAAGATTATTACTACTTAATAGTGGTAGATAGCTTTACAAAATGGCCGGAAGTACTACGCTGCAAAAAGGTTACGTCCAATACCACAACAACTTTTTTGCATGAACTATTTGCACGGTTCGGTGTGCCAGAGTGTATTGTGAGTGACAATGGTACACAATTCACTTCTGACGATTTTAAGGAATTTTGTGAGTTATATCAAATTAACCACATAACGACGCCGCCGTATCATCCGAGATCCAATGGACTCGCAGAAAGATTTGTAGATACGTTAAAGCGCGCTCTGAAGAAAGCCTCAGGAGTTCCAACGGAAAAGGCGCTTCAGCAATTCCTACAAGTATACAGAATCACGCCTAACCAGAGAACACCATCAAACATGGCACCAGCTGAACTAATGTTCGCTAGGAAAGTTAAGTCAGTGCTTGACAAGCTTTTGCCAGGAAGAAATAGAATAAAGAACACTATGTATACAGCTAGAAAAAGATACACCCCCGGAGAGAAGGTCTTTGTCAAGTGCTATAGAAACAACATTGAGTTCTGGGAGCGAGGCATAGTGGACAAGAGAATCGGTGACCTGATTTACATAATAAAAGGGCCGAAGAATACTCATAAAAGACACCAGAACCAACTCAAAAAATGCTACGTGCTAGAGCATGAAGAGAGTATACCGGATGAGGAGGAAGATCCCATTGATGTAATGTATGATACTTTTCAAGTAGAACCTCCGCAGAGTGCTCCTGAACCGAGAAGATCTGGTAGGAAACGAAAGTTCACGGACCCATTGGACGTGAATCCAAAACGAAAAAGATATCGAAAAAAAAAAACAGATATACATATGAACTATGCAAAAGGGATCTACAAAGAAATAACCATAATCATCATCCCATATAGAAGCCAGTTTGAAATCCAAAAGGATTCCAAGGCTTGGGAGGGAGGTGTTGTGGTAGGATCCACCTAATCTGCATAGGTGACTACCAACTATATAAATAATGGTTGGTACCGGAAGACGAGAGGGGGAGGAATCACGAGATCCAACTAGAGACTCTAATCGACTGCGACTAGTCAACACATTGTCCAGGAACGTCTTCCCAGAAATATACAGAAGTACTATATGTACTTATTGTGTACACTTTCTTGTTATAATACATTCTTGTTCTAAGTACATTTTGTGTTGCATTATTATTCCATGCATTAGGCGAGATTCAACAATCAGTCAAGACTCAACATATATATATATATATATATATATACATGTACATGGTGGAGTAGTGGATAGCGGCTCGAATTGAGGAATGGGTGAGCCGAGTTAGAATTCTTGTCGAATCCACTGCATTCACATACGTGCTAATACCCTTGGGAAAGGTATAAATCCTTTTCTTCTCCCTCCAGCTATGGGTAAATAGAAGGGCAGACTGGGTTCTATAGCCTTGGATGGCAACTGGTCTAGATGAAGGTCAAATCTGAGGGTTGTTTGGGAACCTTGTGGCACGTCGTGCACCAGGTCTCTGTATCCAGCCTGTGTTTGGTTCTTCACAAAGCATGCACCACTATAATCAAATCATATGTGCTGATGTCTGGACTGTCGGTTCCTAGGAACTGGGATGCTTGACCCTCATACGTCGAATACGACGGGAGAGTCCACTATATACATATATATATATATATATATATATATATATATATATATATATATGCATGCATGTTTCATTAAAAACGACAGACAAGGTACTACGTTTAAGCTTTTTATTTAATTTTCTTTGTGTTCGAAACAGAGCTTTCTTTTCTGGACAAAGAGTGTGCAAAAACAGTCCAAATGTTTCCTACTTCCGAGCGATTTCGGCTATACCTTTAGCCATTATCAAGTATGATTCAAATTTTCAGCTTAATTGAGTGTATGCATTATGCGTATGCAGATTAAAACATCAGTTTCTTTTAAATTTTGTCTGAAGCTCATATACAAGCTATTATAATGCAGTCTTCTAAGAAATTCCTAACATGAAGATGATGAGACAAATCTTCAAATTCTTCCAATACCTGAACTATTTCCAAACTGAAAAAAATTCCCAGAAAAAAATACAAAAATATGCAAATAATAATAATAATCCCGACAGCCTTGACGAAATCAAACGCTACCTACCAACTAGATAACAACCACTATAGAAACACTTGTCCAACGTTGACATAAAATTCATCAACAGCAACTCTAAAAGAATTAGTTAACATCCAACGAGATAGCGGCAACAACAGAACAGAGTCAGGAATATACCATATAGACTGCACAGGATGCCCATTTATATACATCAGCGAAACATCTAGAAACATAAATAAAAAGATTATATGGACAGAGCATAGATATTCGGCATAACAACAATCTGGTGGTTCACGGTAATACATCTGACTACAGATTTTTTGATGGATCAGGAGAAAACAGAATTCACTGAAAAGGAAATGCATTGAGAGTGCACTAATCTTGCAGTTCTCAATAATAAATGTAAGACCGGGTCTATGCGTTAATTCACGGATAATCGCAAAAGCATTAATAGAATAATTAGTTATACGAAGTGGTGGAGAAATGGACAGATACATGGAGTCAGATGATTTAGAAATATACAGATAGCAAAGGGTCTAATATGTAAACATTTGCGTATATATATCTATCTATATCTATATATATATATATATATATATATATATATATATATATATATATTTATATATATTCAGTAAATGAACAAATCCCTATGTCTGATTGACATTTGTTTACATTCGTAAAAACAATACTCTAATTTCAGCTGTTCTATTCTGTCGAATGAAGATAGCTTAGTGGTAGAAACTCATACTGACACTAGATCAGTTGGGTTTTAATCCTGGCTTGAGGCACTGACGAGCTGTGATACATCGAAACAGTGCTGCTTGCGAATGCCACAATAGGTACATATATATATATCGGGTGTAACACCAAAATTGTACAAATCGTGTAAAAGTAAAATTGTCCATTTGTTAGATTAAAATTTGAACAGTTGTATGTTAGAAATGATTAAAGATATCTTACTGGAATTCTCCGAGATTTTTATACCATTATTGGACGCTATTTTGAGCAACGATAATGTACAATTACTCTCCAAACTTAACTGAAGAACCTTAGTGAATCGATCATAAACGAAAATGAGATGTTTATCATTAATTAATCATAGCTAAGGATCAGAAGCTCGTTACGAATTGACATTAAGTTTATATATATATATATATATATATATATATATATATATATTAAAATGTGAACCGTTGTATCTGAGAAATGATTAAAGATATCTTACTGGAATTCTCTGAGATTTTTATAGCAGTCTTGGACGCTATTTTGCGCAGTGAGAATGTATAATTACTCTCTCTCTCTCTCTCTATATATATATATATATATATATATATATATATATATATATATAAAAGTTAGATAAATCAAACGGCTAGATATAAGTAAGTGTATCCGTGCTGGTGTGTATACGCTGTCAAGCAAATAAATAGTCATCAAATTTATACATGAGGTGTAAACATAATAGTGCTTGATGTGGTTATACAGAACAAAGATATATGTTAATTCTTACATATACGTGTACCTAAGTATATGTACTAATGTATATACATCTTGTGCCCGACGAGCTGGTAATTAGTCGCACAACAAAACGTAGATACACGTATATGTACTAATATATATATATATATATATATATATATATATATGTATGTATACTAATAGTAATACTCGTTTTGGAAAAAACACGGATAGCACAACTTGCAGATATGTCAAAACGAATCGGTACCCGAGAAAGAAATTGTGGAAAAAAAGAAAGAACTAAAAACATCCGAACAGGGCGAAACAAAACGTCCATTACCCTAAGTCTTTAGTCCAATGAAAAAAATAAAAATAAACGAGTAGTAAGACTAAAACATAGAATGCTCAATACACTAAGTAGAGCGGGGATAACTAATATATAACTAATAATAGTTATATATATATATATGTATATGTACATATATATATATATATATATATATATATATATATATATATATATGTGCGTGCGTGTATGTATAACAGAGAAATCCCTGATTTAAAATACTACAATACCAAAGAGCTCTAACACAGATAGAGACAACACAAACAAGCACTCAATTTTATAAACAGTCTTCATGGCTGGAGATTAGGAGGTGATAAACTAGGGTAATTAATTTGATTTATGATACCCACATATCCTCTGAGATAGCAAGACATTTTACTCACACGCAGATTCGTCTTTCTTTCATTTAAACTGAAGGACTTCAAGTTAATGAAATCATAAGAGTCTCCAGCGAAACGCATCTTTTGTAAAATTTTCCACTTTGTCTCATCAACTTCACTCTTCTTTCGGACACTATTATACATGCTACAAGCACAAATTCCTATTATCAGAATAAGATTATTTGTAACAATTACAACAATAATCAATAAATTCATAAGTCTTTATCAATAAATATGAGGCAGTCTGTCATATGATACGAAAATGTAGCAAGTTAGTTAAAACTAGCAAATCAATTAAAAAAGAATACAAAAATAGGAATAACTGGTGAGGAAATGTAATCTAATGTGCTACTGTCTGCGTTTTAACCGTACAGAGACAAGAATCTGTCTTGGAGAATGAAACAGAAAATCCTCTGGGACTTGGAAATTCAAAGAGTTCATCGAATCCAATCCAGAAGATTAGCTCTGGTTGTCGTAAATAAAAACAAAAAAACAAAAAAAAAAAAACGATAACATGTTAGAGAGTGGATTTCTGGCAGACTACTGAGGAGGTCTGAAAGAACTTGAAACAGTTGATAAATATCTCGGTCTTGCGAGAGAGAAGTGAGGAAGTTGTGGCACAATATCGGCTACGAAGCGGCTCTCCATTTTGACTGTAGATATTTATAAGTTCTGAAGTGCTATGTAAACATTAAAATTCCTACACGGAAGTGAATGCTGGGTAATTTAATGACAGATAAAGTAGAAGTTTCAGGCAACAGAGATATAGTTCTACACAAGGATACCGAGAAATCTATTAACGGAATATACGAATAACGAAGAAAACAGTAACAGAAAGTACTCTGATATTATTATAAAAAGAAACAGTTGACACTTCTGGAACACATAACGAAGGAAGAGGGCTTAGAGAATATGACACTCGTATGTGAAAGGCAAGGGGTATGGTGGAAAAACATTGAATGAACTGATTAACGAGCTTGTGAAAATAATAGTAGAACTGGGAGTGGGATGACTAGTAAAGCGATAAACATTGGTAAAGTATTACTCATAACAACTTTCTATTCTTTATATGTATATATATATATATTGAAAATCCTGGCTTTGTAGAAAATGTTCCATCGTTGATCTTTAGCGCTAAATAGAAATGCCTAATTTCACGACAACTGAAGAAAGAAAACCTTTGAACAGAATAAAGAAATGAACCAACAAAAAAGATCTAATAAATTTCTATTCTCATCATGACAACAAAATAAAATCCGTTATAATCATCGGATTCTACTTAAGAGCACTCAGAATTTGCAGCCTTCAGTACGTACACGAAGAGGATAAATACATTGAAAACACTTTCAAGATTTTTCAGTGCCCTAATTGTTTTGTATTCAATGCGAAACAAAAGACTTATAAAATATTCCAAAATAGAAAAACGGCCTCTGCTGAGAAAGTCAATGAATAAAAAAAAATATATGGTTCTATCAATTAACTCTATCCCATCTACAATTGTAAAGAATCTATCTAATCTCAACATAAATTTGTTAGTACTATATTTAAAATATAATAAAATAGTCAATACTAAACAAAACAATAAGCTAAATCATGAAGGACTAATTGACCCGACTGCCTGTGATAATTGTCACAATTTTTTTTGAGAAGTCTCAAAGAATCTCAATAAAAGATTATATGAACACAAAAAAGACATTTTAGAAAACAATACATCAGATACGTTGGTTGTCTACCGTAACGAGACTGACCACAATTCTGACATAAAAAAGCAACTTTTATCAAAGGATAAAACAATTCACTACGGCGTAAATGTTTAGTGAGTGCCTTGATCGCAAGGTTATCCACAGCAAATTTGTATCCGGCTCGTACAACATTTCGCCATTCCTGGCAGAACTTCTATTATTATAGTATGGGATATCTACTAACAAAAGTGATGAAAAGAAAAAGAATCTAAACGAAATCAACTAGATTAAAAAAAAAAAAATTAAATTCCTAGCATCCTACGTTCGTGCGCATGTGCAGTCGCGCTAACATAATAAATTTAGTCCGACGAAACTCATCACAAGAAAACATTTCCACTTTGTCATACATTTTTCCACAGAATAAAGTAAAAAAAGCAAAAGACATAAAATAAACCAAAAACAGAACATTTATTGCTGGACAGATTAATTTAATACATTAAAAATGAAATGAATTTATAAAAAATATTTCGATTAAAACGTCAATTAAGATTATAGATTAAAGAAATTAAAATTAAATCAGAGGAACGCTGAATATAAATGTTTAGAACAGTAATTGGTAGAATACTTCTGAAATTGTTCCAGGAATACATCTCGTCAAAACGCAATTTATTCAAATTAAATAGAAATGCAAGCGATGTTGTATAACGTCTGATATCAGCTTTTACTCTTACTTTGTTCAAGCGATTCTGAGTAGAAAATATACTTCATTTTTATTATGTCTGAGAGATCTCCATTTTTTCAGATCTGTAGAGTAATGGATAGGGGCTCAGGTTGAGGAATCGGGGAGCCGAGTTCGGATTCCAGTTGAATCCATTACATTCACTTACGTGGTAATACCGTTGGGAAAGGTATGAATCCTCTTCTCCCTCCCCCCAGTTATCGTTAAATAGGAGGACAAACCGGGTTCTGTAGCCTTGGATGGCAACTGGTCTACCGCAGAAAGAAATGTCAACCTACAGCGGGAAAAGAATGTGCCTCGTCAGTCATGTAACAAAAAGTACATGATCGCCTAAGCGTGTATCACTCATGGCACATAACTGACTGAATGCAAACTGAAAAGAAAGAGCGGTTGCATGAGGAATGCAGTTTCATTTTACATAATCCTGACCCAGACAAGGAACAAACCCTCTTAATCTCATTTTCTCTAAATGACTTGAAAGTACTTCTGCGGGTGCCGTGCTGTCAATTCCAACGTGTTATTTCTTCTTTTTTTAAATTTCTCATCTCTGGTAGATCGATTCCAAGGATTTTCATAGCGATACAGTAAGATTTCCGCAGAGAACAATTAAATTTATATTCTCATATTGATCATTTCAAAATTTGAGTTTTATTCATCCACGAGATCGTCGATTTTCTTAATAATTATTCGTTATTATTATTGTTTTATTTCTTTGAGTTTCTAGTGTATATTGATTTCTTTCCGAGTCCCAGAGACCTAAGATCAGAAATGGCATGACATTTTACATTGAGCCGTTTTGAAAAAAAAATCGCACATATTTTACATAGATAAATCTTTTCGTAAGGAGTGGGCTGTACTTGTGAGTACATTTTTTTGTATTTTTTTTAGGCTTGGGCTACCAGGAATAACTTCAGTGAGTCTATTGTAACCTTTTCCAATCAACCCGTGGGCTCTAACTTCAACTGGACTTATTGATGTCCTCATATGCCACATTTTTTTTAGATTTTTACTTCAAGATCCTTGTATTTTGACAGTTTCTGTGAAGCTCTTCAAAGATATATTACAGTCTACAGGAAGTTTCATGTCAACAAGAAATATAATTATTATTATTATTATATTATTATTATTATTATTATTATTATTATTATTATTATTATTATTACCATCGATTTCCGTTGTATACACATTTTCCTTCTGGCTCCCAATCAGTAAGTTTCATTTTCACTGAACATTTTTGTAAATAAAAAAAAATAACAAGAACATTTTTGTAAATAAAAAAAAAAAGAAAGCCTAAGAACACACACGTAAATATATTGATAAAGCCCTTCGTAAGATGTGAGTTTTACTTTTGAGAGCAATGTTTGTATTTCTTTATGGCTTGTGCTATCAGGTATGCCTTCAATGTGTCTATCAGAACCTTTTCCGATCAATATGAGAGCTTCAAATAAAACTGGAATCATTGATATCCTCATGTTTCATCTTTTTGAGATTTCTAGTTCAAGATACTTGTATTTTTTAAGATCTTCGAAGATACATTACAGTCCCCTGGAACTGCCATGTCAGTAAGAAAATACATTTTCTTTTGTGGACTTTGATCACAATATCTGGGCAGTTAGCTGTGATTATTCAGTCTGTGTGTATTGTAAAGTCCCATAAGATTGTCACAGGTCCTATGTCTGTTAGCGAGTCTAGGTGATGATCATATAATTTTGTTACAGTTTCCTTACCGTAAAAGTTGTAGATTGTCCAGTGTTGATATTGGCCCATGCTGTAATACCACGTTTTAGATTTTGTTGATTCTAATACCGTGAAACCTGATACAAATTGGCCAATTGTTACAATTAATATTATTATTATTATTATTATTATTATTATTATTATTATTTCCTTTGATATCTGGCGTTTACACATTTCTTTCCGGGGTCCCGGTCAGGGACCTAAGGTTAGAAATGGCGTCATGACACTTTCCACTGCAAAAAAAAAAATAAAATAAAATAAAATAAAAAAATAATTACATAGATAAAGCCTTTCGTAAAGTGTGGGCTGTACTTGTCAGAACAATTTTTTGTATCTCTTTGAGGCATGGACTTCCAGGGATCCCTTCAATCAGCTTACTGGAATCTTTTCCAACCAGTCCAAGAGCTCCAACTACAACAAGAATTGTTGATGTTCCCATGTGCCACATTTTTGAGATTTCTATTTCAAGGTCCTTGTATTTTGACAGTTTTTCGAATATCTTCAAAGATACATTGCAGTCTGCAGGGACTGCCATATCAATAAGGAGGCACTTATTTTGTTTGTGGTCTTTAATAACAATGTCTGGGCGGTTATTATTATTATTATTATTATTATTAATTATCATTATTTGTGCATATTCCTGCTTTGTATCTTGTAGAGCCGGGTCCAAACTATGGTTCTTAGGCCCTATAGGGGAATAGTCATTTAATTGATATCACATTTGTAGACGATGAGATGTTCCCAGCAGGAATTTTGCGAAATTCTGGGAAACTTGTATGTTGATGTTACCTGCACTTTTCTTAGTATATAGAATATTCCTAGTAAGACGATCTGGCCAAATTTTATGTTGATGTTACCTGTTCTTGGCATCCAATCTTTTAATGTCATTCAAATTCCATTTAATAATGTTGAAGCTGCATGTTACTCCGGGTATAGCTAAGGTGTTAATAGCTTACATTTTATTGGCCCCATTATGTTCGCTTTCTAGTGACAAACGCGCACTCTTATAATATTCTTTTCGGATCTTTTTCTTCAGAATTGAATGTTGTATTCCGTCTCCTTCATTAATTCCTAAGTATTTGTATGTACCATTTTGTTTTAGTTCCTTTATCTTGTTGTTGATGTTGTTATTATTATTATTATTATTATTATTATTATTATTATTATTATTATTTTATTTCCGGGTCCCGCCCAGGGACCTAAGGTTAGAAATAGCATCATGACATTTTCCAATGACCAATTAAAAAAAAAGCAAAAAAACAAACATATTTTACATAGATAAATCCCATCGTAAGTTGTGGGCTGTACTCGTGAGAACAATTTTTGTATACTATTATTATTATTATTTATTTTGAATGTATAATGGTACTGTTGTACTGTGGATTTCTTGAGTGCCAGAGACATTACTGCTTGTTAACAACATGGGCCTCAGACAGACAGTACTTTTCGAAGTCTGCTTGCTGTGGCCAATAAAACAGATCTCTATTCCGTTCGTAAAGTGTATTTTACGCTAAGTTGGTCGACATATTCTTTAAAATGCAATGAGATGGAGCCAAGTGCCTCGTTTACTACCGGGATAACTAATTTTTCTCTGTTTTTTTATTTTTTTACATTCTGGCAATATCAACCTCCATTTCAGAGGAATAGCTTTTCTATTTTCTTTGCTGTCATATTATTATCAGCAAGTATAACGACATCAATTATTTGGGATTTATTTTCAGTCGTGTTGAGGACGTCTATATCTGGTCTTTGCTATTCAATAACACGATCTGTTTGATAGTCATAGTCCCAGGCTATCTTTGGTTTGTCTTCTCTTTCCATTAATCACAATGGTACGTGATTATACCATTTCTCATAAACGTTATTACCCTATTTTATGCCCAAGAGCCATTGCAGCTTAGGCCAAACTTGATCATGTCGTCTGTTTACTCTCGCTCTAACAGTATTTTAAAGCCACGGATTACATACGTAAAATTCGCTTTATTTTCCTACAAAACCTATACATTGGGTCATCTATAGTGCAGTACACGTTGCTGGTAAAGTTTTGATTTGTAAGGATTTTTCTTGAGCAATAATGATCACACTTTCATGAATGAAGTGGAAAGATTATATTGAATCAATTTCTAGGCAATTTCTAGTTCACTTTTTGAAAATTTGTCTCGTCAACATCTATCTCACACATTTATAAGTCTGCCATTCGTCTTTGCTTTGAATATAGCTACCATATCTAGCCTTGTGCCGCTGTTATATATTTAAAGATTCTTCATAAAATCCAAAGAATAATCTGAAATGTTATTGGTCCTGACTTGATGTCTCGGCTTCAGTAACTTTCTCACCCTAGTAATCTAGCTTCCCTGTGCCTTTTCTATAAATGTTTTGATGGTCATTGTTCTGATGGACACACAGGTATTAAAGGGCAGTATTAGATTGGCGGCAAGATTTTATTATTTTACAATTTAAATGGTTATATGTCACCGTATGTTCTACACTAGCAGTTTTTTCTCTCGCACTTCTTGCTTGTGAAAATCACTCCCGGTTCCATGGTTTCTAAACAAATTTGATCTTCAAAGATTCAAATGCAATGTCAACCGTTATCTTTTGTCTTCTTCTTGTACTTTAGTATTCTTTCTTATTAATAGTGTTTCTTTTCATATTCCTTAATCCTTGCGTCTTAGTGCCTTTATCGCCTTGCTTGGTGTGAAATGATTAAAAAGTAGTCCCTTTTTCAGACTGCCTTGCTACAACCATTTCTCGGCGTCATCATGGTATTTTCAGTCCTTCCGTTTGTTTTGTTTTTCAAATTGCCCATATAACTGCGAGTTTAATAAGGGGTTCCATTTCTCTCGCACCTTACCTGTCTCGAATTCTACTTTTCCTTCCACTCCCCCCTGTACGAAATACCCAATTACGATGCTGCATATTGCAGCATTTCTTCACTGTTCACCAAGTTTACCACAGTCATTTAGCCCAGCTTTCGTTCTCCATCAGAACTCTTATCTAAAGTCTTCCGATGTTATACATTGGGCGCAGTGCCCAATGCATTGCGAGAATCTTACGAGACTTCCTATCAAATTCAGTGATTCCGAGATGTGTCCAATTCAAAATCACAACATTGAAAATTTGTTGAATGCTGCAATCAGGTTCCAAGAGTGAAGATTTGATTGTAATACATGTTTAAGCCTATTCAGGTATGAATGTCCTTCATATCTCTATGCAGTATGTTGTCAATTTTGAGAATACCAAGTTATGTGTAACCGCTTTCATTTGGCTCCACGATTACTTCGTACTGTAGTTCAATGCCACGGCAAACTGCATTCCTTGCTCTGTTTATAGTGAATACAGCATACTTTGAAATCCCGAAACGCATTGCTACATTGTTACTAAATTTTTGAACTGTTTTCAATAGGGAATCAATATGGATCTCTGATTTTGCAAACAGCGTCAAAACTTTCATTAAGAGTAAATGATTTACAATTAGTCCATCCTTACCTCCCCGAGTATCATAGAAATAGGTATCAACACCATAGCAAATAACAAGGGTGAGAATGAGTTACTTGAAAAATGCCTCTTTTTATTATCACTTCGCCAAGATAATTATTATTTGAATACAAACGAGTCTTTTGAACGCTAATACTGTTCATGAGAACAGTAATAAAACTGTCTGCTATACTGAACATCTGGAGTGTTTCCAAATCCATGGATAAGATACCATATTATTGGCTTTTGGGGAATTAGCTAAAGCCTTACATAGAGTGGTTTGATGTCTCTTACAAAGCCTCAGGATCCTTTGGTGCGTCACCTGATGACCCTTAGTACCTTGCGACGCTCTTTCTGCTCACAAAGAATCAGGTCATTTTCATGGAGGCACTGATATGTTTTCTTGAAGTAAATTAAGGTATTCAGTTGGCAGCCATGTTGTTATTATTACTATTTTATTATTTTAGTATTTTATTATTTTATTTATTATTTTATTATTTTTATTTTATTTTATTTATTATTTTAGTATTTTAGTATTCAGTTGGCAACCATATTGTTATTATTACTACAATTATCGTGTGATGCAGGCATGACTATTGAATTCAGAGATGTCTCACTCATAAACTGGCCGCCAACCAAGGCTACTAAGCCTAGTATGTCCTACTATTTAACTCATAGAAGAGAAAAAGGTGGTGGAGAGGCGGAAGGACGACGTGAAAACAGACTTTGTCGCCAAAATTTTATTGTGGCTCTTTGATTTCAATTTCCGATAATCATGCCTCATATGAAATGTAAATATTTTTGGGTAAGTAAATCTATCTTTCAGACTCCCTCCTCTCCTCCATCTGGTGTTTAAAAACACCCCGTCAAAAGTATTTTCTAATGAGTAATTAAAATGACAAAGAAGCATGCATAAGTAATTTATATCTGACATCATCCTTGACGCTGAGTAAATAGTACTTATCACCATAATTTAATCTAAAAGTCTTCGGGAGGTGGGTGTTGTAACCTAGGGAAGATTATTGAATAGAATAATCACACGAACGATAATACTTAGGACAAGAACAACACATATAAGATTCGCCAGTGGCGCGTAGAAGTATTCAACTGCTAGAAGTGAATCAAGTGAATTCCACAATGATACTCCAACTGCAGGATATCTACCAACCACGCCACGCGATCAGATGTGGCACAAGGCCGAATTTTATGTTGGGTATCCGAGCTCGTATGCTCACCCAAAAATTCTCCATATACCCCGTAAAAAACGGGGTCGTGTAGCTGTTTCCCGATAAGAGTTTGACCAGCACAGATGGAGACGAATCTCCAACTGCAGACCAACATACAGTCTTTACTACTGTATTTATGTGAATAGGGACATACCCATTATCATCCATAAGTATGGTACAACAGGGAATTTTCACAGGTATAGTTAGTTATCATATTCATACACCCTTCATCTGCACAGTTTTTCATTTTCAACCGGAGATCTTACATTATAGGTATTCTCGATCACAGCACGTCTGGTAGAATATTCGCAGTGCTAAGCAACGCAGACTTCTAAAGGGAATTGAACATTATTATTTTTTTAAAAATTTCTGTTGTATACTCTTTTGTTTCCGGGTCCCAACCAGAGACTTAAGGTCAGAAATTGCATCTTAACATTTTCCACTGAGCAACAGACCTAAGATCACGCACATTTTACAAAGATAAAGCTGTAACGGGGCAGACAAGTTGGGTGTTGATGTATTATTTTCCCCGTTGTTATTATTAGTTGACTGTAACGGGGTTGATATTAATGGCATGAAATTAAAATGCATAAAACGTACAACGATAACAACAAAAAAATCATGTTGACATAAATAACAATACCTGTATTTTCTTTTTGTGATGTGAATTACAGAATATTGGTATTGTGTGTGTAAAAAGTTTGTTTAAAAATCAGTGCTTACTTGGTTTGGTTCCGAGAATTTCCTTCGTGAGGATAGCGTTTGAAATGGTCTGTTTTCGATCTTCACGGAGCGCTGGCTAGACCTTTGTTCCTGTATTGCTACTGCTACTTGTCTACTCATCACTGACTACTGCTACAGGTACCCTAGTCTACTCTACTGTTCTCTACTTTACTGACCCTCTTGTGGTGGGAAGGTCGTTTTTATAATGATGAAGGTTAGGATGAGGAAATATCCTTCTTTTCTATCATCACTGATGACAAGGATATTTTTAGAAAGATGAAATATCCTTAGTTTTTAACATTACTGATGACAAGGATATTTTTAGAATGATGAAATATCCTTGGTTTTTTATTATCACTGATGGCAAGTTTATTTTTAAAATAATGAAATATAATCATTATTATGGACCATAACAAAGCCTTTCGTAAGTTGTGAGCTGGTACTTGTGAGTTCATTCTTTTCTATTTCGTGGACACCATTCAATTAGACTATCGGAATCTGTTCCAACCAAATCGATGGCTTCAACTACAACTGGAACGACGTCCTCATGTACCACATCTTTTTTAGATTTCCACTTCAAGATCTCATTGTATTTCTATAGTTTTATGAGGATCTTTAAAGATATATTACAGTCTGCCATGCCAATAAGAAAGCACGTTCTATTTGTGGTCTTTGATTACGATATCTGGGTGATTAATTCTGATTGTTCTGTCTACGTATATTGTAAAATCCCACAAAATTGTTGCAGGTTTTATATCTGCGACCGTGTCTGTATTGTGTTTATAACAGTTTCCTTCCCGTAAAAGTTGCATATTTTCACGTGCAGATATTGACCCACTCTATCATGCCAAATTTTACATTCAGTGAGTTCTAATATCCTCATTATTATTATTATTATTATTATTAGTAGTAGTAGTACTACTACTACTACTACTAGTAATAGTAGTATTCTTATTACACGAAAAAACAGCACGCCAACAGAGTGATACTGGTGTACAAATACACAAAGCCATATATGCCCATCATAACAACTAGGCTGTTATAAGCATACCAGTAATGGGCACCACAGACCAATGTGCGCGATATGGTTACAGGTTTTGATAAAAGCAACCTCTAATCTTACAGATTACAATTAAAATTATTCTGCTTTCGAGTAACCTAGTATTCTCAGACAATATCTAACTGTGGCAGTTTCCTTGTATGTAGATTTGACTACTAAGTTGCCTTGTCTGTATCATCCTTCAAACTTAAAAATAAAACAACCCTATCGGCACCAGACGCTCATGCTCAACCCACTACTCCCGCTCATGAACAGAAACATGCACTTCATCAAACCCCAGGGAGCATGAACCAATGGTTAATTTCCGGTAACTGACAGTCAAACCTGTGATATTTAACTGGGATATTTGTTATAGCTCACCATAATTTACTATATCAAAACATATACATGTTAACACCCCCAATGAATTAAGATTAGAAGTCACTGGAGTTACGGCTGATATAACACTTATCATGTTAAATAATAGTTTAGCAGACTATTATTCTTAGAGGAATTGTATCTCTGCTCCGACTTCCTGGGGTTTGAACTTTGAGGTCAGATGGAAGATAAAACAAGGAAGTCGATTTTGATTGGCCGAGCCAGCGTTAGAACGATAGATAGAGAAAGGTTTTCAGTGAGTTTTTACTTGACCGGCAAACAATGTAAACGTGTTTTCTTTCGTGTCTGAAACGGCTACCCAGTGGAGGGAGAGCGATCTCACTTGATAGTTAGAAAATATAGACGTCAACGTGATTAATAAATGGTTAAGTTTAAAATTCTCTGTGTTGATATTCTTTTTATCTCTGGAATCAAAACAACTAGAGAGAAGAATGCAACTTTATTATCGAATTGACGCCGTCGCTCAAGATCTGCCCAGCAGAAGTGGTATTATTATTTAAAAAATGTAAGTATAAGACTGGTGATGCTGTTCCTTTGGACATCTCGAAGGCGTTTGACAACGTTTGGCATACCGGTCTTTTTTTAAGGGCCGTGGTATTTCCGTGGGGGGGGGATTTTTAAACTGATTAAGTCTTTCTCATCAAATCCCGAAATGAAATTGTCCTGAACGGTTACTCCTGTAGATCTTTTTGTATTAATGCAGGTTTCCTCCAAGGCGCTATCCATAGACGTACTTCGTTATTAATTTTCGTCAATGACCTTCCTGATGACATCTATCTTGATGAGACAGCCATTTGCTTGTGTCTCGATAGTAAATCTGATCGGTTCGATAAAATTGAATTGGTATCTGCTCCCCAAAATGACCTACATTTTGTTATCTTGAGCAAGAAATAGCTTGTTAATTTTAACAAGCATCTTAATGTGGCCATTCTGAAAGAATTCATAATCTACCGACCTTCCGACGATAATAGATACGTATGAAAATTACTAACTTTCCGCCTCGGGGGAATGAACAGAATAGCAGGAGAAATCCATGAGATTTATACTAAGCTGTTTGATTGATTCCTCTTAGTAACTAATTAATTAACGGAAAATTCCAAGATGAACAAAATCACTATCATATTAAGCATATTTCTGTTTCATGCCTTCACTCTGGGGACGTTTAGTTGCGTTCATTACCAGGACAGCCATTTTTTTTCATTATAAGACGAGTAACCTTTGAACATAGGCTTATAATTTTTTGTAGATTTATATATTGTTATACTTAAAGTTTTTTAAAGTACAACTTGAAGAAGACAGACATACAGTCGAAATATTGTTTAACATTTTCCCTTTCTTTTTTTTTTTCTTTTCTTAAATCGCTCTCTTCTCTTAACTGTTAAAAATATTGGAAGACTTACGTCAATCATTTTTTTCACTTCTACTGTTAATAATAATAATTCCTTTTCCATGCCATCTGATGAAGAAACGACACTGTGAAAGAATTTGAAACGTATCCAGAGATCTGGAAATGATAGCTACGAGGATGTGGCATTTAAATACTGGAATCAGAAATAAGAGCTCCAGGTTTTGATTTCGAATAAGGCTTGGAGTGGTTTTTAAAACGATTAAGAAAAATATTGATAAAACATTTGAAAAAAAGTATCCCAAGTAATCCATCTTTATGTATAATACAAGATTGTGCTACTGAATACGGCACATATCCTCAGAATAACTGTTTTAGTAACTTTCTGAGAAAGAAAATCTTCATCTGCGAAAGTCTCAGGTGAAAGATTGTATCAAGTAGAGAATAATAAAGAACGAGTAATAATAAAAAGAATCTTGTTGACACCGTGGCTCAAGAACAGAATTTCCACTGACGACGTCAATGTGCGGCACTAACAAAATAATTAACATTGATCGGAACCAAAATACCGAGAACTACTACTACGGTTACTACAACAACTACTAATAGTATGACTAATACTAATAGTAAAAATAATAATGTGCTAAGAAATGTCTGGTCAGAATGGTTGTCATGATGGCTATACGGTTTTCATGTTTTCACTCCACGTTAATTGGTTGACGTGTTGCTCTCTCATACAATAATAATAATAATAATAATAATAATAATAATAATAATAATAATAATAATATTGAACAGTGTTAAAAAAACCAAGAAGAATACTACAATTACTACTACTACTACTACTAATAATAATATTAATAATAGTGTCTATATTGGATTTAGTTTATTTATAACCCAGTGTCAGTCACTGTATGCCTCTTGCTCTTTCTCCCTCAATAATAATAATAATAATAATAATAATAATAATAATAATAAAGCCCTCGGATTAATTAGAAAAATTCCAATAGACTCATTGAAGGGATTACTGGTAGCCCATACTTTAAAGAAATACAGAAAATGTTATCACAAGTGTAGACTATACCTTACGAAAGGTTTTATCTATGTAAAATATGTGTGATTTTTTTCAAGTATGCTCACTGGAAAATGTCATGTTGCCATTTCTGACCTTAGGTCTATGGTCGGGACCCGGAACTAAATGAGCACACACCAGAAATCAAAGGAAATAAATAAATAATATAATATAATAATAATAATAATAATAATAATAATAATAATAATAATAATAATAATAATAATAATAATAATAATATTTTATTAACAAGAATGGAAAAGAATCACTTTTTTGTAAGAGGACGACTGTAAGTTCATTTCCTGCAAAAGAGAGTCCTGATAGTTATTATCAGAGCAGAAGAGTCGGCATGATCTAAAATACTCACACGGAATAAATGAGAAATCGAAATTGTTGAATTAAAAACAGTTTTCAGTGTAGATTCGAGTTCCTGGGAACTTGCTGATCTGCTATCATTATTAGAAATATTTATTGATGATGATGATGATGATGATGATGATGATATCAACACTGGGAATATGCAACTTGTACGAGAAGGACACTGTAAGTAACTGGCATGAACACCACCCAGGCCCGGTTACAAAGATAGGACCTGTACCAATCTTATGAGACTTTACAATACACACGGAAAGGGCAATGAAAGCTAATCGCCTAGGCATCGTGATCAGAGAACACAAAACAGAATGTGCTATTCTTTTTACATGGCAGTCCCTGCAGATTATGATGTATCTTTGAAGGTCTTCAAAAAACTATCAAAATAGAAGAATCTTGAAATGGTAATCTACGAAATGTGACGCAAGAGGACATTATTAATCCTAGTTGTAGTTGGAGCCCTCGGATTGATTGGAAAAGTTTCCAATAGACTCATTGAAAGCATTGCTGGCAGCTCATGCGTTAAAGAAATATGAAAATTGTACTCACAAGTACAGCTCCCACATTACGAAGGGATTCGTCTATGCAAAATATGTGTGATCTTATTTTTATTATTTTCTTTAAAACTGATCAGTGGAATATGCCATGAAGCCAATTCTGACCTTAGCTCTCTGATTGGGACCGGAAGGGAATGTGGATACGGCAGATATCAAAGGAAGTAATAATAATAATAATAATAATAATAATAATAATAATAATAATAATAATAATGAAGACCACAAAAACCGAATATGCTTATTCACTAGCATTCCTGTACACCGTTGTAGCTTTGATGATCTTAAAAATAACTACAAAAATATAAAGAATTTGAAGTAGAAAATTCAAGAATGTGTGACTTGAAGACATCGGTTATTCTGGTTTTAGAGGGAGCTGTGGGTTCGATTGGAACATGTTCTCATAGCCTCATCGAAGTTACCCCTGACAGCCAATGCCTTAAGGAAATAAGAAAGAAATGTTCTCACAAGCACAGCCAACACCTTACGAACAACTTTTTAAACAAATATGTCGAGGAAAATATGGTGCCATTTCTAACCTTAGATTCATGTTTGGGACCCAGGAAGAAATACGTATACAATAGAAATCAAAGGAATGATAACTAGTGTACCCGTGCAGTCAAAAGTGACAGCAAGAAGGAACGTATTATAAGTAATATGTATTATACTGTAAATAATTTTCGTTAAATCCAAGTACAATTTTGTAATTTAAAATATTTCCTTGTTAACATAAATAATTGAATAATGTACAATTTATAAACACCTAAAGAAATGCGTATACAACAGAAATCAAAGGAACTAATAATAATAATAATAATAATAGTAATAATAATAATAATAATAATAATAATAATAATAATAAGAAGAAGAAGAAGAAGAAGAAGAAGAAGAAGAAGAAGAAAGCTAGTATCAGTAAAATAATATTACTAGCCCAAAAGGCAGGTTCTATGAACAATACATTAGAAACTATTGATCACATTATCTTAGGATATTCAGTATTCTCAGCCAATGAGTACAATTTCCATTAGGATAGGGTTAGATCATTTGCATCGGAAGAACTCTCATCACTATGGAATAAAAACAATAGCAAACTGGTATGAACATTATCCTGAGTCTGTGGTGGAGGAATCATTTGTTCTCGTCACCTGGAATTTTTCAATCAACGCAGATCAATCAATACAAGCAAATCAACTAGACATTTAACAGGTAAGAAAAAAAATGTCTGCACACTGATTTGAATACATTAAACAAATACAAAGACCTGGAGATGGAAATCGAAAGAATGTAGAACTTCAAAGCGGAAGCTGTTCCCGTTGTGGTTGGAGCTTTGGGTCTGATAAAAAAACGAATAAATCAACAAAATCCGCTTCTGCAGGAAAATCCACAAAATTATTCGAACAAGCACAACCATATCCTGCGAAGAACTGTTGTTGTTAATAGCTGTCTTTTATTTAACTAAGTGGACCCAATAAAATATTGACCCGGTATGGGATTATCAAACAAATGGAAATCAGAAATCATTTTTTTTATAATAATAATAATAATGATAATAAAAATAATTATAATAATAATAATAACGTATTTCATGGTTTTCCAATTTGAAATTTCTGATGGATCTTAATTATTCAGGTAATAAATGAATAAGCCCATAGCGAGTTCTACGACAATAGGATATCTGTAGAATTTCCCCTGTCGCATCGTTAAATATTTGAGCTTAACAAATGTTGCAGTAAGAAACATAAATATTAATGCTGGTCGTTATTTTATAAAAAAGAGGGTACAAATGAAAAGATTTTAAATTGACAACTTTTTCCGTTTTACTGAAACAGCTGTTAAACACTTCTTTATAATTTTCTTTCTTTCATTCATTTTCTCGCTGAAACCACGTCACGTCTTTGCTGTCTTTTGTCTTCTCACGCGATCAGAACAGAATAGCCCATTATTTATGATGTATTGGCAGGACGTAATGGTCGTCCCAATCAAGGAACTAACGGAGGGAGAGAAAGCACAGTTATTATAATTATATTGATGATAAGAAGGAATTTATTTTGAGTTAATATGCATTATATTGGATATAATTTTCGTTTAATCCATGTTCAATTTGGTAATTTAAAATAGTTCGTTGTTAACATTAATAATTGAAGAGTGTACATTTATAAGGACCTAACGAAAGATATCCTATGTTATCCTCATAAATACTACATATTTAAAACAAAAATTAAATTTACTGCAAAAAGTTCCCAAAGCACAATATTTTTTGTGTAAACTTTGGAAGGTCTGAGTAATCCTTGTCAATCCATAGATTCAATCTGTAATTTCAGAGTCTGCTTATTTCTCGTCCTACTAAGAGCAACGTATCATCAGATATTAAAAAAAAATCATAAGCTATCACTAAATTTCACAAGATATGCTCCGAATCGAAAGATAAAACCTGCATTAAAACCAATTATTTAACTGTATAAGCTTTTAATTTCTATCATAAATAATATAAATGACTGATGTAGTGTGAATATAACAAAAACTCTTTCGATGACTTATGAATTATTACGACAATTATTTCCACTCCGACTCTTTGTTAAATTATAATTTTTAAAGTTTAAAATGAATTTTTAAAAATGAAGAAACATTCTTGAAAATATATGTGGCGTCTTATGTATACGGATACACTTCAATACCGATATCAGTACGCGTCAACGGAACAGAGTTAGTACAGCACCAGGTGGTTCAATCTTATTTTGCACACTGCCCCTCAATTGTTACATACAAAAAACGTATATATATATATATATGGCGTATTATATATATATATAGATAAAACCTAAAGAGAAATACGAGAACAAAAAAAATGAGGTACTTCGTCGTAAACGTAAAGATATTTCTGACATTTTAGTTCTAATCGATAATCATAATGACGTTATTTGAAAGAATTTCTACACTAAGTTTAATGTCGTCAAACATAAGGATAAATGGCAGCAAAAGGTCGTAGGAAGAGTGTATAGCACCAGTTTTCCAAGGTTTTGCTTTGATTCTAAAACTGACCAATTTCGGCAGTGGATTATACGCAACGAACTCAGGAATCAAAAAAGGCCCAGGTGTATATGTATATGTGTTTGTGTTTATGTGTGTCCTTGTGTGTCTATAATTGTGTGCGTGTGTTTGTGTGTGCGTGTGTGTGTATGCATGTGTGTCTGTTTGTATGTGTGTGCGGGTGCGTGCATGTGTGGGCGTTTGTGATTGTGTATATGTTTATGTCTGTGTGCATTTGTGTACTTTCGCCTACTTGCATGTATCTGTTTGTGTTTTCGTGTGTGTGCGTATGCATGTGTGCGTGCGTACGCGCGTTTGTGTGTATTTGTGTTCGTGCATGTTTTTCATGTGCATGAAAAATCTGGATCACCCGCTGCAGAATGGCCATTTGCCAGTTACTTGAAATTTTACTCGGTTATCCACTAATACGGCGCTGCACCGACGCCGGCTAATCTCAGTGACAATCCCTGGCATTTGCTGCTGTGCAATCTTTTTAACAAATTCGTCTTGCGGAACAATTACGTGAGTGGTGTGTTTAACTAACAATGAGCGCCCAAGGATGTAACCTTGCGCCAGACTATGCTACTTTTTGTAAAGATATAGAACATCGGCTGCAATGTTATGGTTTAAGAATAGTATTACAAGAATGTTCTAAGTGTGAGAGGGCTTGCCTTTCTGGAAAATCAGCTTCAATGCACTGCTTTTTAACTGGGATCGAAAAGTGCGTGATTGATTGATTTTACTGATTCGTTTTCTACGGCTTATCAACTTTTTGCAGGTTATTTCAAACCAGAAAATATTCTTAGATTGTAAGATTCTTTTTTGAGATAATAATGGTTTACTAATTAACCCGTAGCTGAAGAGATATGTGGATTCATGCCTCTCCAAAGGGTATTTGTGCATATTTGACTCACCGATTAACAATTCTGAGCCATTATCCATGACACCACCCGTACATTAAAGCTTACTACAGAACCTGGTATATCCAAGTGGTTACCTATCTGGGTACTGACTAGGGTCGACGTTGCTTAACTTCGGTGATCGTATGGAAACCGGTGTTTCAACGTGATATGGCTATAAGCCGTACAACCCGCACATCCAAGCTCACAGCACATTGTATTCTCAAGCGACCACCCATCTAGGTACTGATCAGGCTCGACGTTGCTTAACTTCGGTGATCGTACGGAAACCGGTGTTTCAACGTGATATGGCTATAAGCCGTACAACCCGCACATCTAAGCTTACAGCACATAGTATTCTCAAGCGGTCACCCATCTAGGTACTGACCAGGCTCGACGTTGCTTAACTTCGGTGATCGTATGGAAACCGGTGTTTCAACGTAATATTGATATAAGCCGTATAAACCGCACATCCAAGCTTACAGCACATTGTATTCTCAAGCGGTCACCCATCTAGGTACTGACCAGGATCGACGTTTCTTAACTTCGGGAGCTGGTGTTTCAACGTGATATGGCTATAAGCCGTACAACCCGCACATCTAAGCTTACAGCACATAGTATTCTCAAGCGGTCACCCATCTAGGTGCTGACCAGGAACGACGTTGTTTTTATTTCGGTGATCGTACGGGAACCGATGTTTCAACCTGATGTGCCCATAAGCCACGAACACTGACATGTGGGTAATACATAATAACAAGGACCATGTGGTAGAAACCTAGTTATCATACTTTTACGATTAGGTTAGGTTCATTTGCATGTTAATAATTATAGAAACATGAAGTTATCCGTCATTCCACTCCTTATGAGAGCACTAGAGTCCGTCTAGAAGAGACTATGGAAAAGTCTGGATGAAATGGAAATCAGGAGACAGGTCGAGATCATACAAACGACAGCGTTACCTAAAATGCAAGAATACCGAGGAGGGTTCATGAAATTAAGGACAGTTGCTGTCACTTAAATTCTAGTGCGAACTGCCAGTTCCTATTAATGAGAAAGCTCATTGAATGAATATGTGAATGAATAAATGCTATTACTACAGGGGGCCGACACTATTTTTCAGACACTTTATTTTTTCAAGATTTAGGTAGCACAGGCAGTCTGTACTGTTTTAGTGTAATGACAATAACATTTAAAAACTGTTTCAATACTACAAATGGAAAAGCAGAATTCAAATTAGAAGTATTTTTATTTTTTTTACAAATTTTCACATTACACAGGCGACAGTATTCTTCGGACATTGTAGAAACACTGCTAATAGTTTATGGCAGCACCCTTTTTTCAATGACTTCTGTCAGTCTATCTTCATAATGTTCGTACATTCGTGTTTCTAGTAGTCTATTTTTAGCATCTTTTATGCGCTGCCACAGTTCGGCCTCTCTGGTTATTTCTGGCCCGCCGTAAACAAGCTCTGCAAGCATTTCCCTTATGTTTTCAATTAAATTTAAGTCTGGAAAAAAACCCCGGAATTTGTGTCATGTCCGAAAAATAGTGTCGCCTAAGTTGAAGTAAAAATAAAGAAAACATGAAACCAAAGACAAACCCATCAATCAATGTTCATACCATTAATGGACAGGTACTGCTGAACTACCTACTCATCAACACAAAATCTCTCGGCATCAAAAAACACCTTTAAACACACTTTTCAAAGTGTCCCAAAAACTAGTGTCAGCCCCCTGTATTAATATTAATACTGCTAATAATACATGAGCATTTTCTGTTCATCTCACATGCGAAATTTCTTAGCGACCAAGTAAGTTTTTCACAATTCATTTTAAATTTTGTGTTTGCGAAAAAAGACTGTGTTGAAACGAATTTCTGTTGAACTGACGGATTTAAAATGAGTTAAAATGAGTTAATGTAAATAATAATAATAATAATAATAATAATAATAATGATAATAATAATAAAGAAGGCCTGATTATTGCAGCTCAAGACCTCCCAACCAGATCTTATCACTCTCATATAATCAAGGATGGAACTAACCCGAAATGCAGGATCTGCGGAAAATATGATGAAAATGTCGACCATATTATCTCATCCTGTTCAGAACTTGCAAAAAATGAATATACCTACAGACATAACAAGGTAGCGACATATATACATTGGGAGATATGCAAGAAGCCCCAAATCGAAACCAATAAGAGATAGTATGAGTACCAATCAGACACAGTTCCCCAAAATAACAATGTAATTGTCCTCTGGGATACGCCAATTAAAACTGACGGGGAAATAAATGGCAACAGACCTGGTATTATCATAAAAGACAAGGATTTCAGGAAGTGTGTGCTTATTGCCATAGCAGTACCATCTGAGAAAAAACACATCCATGAAAATTATCGAGAAATTGTCTAAATACAAGGACCTAGAGATCGAGATTAAAAGGATGTGGGGTATAAAGATTGAGATTATACCAACAGTAATCGGAGCTTTGGGCCTCGTGCAAAAAGGAATGGACACTTTTACTAACAGTGTTCAGGTAACATCAACATACAAATTATCTAGAAGATCACCTTACTAGGAACATCCCATATATTAAGAAAAGTGCTATCAATTAAATGGCAATTCTACTATAGAACCTAAAGACCATAGTTTGAAGTCGGCTCTACAGGATACAAAGCAGGAAACATAACATACAAATGATAATAATGTCAGTCCATGAATAAAAAAACTGTGCCGAAAAGACTGCATGCGTTTGAAATTCAACAAACTGTGTGTCCAGATTATATATCCTATCTGGGAACTGCGATGTTAAATAAGTACTGATGGAGCTTTATTCTCATTCAATCTTCAGTCATCTGGTCTGAACACGCAAATACATGGAATACTACTACTATTCCTACTACTACTACTACTACTACTACTACTACTACTAAAACAATAATAATGAGAAGAAGAATTATAATATCCTTGCCATCAGATAAAAATCTATCTATTAAAGAATATAGAAAAATTATTGATTATAGTAATCTTGAAATCGAAAGTAAAAGTGACATCTTATAACTACTGTTATAATGCTAAATATATATATATATATATATATATATATATATATATATATATATATATATATATATATATATATATATATATGGAAATTGAAGTCAACCCTCAGGGGCGGCAGATTGTTTCATGCTAAACGCAATCGTCAATCTACAGGCATTCTGTTTTTTTCTCGACTTTTTACATATATGTGTCAGTGAGGCATTGTGGGTAGTTTATTGCATCGTGGCTAATCTTTTCTAACGGTTATTTTAACGCGAGTGAATTGTTAATTTGTTTATTATTTATTTTATTTTATTTATTCATTTATTTATTTGGATTAATTTATTTTAATTGTTAACTTTTTTGTTTATTTATATACGTTATTTAATTTTAATTATTCTTTTCAATTTTCGAATTTTAAGTAACATATTAAAATTTGTTTTCGTGACTGCATTTAGAGATGTGTTCTGATCGTTCATTTAGTAGTTTGTTTCGTTCTTGGAATGTAATTATAGCTATTTTTGTAGGTTGATGTCCCTTTTCCTTATTGTTAAGGGGTCTCCTCTTTTTACAAAAATGGACTCGCCCGAGGTATGCATATACTACTACAAGTGAATACCCGGACAATCTGTAATAGAGGAGGGTAGCACAAGAGTCACAGTTAGCGAGCGCGTAGACTCAGTAAGGAGTCATCCGCGATACTTCAATACCAAGACTGTATATATATTATTGCTACTAACCCGCATTCCTGGATCTACTAACCCGTATTACCAGTTTGTATTATTACGTTAATACATTTATTTTCCTATTCCATTCCTGGCGTTTGTTATTCACCCCCGGAATCCACAACACTTATTTTCCATGATATTTTTTGGAGTGATTTGTTTTTGTTTTTTGGATTGATTGTTGTAGGCTTATTGTCTGATATTGAGCACTTTATCCCATAAATTTAGCATACCTTAAAATATATATTTCATCATATATATATATATATATATATATATATATATATATATATATATATATATATACATACATATATATATATATATATATATATATATATATATATATATATATATATAACCGTACCTTAGATGTGATACAAGGCCAATCTTATGGAGCACCCAGTACCCCGGTTGCCGTACGATCACCGAATATAAAATACGTCGAGCTTGGTACCTAGATGGGTGACCTCTCGGGAATACGTGCCATAGATTATAAACGCTTGGGCGATCATGTCTCTTTCGATTTGTGAGTCGTTAGATAGAAAATTTTGCCGGAGTAACTTAAGTAGGTAGACTACTTGCCTACCAAGGCTAGAACACCCAGTCTGTGTTTGTATTCCACCCATATTTGGAAGAAGAGATTGATTCATACCCGTCCCAATGTGAATGTACAGAGCTCGACTCGGATTCGAACTCGGTCTTCCGATTTCCCATTCCGAGCCGATATCCTTGACACCACAAAAAACATCTAACGGTTATGTTATAGCTGGAATGTCCACCCCCTGTTGATCCACCCCTATTCCACCCCGCCATATTTTCCTGATATTGAACGATCACTTCCATGTGATTTGAAGGGGAAAACTTTCTGTAATGAAAATCGGATTCAAGAGAGAAAAAAAGAAACTTTCTCCCTTTCATTACTGACGGTGTTTGTGTGGTTATTGTGGATAAAATTATATACCTACATGTACCATCGCTCTAGTTGAAAAAGCGAGGTAGCGACTCTACTTGATAATTCTCAGAAAAAAGATTACAAACAGAGCTACTGATGGCCGTCTACCTCTGTTCTATTGAGAATATACTGACGCCGGGCATCACCGTTTGGTATGCCAGCTACTCTTTAGCGAACAGGAGAGCCCTTTAAATAGTTATAAGCAATAATGGTATCCCAAATTTTCTGAAATCAGTTCTGTAAAAGCAGGCAATCTTTAGGAACCTATTCTGTTTATTTTCTTTTCAATCTGAGAATGGAAACAAACCACTTTATAGTATAAAAAAGAATTAAACCATTTTCATAATTTAATAGAAAACATTAATTTATTACGATATTTCCAGATTGAAATTCTGTTCTCATCATACAGGGTGACCGAAAAAACGGAAACTTTTTAAGAATCCAATAAAACCAAAAGTGATGGAAGAAATATATTTAATTCATAGTAATTGAAACCTTAAATCATGCCATTTAAGAAACAATGATGGAATTTTCATTTTTTAATAATTACGTGCTGTAGATGGCGTCCTCCTGTACGAATGTATTCTTGAAATCTGCTGTTGAGATTCCTCATTGACTGCTGCAACATCACATCTGGGGTACTGTGAATTTCATTCTCGTTACTAAAATGGCGAAATGTTTACTTTCTCAAGGTCACTGTTTACTTGGTCAAGGTCACTGCCTCGCAGTGTTGCCACTTGCTCATGGCTGGCAATACGCACTTCAAATATTCCCGTTTTTTGGGGTCACCCTGTATTTCTGATCAGAAGTATGGTACGTTTTGACTCTAGTGACATCAACTGTGTTATGGTTCCTTAGCCACATTTGAACTGAATCGATGCAGTCCGAAAGATTCAATGGAAGACCTATCAAATTTATGACTAGAAGACCACTTTCTTAACTTCAAGATAATTTCTTTTGTAAGAATAAATTATGTTCATCACAGAAAACCCTCTTTAAGCCTCCACAGAACTTACAGGAATGGTATTAATTATATTTTTACCTATTATATATCGGTTATTAATATACAGTGTAACCCGTATATAAGCGACCCGGATATAAGAGAAGCTCGGATATAAGAGAAACCCGGATATAAGATAGATTTCCAAAATTAGAGCCCGTGTTAATGTATATAAAATAGACCCAAACCGGATATAAGAGAAACACAGATATAAGATACTTTTTCTCCGGTCCCGACAACTCTCTTATATACGGGTTACACTGTATACGATTGTTTTCGGATAATCCAACAACCGGTTCGCTAAGCTTTTACAAATTTGAGAATCGGTTTCTGCAAACCGGTAGGTTGTCACTGGTTATAGATGTTACCCACCAAAATAATTGGCCGCTCGCTAATTCTTGTTGTCGCTGGAGAGCATAAAACATAATGAAAGACAGCACGCATCCTGGGTACCACTTGTTTGAACTGTTGCCCTTAAGCCGACGTTTTACTTGTATTAGTTCTTGGACGAAGTTCACGAAAGGCAACTTTTATCCTTGGGCCCTGTGTAAAATGGACGCTGTCGCGTGCTGACAATTTTCAGCGCATTTGAAGCGTTATTTCTTTTCTTCATTCGACAATGTGTTTTTTCTCCTCTGTGGGTATCGGTACAATCGGGGATTGCTGTCCAATTTCATTGTGCATTACGTATTGATAATAATAATCAGTCAGTCAGTTATGCGCCGTGCGTGATATACGCTTAGGTGATCATGTATCTTTCGATACGTGATTGAGGAGGCAGATTTTCCCGCATTAGGGTGCCATTTCTTTCTGCGGTAAACCAGTTGCCATCCAAGGCTATAGAACCCGGTCTGTCCTGCTATTTATCCATAGCTGGGGGGGGAGAAGAAGAGGATTTACACATTTCCCAAGGGAATTAGCACGAAAGTGAATGTAATGGATTCGACTAGAATTCGAACTCGGCTCTCCGATTCCTTAATCCGAGCCGTTGACAATAATAATAGATAAATAAATAAAACATTTCACGTAAAAACCTGCGGAATTTTACTCAAAAGGTATCGAAGATCTGTCTGATAACTGGCAACAAGTCATTGTAAGGAATAGTCATTATATAATTGATTAAAATGTAAATGTACTTTTTTCTTTATTGAAGATTAAATTTAATTAAAAAAAAAAACGGAAATTTTGACTCTACCTGATATATTGTACATAATCGCCTAGTTTATAAAAGACTGGAAACAGATCCGGTTAAAAATGAAAAGATAGACATATAATAATGATTCATTCCTCTAGTTAAGGATGACAACAACCTCCAGAGCGTGTTTTGCTTCTAAAGCCTTGGCTACTGAGATAATTAGCAGGTAGTGTTTTGCAATAGTTCCCAATTGCACATTCTCTTCTCCGTCAACGCACGGGGCATAATAACCGTGGCGTGGTACCTATCGAGGCATTTAGTGACGGGATAATATTCACGGAGAAATAGATTTAAGCTTTTCCTAAAAGCAGTTATGAAAACTGAACATGTACTGCTTCAATCAGAATTCGAAACTGGTTCATAGATTATGTTCTCATCTTGGTAAGCTTTATACCATCTTATAAATAATGCACACATAGATAGAAAGAATGAAAGAAAGAAAGACGGAAAGGCAGACAGATAGATAGAAAGAAGGAAAGACATCCAGATAGACAGAAAGAAAGAAAGAAAGAAAGAAAGAAAGAAAGAAATAGGCATATTAAGAAAAACAAAGAAACAGATGAACAGACCATGAAAGAAAGAAAGAAAGAAAGAAAGATGAAAGAAAGAACGGGAGGAAGGAAGGAACAAAGGAAAAAGAAACAAATAAATAGACAATGAAAAACAAATAAAAGAAACGAACCGACTAAAAATGAAAGAATGAAATCAATTAGCTAAGGAACAAAGAAAAGAATAGACTAAGAAAGATAGAAAGAAAGAAAAAGAAGAAAGAATGAAATAGACTGCCTAAGAAAAAGAAAGAAATGAATAGACGAAGAAAGAAAGTGAGACAGACAGTCAGAAAGACAGACAGAAAGAAAGAAAGAACGAATAGGATAATAAGAAAAAAACCGAGCGAAATCAACAGAGTATGGAAGAAACAAGGAAAGAAGAAAGAAAGAATTTTATATTAATGGGCATACAAAAGAAAGTCTACGAAAGATTGAAAGAAAGAAAGAAATACACTGACTAAGAATGAAAAATGAATAGACAAAGAAAAAACAAAGGCAAAAATGATCAAACTAGGAAAGAAAGCAAGAAAAAAAACGAATGAACGAACAAAAGAAAAAATGAATAACAAAGAAATGAATCGAATAAAAATGAAAGAATGAAAGCAATGAGCAGACTATGAAACAATGGCAGAAATGAACAGATTCAGAAAGAAAGAAAGAAAGAAAGAAATAGACAAACTAAATAAAAGAAGGAAATGAATAGACAAAGAAAGAAAGAAAGAAAGAAAGAAAGAAAGAAAGAAAGACAGAAACGTTAAAGATGGGAGCGTTTGGAACGGTCGTGGGGACGAGCAAAAAGACGGGAACAGGTGAATATCCGATGAAGAATTGAATCTATTAATACATCATTATTGAAATCGATAAAAATACTGAGGAAGGTGCTGGAGTATTGAGCAGATTTGGTGTTACTTAACCTGGGTCTGCAAGTATACTGAACATTGTTTTGGAGATCTGAGAAGACTTGCTGTCACTCAGTATTTTAAATGATCATCATTAGATATCTGTTGTAGACAGTCTATTGTATAATAATAATAATAATAATAATAATAATAATAATAATAATAATAATAATAATAATAATAATAATAATAATAATAATAATAATAATAATAATTACGAAGAGCTTTATCTATATAAAATGTGTGTAATCTTTGGTTTTCGGTTTTGTTGTTTTACAACAATGATCAATGGAAAATTTCATGGAGTCGCTTCTAACTTTAGGTCTCAGCTTAGGACTCGAAAGGAAATGTGTATACAACAGAAATCAAAGGAAATAATAATAATAATAATAATAATAATAATAATAATAATAATAATAATAATAATAATAATAATCAGATGGAGGAAGACAGAGTTGAAGTACTGAACATTGCTATCATAGAATATTCATAATTGGAAGTAGGGGCGATCGAAACAGCAATCAATGAATTAATCCCTGTTTTGTCATTCTCCTCAAATAAAATAAAAAAGTTCAAATGAAATGAAAATGACCTAATTTGTTGAAAGGTGAGGAGTGCCATGATTTTCAACAACGAAGCTTCTGGAATGTGTGAAGGTATTTCAAATCTTCCACTATCTTTCATATAATCACAGTAAGTTAAACCAACATTTTATAGGTAAATGACAATTGATAGTAAGCAAAGTTGCCATCGTAACCAGATGCATGTTATTAATGGATGAGCAATGCAACAAAGGAGAAAGCAATCGAGTAGCGGAAACTGTGGAGAGCCAAGATCGGCTACGTCTTGAAGGGATATAGCACATAACGAGAGAAAGAATATCTTAAAGAGCCAAATTTTAATCAACATTTATATAATTAAATTTATATATTTAAATATATAAAAGTTGATCAAAGTTTTGGTCTTTAATAGACATATTAAGTTATAATATATATATATATATATATATATATATATATATATATATATATGTGTGTGTGTGTGTGTATGTGTGTGAGTGTGTGTGTGCGTGTATGTAAGTATGTGTGTAAAATTTAAGAGAAAAATATATCTGCAAAAAACAATATATATAAAGAATATGAATAAATTTTCGGTTTGTCTTTATATATATATATATATATATATATATATATATATATATATACATACATACATATGAAACTAATATATATCTATATCAGTTTCATTAAAGACTGAAAGAAGATGAAAACTTGTCAGTCTTCTTCAATGAAACTTATATAAAAAAGGTATTGCGACACAAATACACAATCATATCCATATTTATTATTACTACTAATTTAATATACGAGAGAAGGAGAGAGAAAATGAGAAAAGAATTATACATGCACATATATATATATGTATATATATATATATATATATATATATATATATATATATATATATGTACATGTATTTAAGTACATACATACATACATATATATATATTTATAAGTATAAAGCATTGCCTCATAGATATAAATTCTAATAACATTTTTATAATTTACTTTCGTATATCTATGTAAGTATGGATGCGTAAACTTATATATTTGGATATGATATTGATATGTGTGTACATGTGTTTATATTTGAATATATATATATTCATATATATATATATATATATATATATTAGATGTGTATATTTGTACTCAAATTATATTTATATGTTCGCATTTGGATGGATGTAAGTATATTTCATTTCCTGCAAATAAAGTCACTGCTTCACTATCATAACAGTACGATATAAATAACAATATTTAATTTTATACAACGTTCAGTTTTCAATCCGCAATTGCATATTTATTATTAGTAGTACTTATATATATATATATATATATATATATATATATATATATATATATATATATATATATATATATATATATATATATATATATATATATATATATATATATATATATATATATATATATATATATATATATATATATATATATATATATATATATATATATATATATATATATATATATATATATATATATATGTGTGTGTGTGTAGAGGCACGGGGGAGTAGTAGATAGCCGCTCGGACTGAGGAAACGGAAAGCCGAGTTCGAATTCCAGTCGAATCCATTACGTACTAATACACAGCTATTTATTGTGTTCTTCTCTCTCCAGATATGGGTAAATAGCAGGTTAAACTGGGTTCTATAGCCTTGGATGGCAACTGGTCTAGGAGAATGACAACCCTGAATTCAAAACCTGCGAAAGGCACCAGGTCTCTGTATTCGGCCCTTCAAAAAGTGTGGTTGGTTCTGCACAAAGCCTTCACCACTAAAATCACAATGTGCTGCTGTCTGGGCTCTCGGTTCCTAAGGATGTGAGCTGTTTGAATCTCAAACATCGAATATGACGGAAGAATCCACCACATATATATATATATATATATATAGTGCAACCCGGATATAAGAGACCCGAATATAAGAGAAACCCGGGTATAAGAGAGATCTTCTCTGGTCCCAAATTAGAGCCTGTGTTAATTTATATATAATAGACCAAACCCGTATATAAGAGAAACCGGGATATAAGATACTTCTTCTCCGGTCCCGACAACTCTCTTATATCCGGGTTACACTGTATATATATATATATATATATATATATATATATATATATATATATCAACTTATGGGTAAACGAATTTTCTATATCTTTATTAAGATTATGAACAAATTACATTATATTAACAGAGAAGAAGAGAGAAGAAATATACATGTAAGCAAATATCTACATGTATATTGTGATTTAAAGCGTTGCTTAGATGTGGTACAAGACCGAAAGTATGGAGCCCCCAATGAGGATCGACGTCAATACGTAGTCGTAATTGACCATTGCTTGTTAATTATTGCACCACGCCGAATTGCCATATCGATTTCTTCAGCGCAAATTGGATATAGCACAATACATAGCACCCAGTGAGTTTCGAACTCAGTACACTACAGTCATAATTAATCTAGTCATACAAGCTTATACATACATACACACACATATATATATATATATATATGTATGTATATTTGTATATATACATATATGAAAAAATAAAAGAAATATACATATAAGTATACATATATGTTTATATATAAGCATACATATATATATATATATGTTAAAATAAAAATAGACATTAAAATTAAAAGAAAACATCTGTCAGCTATAAATCATATATTTATAAGCGTAGGACAAATTTACAACATAATTATATGCGGTGATAATAATAAAGAACAAAACAGAAATGGTAGGAAAAAAGGAAACAAGCGGGAAAAAAGTAACACATTCTTCATTAAATAAGTAAAATTATATTTACCTACCTCTGCTATCGTCGCTGTACGGATTCCTTTAAATAACACTACTCAGGTGTGTCCAGGTATGTGTGCTTGTCCGTATGTGTTGATTGCTTTCTGTTTCAGCAACCTACATGTACAAACGTTTACCTTTGCAGTAGATTACACCGTTTTAAACTATCAACATCAGAGTGAAAAAAGCTTCTTCGCAGAAACAAGGGGGAGAAAATGTCAGTTTGTTATTAAATCCTATCCCTGTAACTATTTATTTCATAATAAAACACGCCGGGCTTCAGCGACTAACTTTAAACGGTGATCTTTCCTGTGCGGACAACTCGGACAGAAACACATAGTGCACAGAGAACTGCTATGCAAACTCATAGTCATGGTTTTAAGCGTATGTTTGTTTGTTTTTTTTAAATGAGAATATTAAGATCACACAATTTTGTGTTATCAGACGCAACTAAGTTTGTATCGATAGTCAAGACTTGTGATTTAGGCTGTATTGAGGCTGAAAGTAAGCGGTAATTTTTAATATGATTTCAGAATGAAGGGAGCTTGTTGCTGATATGAGTTATACGTTTCTTTATAGTCTTGTAATCCGCATGTGAGATTTTTTTTTTCTCTCTCCTACGTTGTACATTGTTTACATGCTGATTAAGAGGGTCCACACTGAGAAAGACGAATCCAGTTCTCTTCGTTGTGCTCTTCTTCGAAAAAGCCTACTGCGATGAGTAGAAGAAGAGGCGGAGTTGGCTGGGCGACCTGTGTGCGGGTGAGCGCTGTTACACTCTGCATTGACAAACGACGAGTATGTTCGTGTGCGTGCGTGTAACGGTTGGAGTTTCTTGCAGCTCTCAGTGATTTCCATCGTGCTTAAAACGTGTTGGTCTCTATACTAAGTATAAAGTATCTATCTATCTATCTGTCTCTCTCTCTCTCTCTCTCTCTCTCTCTCTCTCTCTCTCTCTATATATATATATATATATATATATACATAATATTATTTTTTAAATATATATACAAAAGAATTTCTTAACGGTAATACTTTCGTATATCTAAAAAAGAATATTATCATTGGTTAGTTTTTATGATGTTGAGCAGTATATGAAAAATATGTTTCATTTTTAAATCTTAAATTTATATATATATATATATATATATATATATATATGTATATATATATACATATATATTAATCTATCTATTTTGTCTATCTATCTATCTATCTATATATATATATATATATATATTTCTTTTCTATTATTAATGCTTCCAT
>OZ038483.1:79718529-79746029 GCA_964036315.1 Acanthosepion esculentum
AATTAGCCGTGTATATCGGTACATGTGTACCTGTATGAATGACTGCACATGTAAAAGAACGTATGTATATGTGAAATTTGCATGGATGTGTTTACAATATATAGAGTAAGATCTCTAATATTACTCCATATTAACTTAAAAAATTAAATTTTAAGTAAGAGAAATTATCAATCTAAATATAGTCGCAAATTAAATTCATGAATAAAATTCAAACTGTTAGAGATATAACCTTAATAATCAATTACAACTAGAAGTAAACTTATATTTGAAAATAAAATTTTAGTGTTTTAATGTAAATTCTATGAATATTTTTCTAATTGACTATTTCATATTAAATCCCCAAAATTTTTGTAATAAAGTTTAAAAAAAAACTTTAACAAACATTCCTTATAGACTGTTTAAACATTCAAACTTATATCAAACATTATAATATTTATGAACTCTCCAAGTAAAGCAAAACAACAGCGTCTATTTCGGGCCTTTCATTCCAAAGAAAGTTAATGACACTTTCTCTCATAACTTCTTTCTCTCTTTATGTCTTTTTCTCCTCTCCCCTTTCCATATCAATATATAACTTCCGTTAAGTTAACCGATTTAATCTGTCAATGTCTGGATTTCCTCAAACAATTTAAATTTGAAAGACTAGAAAAGTTACATATAACTCAATCATGTCTCTCTCCCCCCTCACTTCCTCACTTCGTTAATTTACATATACTTAGTACTGCCCATCAAAAATGTGTAATTTTCTTTTCATTTTTCGTTTCAACCTTTGGAAGTAAAGTCTGATGATCCGCGGTCCTTTAAAAGAGTTGTGGTGAAATAATTTATTAATGCAACGTTAAAGTGGTCTGTTTTTATTTAAATTATATATATATATATATATATATATATATATATATATATATATATATATATGTGTGTGTGTGTGTGCGTGTGCGTGTGTGTGTGTGTGTGTGTTGTGGCGTCCTCCCTCTAATGAGGCTATTGTGGACTCTTCCACTTACTATAAATTTAGTAGGAAAAGTAAGCGTCGGTGGAACGATGATACAGACTGTTCATTACTGGGAAAAGTTTCGTCCGAGGAGGTAGACAGGCCCTAAACCCGTTTGGGTTGCAAGGGAATATTTTTTACGACCCACGTAGTGGGGGCGTTAAATATAACGGTGATACAGACTGTACATTACTGTCAAACTCTCTGCCTCCGCAGAGAGGAACCCGGACGAGGCTTTACCGAAGGGCAAAGTTTCGTCCGGGGCGGTAATCAGACCCCGAATCCGTTTATACGGGTTGGAAAAAGAATATTTTTGTCTGAGCCTACGGCCTCGAAAACACACGATAAACTCGGCTTTGTGACACATACGACCCACGTGGGGGGGGGCGTTAAATATAACCGTGATATAGACTGTTCTACTGAGGCTGTTCGCAGCTCCTGTCGAATTCTGCCTTGGGCAGAGAGGAACCCGGACGAGGTTGTGCTGAAAAGTAGAGTTTCGACCGCCGAGGTAGACAAACCTGAATCCGTTTCTACGGGTTCTACGGGGATTTTTTGGCCGAGCCTACGGGCTCGGATGACCCACGTTAAACTCGCCCTTGTGCTACATATGTCCTTCATGGGGCGGGGGCTGTTAAATATTAACGGTGATATAGATTGAACGCTGGTAAACCGACACACATTCTCAAGTCGTGTAATACACATCTTTTGTATTTACTGTTCAATACACTATTTATCTGCAACCTCTTGTTTTGTTATTCCTTAACCAGTTACTTGGTCACAACAATATATATATATATATATATATATATATATATATATATATATATATATATATATATATATATATATATATGACGTCAAACACTACGAAATGGACAAAGTTCGACAATTATTTTAATATATATTTTATTGTTATACGTTATAAAAGTGTAAATAGTCGTTTTTACATGTGGGTTTACGATATACTTTGAATTCTAATTTGTTATTATTTCTAGTAAGTAGTATGTCTAAAAAAGGTAAAGAATTATTAGATTCAAGTCCATGGGTAAATTTTATAGTAGGTTCCACTCTGTTTAATCTATCAGTAATCTTATTTAAATCATGTTTCTGTGGGTAAATGAATAAAATGTCATCGATGTAACGGAAGTAATGTGTATCATCGGGGATTATATATTTGAAAGGTCCAGATTCAAGAAATTCTAGAAATATGCATGCTAGGAATCCAGAGAGAGGACTACCCATTGTTAAGCTAAATTTTTGTTTATAATAGATATTGTTATACTGAAGAAACAATGCGACGTGCATAGGGTTAATAACAAATTAGAATTCAAAGTAAATCGTAAACCCACATGTTATACGTTATATAGACTATTTCTTAGTGTGTGGCATCATTTGTTCACGTTTAGATACGCTTCGGGCATATATGAAATCCTGGAAGATTGTAGTTTAAATGCAGTAAAATCTGCTCTTAAACCCGATATATATATATATATATATATATATATATATATATATATATATATATATAAATGTATATATATATCACTTAGCTCATTGATGTTACCTTCAGCCTCCCGACTCCAGAGTTTCGTAGACGAAACCGTCCGTCCACTCGTCAGGGGTATCAGCAACCCCTAACGTGTATGCTGAAGATAAGATCAGTCAGCTAAGGGACAAAACTTTTACTCATATTAATTCTATTAATTCTCCATCTTTAATATCGAGCACTTTATGACAAAAAAAAGCTTGCCTTCCTCTCAGTATCCCATAGATTGACAGTAGTTTTAGCTTCATACTATATATATATATATATATATATATATATATATATATATATATATATATATATATATATCGGCTGTAACAAAAACATTGTCCAAATCGTGTAGCATCTTAATTAGCCACCCCGCAAAATGTTTAATATATAAAAAAAACACTAAACTAATTTAGTTTCTTTTCTTCGTTTTTTCTTTAGATAAGATATCTAGGCATATTGACATATATTATTCAACTAAAATCAAGTTAAAATTTTTTTAATATCAGGCACACTGTCTTTCCAACGGAGCAATGGTAAGAGGAAAAAGATCATTCAGTCCAGTCATGGTACAAAGATTTATGATCTGGCTTCCATCTTCAAAGTCCATTCAGGAATCATCAAGAGAACGGTAAATGTTTAAAAAAGAGGGGACAGTAGAGAGGAAAACTGGATCAGGAGGTCACAACGGGATGAAGGATTATCATTACAACGTAGAGCTAAAGATATATAATCTTAATCCATCAGATCTTTGGCACGTGAGAGAGGAGTTTCATCTATGACAGTCCAAAGAGTAGTGAAAAATACTTGAAAATGAAATCGTACGTGAAAGCTCTGCGCCACCTTGTTACTCCAGTACAGAGAGTTAGAATCTTAGAGAGTGCAAAGTTTATTTCAATATTTTAAGAGCTTTATCGTTTTCGTTTATGATCAATTTCATCACGATACTTTTGTTAATCTTAGATAATAATTATACATTCTTCTTGTCTAATAGTGTTATGAAAACCTCAGAGAATTCCAGTAAGATATATTTAATCATTTCTAAGATAAACCGGTTGAGAATTTAATCTAAAAATTGGACAATGTCAGTTATTATTCCTATTATATGCCTGTTTGTTATTTTTCCCCATTCTCTCTCACTCAGTAACCCACATGCATCTTAATGTTTTTATTGCTTTACTAGGGCTGAAATCATTAAAAATGTACTGCTCAGCCAGTGTGAATCGAACCCACTCCCAATGGTCTACAGTCTGTCAACGCAACAATGGCGTCTGCGATCTATATGCTTAAATGATTGTTTAAAATTGTTCAGCTGTGCATGTATATCACTAGGGGCGAAGTCACGGACGCTAAGTGGAAAGACAGAGTTAAAGGAAGCGTTACAGCGAAATCGGAACATTTATCTCGATAGAAACAATCTGCTTTTTATACAGCAATGTCACATACTTTCATGCGTGTCAGAGAATTGGAGCGATTCATTGGGGTGCCGTAATTGCATGCTTTTGTTTACGTGCCAGTAGGTTTGATGGAAATTCCGGACTTATCGGAATTCACACACATACACATACACACACACACATCTATATATATATATTCATTCCAAAGAAAGTTAGTGACACTTTCTCTCATGACTTCCTTCTCTCTTTTTCCCTTTATGACTTTTTTCTCCTCTCCCCCTTCTATATCAATATATAAATTCCGTTAAGTTAACCGATTAAATGTGTCAATGTCTGGACTTCCTCAAACAATATTAAATTTGAAAGAATAGAAATTTTAAATTATATCTAACTCAATCATGTCTCTCTGCCCTATCACTTCTTTACTTTGTTAATTTACATATGCTTAGTATTGCCCGTCAAAAATGTGTAAATTTTGTTTTTATTTTTCGTTTCAACCTTTGGAAGTTAAGTCTGATGATCCGCGGTCCTTTAAAAAGGCCGTGGTGAAATAATTTATTACATGGAACCTTAAAGTGGTCTGTTTTTATTTTTATTTAAATTATTAGCTCTGATTTACATTCAGCTCTCTGGATTTTATCTTCCTTGGGTCTACCCATACGGATTACCTAGTTTTTCGTAAACTACATATATATATATATATATATATATATATATATATATATATATATATATATATATATGTATATATATATATATATATATATATATAAATATAAAAGTGGACATGGAAGTCAGCACTTAGAGGCGACAGTGTGTTTCATGCTAGTGCAATCTTTAGGCGACTAGTGCTGTTATTTTTCTAAGCTATTTATATAAGGGTCAGTGGTGCATTATGGGTAGTCTATTTTGGCGGTTACTTTTACCGGAAGTCGCTTATTTGTTTATTTATTTATGTCAAATTATTTTGCTTGTTTTTTGTTTGTATTTTTATTTTTATTTTTATTTTTTATCTTACATATTTATTTATTTATTCTTTTATTTTGATCGGTGTTTTTGGTTAACGTAGTAAAAATTTGTTTATATAGCTTATTGTTGGTAGTCTATAATGGCCGTCATTTACCGGAAGTTGCTTGTTCGCTTATTTATTTGGGTCAAATTGTTTTGCTTGTTTTTATTTGTTTTCATTTTTATTTTTTATCTTATATATTTGTTTATTTGTCATTGATTAAATCTGTTTGTTGAATTTTGGGGTGTGATGTTGTGGTTTTTTTCTGACTATTATTTAGGTGGGAACAGTTTTTAATTTATCTATTCCGGTTGGTTATCTTTATTTGTTTTTTTTTTGTTTTTTAAACGGCTACTTTATCGTAATCGGTTGTTAGTTTATTTATATATTTGGATGTATTTAGATCGATTTATTATACTTGTTGTTATTTATTTGTTACACTATATATTTTTGGCTTTCGGTTTTTAAGTAACGTAGTATATTATCTTTTATTAATGTTTTTTTTTTATTATTATTTTTATTTGTATAACAGTTTTAACTTTCGTCCGTTCTTTTGTTTTGATTTTATTTCGCATATTCTAACAGGTGTGGTTTTGTTATTTGTTTGGAGTAATTTATTTTGCTTATTTTATTGTTGTTCGTGTGGTTTTTATCTTTTAGGGCTGTTTCGTAGTCTTTCTTGGCTTTGTTAAATATAGATTCATCTATATTTAACAAAGCCAAGAAAGACTACGAAACAGCCCTAAAAGATAGCGGATTCCCAGCAACACTTACATACTCACCACAAAACACAAAAAAAGACCAACAGAAAAAGAAATATCATATGGTTCAACCCACCGTACAGCAAAAACGTAAAAACAAACATAGGAAAAATATTCTTCAAGCTTTTACACAAACACTTCCCGGAATCAAGCACCCTACATGAAATATTCAACAAAAACACAGTAAAAATCAGCTACAGTTGCACCGAGAACATGGCACAAATAATAAAAAAGCACAACAGAAAAATTATTAACAAACCACACGAACAAATTAAACCCACGTGCAACTGCAGAATAAAAAACGAATGTCCCTTAAACGGTAATTGTTTACAAAACAACGTAATCTACCAAGCCACGACAAAATCAGCAGATAATGAAGAAAAAGTATATATAGGAGTAACCGAAGGACCATGGAAACAAAGAAATTATGTACACAAAATGTCTTTCACAAATAGTAAATATGCGAACAGCACAATGCTTTCTAAGTATATCTGGGAAATAAAAAACAAAACACACACCACACCAAAAATATCTTGGAAAATAAGGAAAAAATCATCAGCCTACAACAACCTATCAAAAACTTGCAAACTTTGCTTGGAGGAAAAAATAGCTATCATTACCTTCCCAGATCAAAATAAATTATTAAATAAAAGATCCGAGCTAATCTCAAAATGTAGACATGAAAACAAATTTTTACTACGTAACTTAAAATAGAAAAATAAATAAATATATAAACAAACAACAATAAAATAAGCAAAATAAATTACTCCAAACAAATCACAAAACCACACCTGTTAGAATATGCGAAATAAAATCAAAACAAAAGAACGGACGAAAGTTATAACTGTTATACAAATAAAAATAATAATAATAAAAAAAAACATTAATAAAAGATAATATACTACGTTACTTAAAAACCGAAAGCCAAAAATATATAGTGTAACAAATAAATAACAACAAGTATAATAAATCGATCTAAATACATCTAAATATATAAATAAACTAACAACCGATTACGATAAAGTAGCCGTTTAAAAAACAAAAAAAAAACAAATAAAGATAACCAACCGGAATAGATAAATTAAAAACTGTTCCCACCTAAATAATAGTCAGAAAAAAACCACAACATCACACACCAAAATTCAACAAACAGATTTAATCAATGACAAATAAACAAATATATAAGATAAAAAATAAAAATGAAAACAAATAAGAACAAGCAAAACAATTTGACCCAAATAAATAAGCGAACAAGCAACTTCCGGTAAATGACGGCCATTATAGACTACCAACAATAAGCTATATAAACAAATTTTTACTACGTTAACCAAAAACACCGATCAAAATAAAAGAATAAATAAATAAATATGTAAGATAAAAAATAAAAATAAAAATAAAAAAACAAAGAAAAAACAAGCAAAATAATTTGACATAAATAAATAAACAAATAAGCGACTTCCGGTAAAAGTAACCGCCAAAATAGACTACCCATAATGCACCACTGACCCTTATATAAATAGCTGAGAAAAATAACAGCACTAGTCGCCTAAAGATTGCACTAGCATGAAACAGACTGTCGCCTCTAAGTGCTGACTTCCATGTCCACTTTTATATTTACACACGCTCTATCTCTGACATTGAGCACTTTACCCCATAAATATAGCACACTTTAAGACTATATTTCTGCATATATATATATATATATATATATATATATATATATATATATATATATATATATATATATATTGTTAGATATAGGATTGCTTCAAACCAGGATCGAAATCTCACTCTACCTCTAAGAAATTGGATGAAGGTGAATTTAGACGTATTTATTTTTAGATAAACACGCCAGTGTCTGGAGAACTAGATTCGTCTTAACGAAGAGTCTTACATCATCAGCAGTTATAGTCACAGTTTACAGAGGGAAAATAAGTATGAGAACTCGGAAAAAGTTTTCGTATGACGCGTTTCATCCTTTAGGACTTCATTGGATTAAGTTTATGTTGACGTTGATACGCATGCGCATGAACGGGAGACGCCGTGAATCTTAAATTTAAAAATAATTATTTGTTTCTGTTTTAATATGTGCTACAGCGATATAATCTAGCTGATTTCATTTAGATACCTTTTCTTTTTGTTTATATTTCCATCGGTTTTATTATTAAATATCCCACCTTGTGATAATAGATATCTGCCATGAACGATAAAATGTTGTAAGAACATGGATGCAAATTTACTATAGATGATCTAGTGATTTAAAGCACGTTATAAACATTTTCGTCGGAGTAATTTGTTTTTCTTTTAATTAAAGTAGCAGGTTTTAAATCAAAAGTGTGGTCAGTCTCGTTATAGTGAGCAACTAATGCATTTAATGTGTTGATTTTTAAAATGTCCCTTTTGTGTTCACGTAATCTTTTACATAAATTCCTTGAGGTTTCTCCAATGAATTTCTTGTGGCTGTTATTACAGGTAATAGAGTAAATTCTTCCTTCAAGTTTTAGCCTTTTGTTTTGTATTGTATTAATTAAGTATTTTATTGTTTTAGACGTTGTGGTGTCAAATTTTATGTTCAGCTTAAATAAAGTTTTTTCTGTTGTAGTTGCGATCTAGTTAGTGGGTAGAACAATATATTTTGATTCGTTGGATTTGTTGGCATATTTGATGTAACTTTACTTTCGCATTGAATATTAACTATTTAAGGTATTGGAGGAGTTTGAACGTATTTTCATGGTATTACTCCGCTTCTTGTAAATATTTAGGGCTGCAAATTCTGAGTGCTCTTAAGTAGAATCCAATGATCATTCCGGATTTTATTTTGTTGTTATGGTGAGAATAGAAATTTATGGACTCATTTTCATTAGTTAATTTTCGGTGGATACAAAGTTTTAAGCTACAGTTAACGCAGTGTAGCATGATATCTAGAAATACAAAGTATTGTTTGATTTCATTTCATATGTAATTTCTGTTGTATGTTCTATTTTGTTTACTTTATTTACAATATCAGGTAAATGAGTATCAATCATTATTTTATATAGTCTTCTTGTAGATCTATTTTTTAGATAGTTTATTTACAATATCAGGTAAATGAGTATCAATCATTATTTTATATAGTCTTCTTGCAGATATATTTTTTGAGATAGTTTATTTAAAATATCAGGTAAATCAGTACCAGTCATTATTTTATATAGTCTTTTTGCAGATATATTTTTGTTTATATCTGAATTAGCTGGAGAGACCGTCATTTGAGCAGACGCACCGTTTAAGTATTAAAGAACATATTTATTAATTTTCGTCCTGAATATTCGAGAACACTTATTAAAGAAAATGTCCTGCAGCAGGTTTCGAACCTGCGACCTCCTTAGATCGAAGTGTTTTTGAGCAACTCGTCCCTGAAGTGACTGGCTGATCGAGCAAAGCCAAATAATGCTTTAAGCGTAAATTACTTTAAAGATTCTAGAAACGTTCATATCTAGTCAGTTTATATCATAATCTGAAGAAAGCAATTTCTAAAGTAATAGAATTTCATTCATTAATCCGACATGGATTATCACTTAAAGATTATTTTAAGTGGATACCAATTTTTGAGTAGGCGTTCTGTTTATTTAAACAGTATATATATTTTCGTCTACCGGTCTGAAAGGCGAGAAATCTTATTAAAGAAAAAAGATGAGACCGACAACAGGATTCAAGCGGGCGTTCCCTTTGCAGAAACAACCGACGTTAGATCTGAAGGGGATATATAAAGTATTAGTGATAATATATATATATATATATATATATATATATATATATATGAATTGGGATTCAATTCCGATCAAATATGGATCTGAATCCGACAGAATGATGTGATAAAGAATAAATAGGAAACGTTTATCAATCTAACATGTATCAATTTTATTAAAGGTCCTTCAGAAAATGAGATATGATATGCATTGGTTAATCAGGCCTCACAAATCAAATGCGAGTCAAACGCACGGGAGACCTGATCAATCAATGAAAATCAAACAACATAAAAGTAAAAATACCAGAATTTATTTCTTTTTCTCGATATATCATTCTCTCATAATGCTTTAATAAAAGTGACACATGTGAGATTGATAAACGTTGCCTATTTGCTCTTCATCCTATCATATATAAATATAATATATATATATATATATATATATATATATATATATATATATATATATATATATATATATATATATACAGGGGTTGGACAAAATAATTGAAACGCTTGTTAAATTCAAAGAAAATTTATTTAATATTTAATATGGAGTTGGTCCTCCTTTAGCCTCACATACAGCTTTAATAGGCCTCGGAATGGAATTATACAGTTTCCTGACTTAATCCAGAGGAATTTTCAGCCATTCTTCCATTAACACCTTCTCTAGCTCTTTAAGACACGACGGTGGAGGATAGCGGCTCCTAAATTGTTGCTCCAAAATGCACCACAAATGCTTAATAATATTGATATCTGGAGATTGGGGAGGCCACTCCATATGTTCTAGCTCACTTTCATGCTCTTCATATCAATTCTTAACCACTCAAGCGGTATGTATTGGAGCATTATCGTCTTGGAATATGCAGTCACCATCAGGGGATAAAGTCTGGACCATTGGATGAATATGATCACCCAAAATGTTCAGGTAATCTTTGCTGTTGATTCTACCAGGCAGTGCAACTATTGGACCGAGATATATCCATCATATAGCGGCCCAAACTATCACTGTTGGAAGAAGGCAGTCAGGGTTGTAAGCTTCATTGGGCTGCCTTCACACATAAACTTGCCCTGAAGTTGGGAAAAGAGAAAAACTGAACTCGTCTGAGAATATAACTTGCTTCCATTGGTCTGCAGACGAGGCATTGTGATCTCTGCACCACTTCAACCACTTCTGAATGTTGCGAGTGGAGAGAAGAGGTTTCCTTATGGCGACTCTTCCATCATATACAGCCTTATGGAGCTTACAACGAACAGTTTTAGTAGAAACTGGACTATTCAGATGATTATTCAACTCAGCAGTCACTTTGGCCGCAGTAGTTCGATGATTTTTCGCCACATTGCGTTTCAATGCACGTGGGTTCCTGTCCGTAAGTTTGCAAGTCCGGTCCGAATTGCAATGCTTGCTAGAGGTTTTACCCTGTTTCTTGAATTGTGTCATAATTCTTGATATGGTAGCTCTTGAAAAGCCAAGCAGTTTAGCAACCTGCTATGCGAGCTCCAACAATCTGCCCATTTTCGAACTCAGAGAGATCACGTATTTAGCTTAAATTTTACTAAATTCTAAACATAAATAAGACAATGACAGTAAATTAGATAAATAAACGTATTTACAATAGATATAACATGCAATTACGAAATTTTAGTTAAAGTTCTTAATATAATATGTCTTTGAAATATAGGAGTGGATTTTGCACCTGTTCCAATTATTTTGTCTAACCCCTATATATATATATATATATATATATATATATATATATATATATATATATATATATATATATAAAGCGTTATAAAAACTACATAAATAAATTTTTATAACGGCTCGTATATATATATATATATATATATATATATATATATATATATATATCCATATATATATATATATATATATATATATATATATATATATATATATATATATATATATATATGCGATAGAACTGCGATTAACCTCTTTATTCAAATACTTCCTATAACTATTTTCTTTTCTGGATATAATGTGTATAAAATCTGTCCAAATATTCTATATAACTGAACGGTTTCAGCGAATCTGTTAGCCATTATCAAGGATGTTTATTAACTGAATATGTAGAATTTTACATCTACGTATCTATAAGGATGGAAATATTTCCAAGCACTGTCACTGTTTGGCCCAAGACTTTGAGTGAAATTGGTTAGAGAAAACTGTTCCGAGTTTTAAAAATACACGAAGGCATTTTACCTCAAGGAATATTTTTCAGCCAACACTTCGTCAGAAGAAAAAAGTTGGCGTAACTTGATGTGAACAAAGAAGAGAATAACTGAATAAAAGTGAATAAAAGAAAGAAAAAGGAGGGGGGATGAGGAAGGAAAATTGTGGAACACGTTTGAAGTATATTTATTGTTAAAATAATTTACGAATAAAAAAATAATTCCAAGTGAGTATAAAATAGAAAAAAAACTAGTACTCCCGAACCTCCTAAAAGAGTGAGGGAGAGAATGAAATGCTCCTTCTGTTTGTATAGATAGATAGATAGATAGATAGATAGATAGATAGATGAAATGGTTTTGATAGATAGATAGATAGATAGATAGATAGATAGATAGGTAGGTAGGTAGATAGATATATTTATGCATAAACACTAGTATCGTTTAACAGAATATCTATCTTTTCTTTTTCATAGAAACATTGACATCCATAATCTCATTTGTACCAACTTAATTTGAGGAGATGATGAACCGATTCCAGTTTGTAGATAAGTGTTTTTAATATATTTACCTCTCTCTTTCGTAATGTAGTTTCGTATACGGTCATGGTCATAAAATATGTATATAACTAGCAGATGTCAACAACCATTAAAATGTAAAAGCTTCCACGACTAGAGTCCTTCGGATTCGGACTGAAAGTTGCAATCGGAATAAAAATGTCGATGTCATAGACGCCTGCCATAAAGAAAATATCACACACAACGTGACAGTGACTTCGACAGGCGCTTTATACAAAAGGATTATAGTGGTGACATTAATAACAACAGAAAATGAAACGACATTAATAAGATGACGGCTAAAGACACTTAGTTATGTGCCAAGCGTGATACACGCTTAGGCGGTCATGTTTATTTTAATACATGACTGACGAGGCAGATTTTTTCCGGCAGTAGTTTGCCATTTCTTTCTGCCGAAGACCAGTTGCCATCCAAGGCTATAGAACCCAGTCTGTCCTGCTATTTACCCATAGCTAGCGGGGGAGAGTTAACATGATTCATACCTTTCCCGAGGCTATTAGCACGTCAGTCAGTTATGTGCCATGCGTGATACACGCTTAGGCGATCATGTATCTTTCGATACATGACTGACGAGGCAGGTTTTTTTCCTGCAGTAGGTTGCCATCTCTTTCTGCGGTAGACCAGTTGCTATCCAAGGCTATAGAACCCGGTCTATCCTGCTATTTACCCATAGCTGGGGAGAGAAGAAGAGGATCCCTACCTTTCCCAAGGGCATTAGCACGTAAGTGAATGTAATGGATTCACTAAACCCACTAAGATTATTAATATCTAGCAATAACATTTTTTCTTACCTCCCTACAAAAATATATAGAATCTCTGTGAAGCCATATATATGTATATCTCTCTATATAATTTTGTCCACAACTATATATATATATATATATATATATATATATATATATATATATATATATAGCGAGAGAAAGAGATGTTACCTTAACAGTCATTTACAATATTAAAAGATTACTATTAGAAAATTTTATATTTTAAATGTTAGTTTATTTATTAATGTGTTTTTAAATATAGTATCTAACTCATATTAAATCTCTAATTTATTTGTAAAGGAGTTAAAGATTTAAATTAACTAACAAGCATTAAATTAAATTCTTCGTGGATTTTTAAACATTTAAATTACTATCAAACGTTAAAATTTTTTTTTAAGCATATCACCCCAAGCAAGGCTGGAAGCCACTAGCGCGCAAGGGGTTACAGAAGGTTTGGAGGAAGAGCAGGTAGGAGTGGTAAAGGAGAGGATGTGGAGAAAGATAGTGGATCGATCAAGGCAAGGGGGTTACAGAAGATTTGGAGCGAGAGCAGATAGGAATGAAAGGTGAAAGGATGTGGAGAAGGGAAGTGGATAGATCAAGGCAACTGGAGATGTCGATTGACGTTACACTTAAATAGTTGGAGATTATATTTGTCAGGGTAACAGGAATAAGGAAGGGAGTTCCACAGGCGAGATGTGCCAGACATGAAGCTATTGGAGTAGAAGAGACGTCTACATTTAACAGTTTCAACGGTGAAGGGGTGGGAACGGAATGCCAGCCTCGTAGGACGTTTACATTAATGAGACCTAGGAACCAGCGAAAGCAGCTCGTCGGAGCAATTACCGTGAAAGTATTTGTAAAAAAGACAGAGCGAGGCAACGTCGCGTCTGTGAGAGAGCGACTGCAGACGAGATGACAGGTCAGGGCCAATTACATTGCATATCCGTCTCTGGATCTTACCAAGAATCCTGAGGCAAACAGCAGGGGCTCCAGACCATATATGGCAGCAATACTCCATGCAAAGGCGAATGAAATCGCTAAAACTATACCACCCTTCTCCTTCCTCAGCAAACCCTAAATACATCTCCTTTATCTTTACTTCCGCCTTCTTTATTTTTTCTTTGTTCTTTTTCTTTTTTTCTCTTCTCTCATTCCCTTTTAACATATCATTTCCGTTGAGTTGACCGATTTAATAGGTCAATGTCTGATCCTTACACTGTCCTTCCTCAATATTAAGTATGATAGAAAGAAATATGAAATTATACCCTTTCTAACCTCGACCACTCCTCGCTACCTTCTCTTAATACTACCCGTCACAAATATTAATTTTCATTTCATTTTTCGTTTCACCTTTTGAAAGTGATGTCTGATGATCCAGTGTACTTTAAAAGGTCTCTAGCGAAATAATCTATGACAATGGAGCCTTAAAGTGGTCTGTTCTTCTTTATATATATATATATATATATATATATATATATATATATATATATATATATATATATATATATATATATCAGTACAGACGATCCTTAAAAATCCATTCGGTTATAACTTATTTCATGAATATATATAATTATTTATCTCTTCAGACCTAAGATTTTTTTAAAATGTAATTAGTTTGATCAAAAGGGAATAAAAGGTAAGGGAGAAAATTTATTAATGTATATATATTTATTTTAGTTCTTTAATTTTTTCTTTATTTATGTCTTAATTTATTTAATTATTTAACATTTTTATATATGTTTTATATATTTTAAATTTTAAATACCAATTTATTTAACTTTATTTTATTGATGCCAAATATTATTATTATTATTATTATTATTATTATTATTATTATTATTATTATTATTATTATTATTATTTTCTTGGATATTTGGCGTTTACACATTTCTTTCCGGGTCCCTCCCAGAGACCTAAGGTTAGAAATGGCATCATGACACTTTCCACCGAAAAAAAAATTACATAGATAAAGCCCTTCGTAAAGTGTGGGCTGTACTTGTCGGAACATTTTTTTGTATCTCTGTGAGGCATGGATTTCCAGGGATCCCTTCAATTAGTCTACTGGAATCTTTTCCAACCGGTCTAAGGGCTCCAACTACAACAAGGATTTATTATTATTATTATTATTATTATTATTATTATTATTATTATTATTATTATTATTATTAATTTGAAATTGTGATGATTATAATACTATGATGATTCCTTTGCTGTCGAAAATTACATGAATATTAGACACATTACTGTATCTATTTTAAGTCTGATCCCCATTCTCTTACTTTGTATTTTAAATTGTTCAGCCCATAAAGAAAAACTAATTTCTCGGTCATCCTATCGACTCATGTTTAATTCCTCTTCTTTTCCTTTCTTTTCTTTCCCCCTATCTCTCACTATCTACTTCTCTTCCCCTCCTCTTTCCTCCCTTTCACAATTTTTTAAACCTTATATTGAAATTTTTCTTTTTCTTTCTTCCTCTTTTAATATAATTTTTTTCCCTTTCCTTTTTTCTCTTTTTCTATCTTTTCCTGAAAAATTAACTCCAATCATTAAAAAAAACTTCGGTCTGAAGAGATGAATATTTGTATATATTCATGAAATAAATTATAACCGAATGGATTTTTAAGCATCGTCTGTACTTATTATTATTATATAACTCTGTTACTTACATTGAGCTCTCTCTTTGGATTCATGTCCTCGTTGGAATTATCCCTAACAATTATCAACGGATATTTTTATATATATATATATATATATATATATATATATATATATATATATATATATATATATATATATATATATATATATATATATGAGTAAATGCTCTGTTTTATAATAAACAGTATTAATAACATTTACCGGCCTGAAGTTCCGAGAAATTTTCATAGAAAATATTCGTCCTTCGACAGGAATCGAACCTGTATCCTATACGAAACCGTCATTTAGCCTGACGAGCCTTAACCGATCGAGGCACGTTCGATTAGCACGGTCGATTAGCACGGTCGATTAACACGGTCGATTTTACTGCTTTTAAGTCGATTTTACTGCTTTTAAACTTCAAGATTCATGGAAGATTGAAGTTTAAAAGCAGTAAAATCGACCTTGCTAATCGGACGATCCTCCGTGCCTCGATCGGTTAAGGCTCGTCAGGCTAAATGACGGTTTCGTATAGGATACAGGTTCAATTCCTGTCGGAAGACGAATATTTTCTATGACATATGAATATCATTCATTGTGTGTAGCGATCGTGTAAGGAACTATTAAAAAAGATTAAAGGTGATAATCAAGAATAAAGATTACACAATTGATTAATGAGGCAAGAGTGAAATAATTTTGTCCTATGTTAAATATTTTTTCGTATTGCCTGACATTAAAATATTTTTCTAGCGGGCATCACTGCAGTCTTTCAAATCCATTACGTCATCATTTGTGAAAAAATACACATGAAGTTTTAAGGAAAAGTTATTAGAGCTTTATTTGTAACAATGAAAGGGGATGAACAATTCTGTCCACAACTGAATGAATGAATCTATCTATCTATCTATCTATCTATCTATCTATCTATCTATCTATCTATCTACCTATCCATCTATCTACGGATATTATATATATATATATATATATATATATATATATATATATATATATATATATATATATATATATATATATACACACACACACACACACACACATATATATATATATATATATATATATATATATATATATATATATATATATGTAGTTGTGTGCAGAATTATTCAGTCCCACAGAATATTTGCATATTTTTTAAGAAGGAAATGCAAATAATTGCAAGTACTTACAGAAGTTACCATAAATCTCTCAGTCCCTCTCTCTCTCTCTCTCTCTCTCTATATATATATATATATATATATATATATATATATATATATATCGTCATCCATAGACAGACTGTTTCGCTGTATCACAGCTATTCAGTATAACCGGGATCAAAACCCGGATGATTTGGCTTCAGTCGGAGATTCTACCCCTAATCTATTGGCGACTGGTAGAGAGGAAGGTGAATTTTAGCGCATTTATTTTTAAGTAAACAGCCCAGTAACCGAGAGGACTTAATCCGTTCGGAGATTCTTGCATTATCAGCAACAGTAGTCAATTTTTACAAATTTGAACTTTCTCTCTAAAGTGCTCCACCGAATTAATTTTACCGGGGCATATATCTATATCTCTATATAGGAACCGTCACAAAGAAGCGTCTGGTCAGCAAACTCCAAATTACTGTTTAAAAGCGCACACTTTCGATGATTTTTTGCGAACATTCATGCCTGTAAATGTAAATAATATTGTTTAATTGAAAAAAAGGGAACATTACTTCAATAAATTATATCGCTAATAATAACGTATAAACAGAAGATATATTCAAAAAATTGTCGGACTTAATCCATTTCATAATATGTTGTCATTGTTTAAGCCAAAACGTTTTGTAAGCAGATATGTTCGAGCGGGAAAATCGTTGTGTGTTTATAAGTAGTAAGTCGAGCTTTGCTGACCAGAGGCTTCTTTGTGGTTGAATATATATATATATATATATATATATATATATATATATATATATATATATATATATATATATATGCTTATAGAATTGTATCCGAGACAAAGCAGGAGATCATGAGACAAATTGGAAAAGGAACCGTTACACCGAGAAAAATATTAAATAGTAAATTTATTCAATAAAATCGCTATTGGCTTCAACTCCAGACGACTTCGGAATATCCTGCAACTCTTCTGGACGGTCTCCTTGTTTTAGTTGGTGAATGCTGCCAAAATACTTGTCCTTAGTTTGTCTATGGTGTTACAAGGAGTTTTGTTTGTCTCTCGCTCAGCGGCGTCTCCAGGTCGTAATGACAGACCTAACTGTGTAAGAAACATGCAATGTATATTTAGGTAGTATATCCAGATTCAAACATGTATCATTGAATAATATAGACATATTTTTTGTATTTTAAAACAATCCTTTCTAGTCGTCTAATCAGTTTCTTGATGTTAAGATGAAATTCATTAAGGAAAGCGCTGCAGTTTCTTTCAACCCAAGTACTTTCGACCTTTTCTAAGATCATCTTCATGGGTAAATTACAATGACTAATACGGTATTGTAACTTTAGTAACTATAACAGAGCGCGTTCGCGCTTGTTTTAAAAATCACTATGACAAGGGAATGCAGTTTTTATCACAGTTACAATAACATGTTTGTCATTTAAATTTATCTCTGAAGATGACCTAAAAAAAGGTCGAAAATACTTGCGTAAAAAATACTACGGCACCATCCTTGATGAATTTCAGCTTAACATCAAGAAAATGGTAATTGTCAGTATAAAAATAGATATAATATGTCTATATTATTCAATGAAAATTACACCCCCCCACACACGCACACACACATATATATGGGTTGCGATGGGTAAATTGTCGCCATTTTATATTTTTAATTTCGCGCAAGTGCGTTGTTTGTTTTTGAATTGTCGACTGCACAGTATAGTATGTTCGGTAGGGCACCGTCTGTTAGAAAAAATGCACCATGACTCAATTCGCTCCGCCAGAAATTTGGAAATGGCATGCTGTGCTGCTTGGCATTCGCACCAGAAGCTCCAAAACAAACATTTCAGGGTGTCACTCTGTCTGCCCTGTATGAAGTGGGTGGCTGCTGGAAAACTCTATGTCTGCCAACGGGGATCTGCACCATTAAACACAACCCAGTAATGGCTGTCAGATAATTTTTGTGATCACATCATCCCTTATATCTGACCACCTAACTCCCCAGACTGCAACCCGCCTTGATTATTGTTTGGTGGGGCGCAGTTGAGCGAGAGACAAACGAAAATCATTCTGACACCAAAGATGAACTGAAGGTAAGGATTGTGGCTGCATTCGCCAACTTAAACAAGGAGACCGTCCAGAAGAGTTACAGGCGATTTCGAGAGGCCGTTGTTGAAGGCAATAGAGATTTTATTGAATAAATTTACTCTTTCGTATTTCAAGAGATTTTTGTGTAATTTTGGTATATGTATCCGTTAAAGTAAGATGTCAGTGTTATTTTCATTTTTGCGTAATTTAGACGTAATCCATCGCACCCAGTATATCTTTCATGCTTATACGCAATCAGGCAATTGGCCCGACGATTGCGTATAAAGTGAGTTTGACTTCTATGTCCACTTTAATATTTACATACTCTTTATACAAATAAATATAATATACTTTAAAACTATATTTTATCATATATATATATATATATATATATATATATATATATATTTCGATAAATCAAACGACCAGATATAAGCAACCGTATACGCGCGTGTTATCGTGCATACAAAGGGAAGCAAATAAATAATCATCAAATTTATTCATTAGGTGTAAACATAACAGTGCTCGATGCGGTTAGACAGAGCAAATATATATATTAATAAATATACATATACAAATACCTGTGTTTAGGTGTGTGACTTAAGTTTCGCTGGTTTTCCAGCTCATCGGGCACAAAGAGTATCTTATGATTTTATAAAAATACACTGATGACACAGGGGAAGCATGCTGTTTCATAGATGAAAAATAAATAAAATAAAATAAAATAAAATAGAACAAAATATGCAGGAAATGAATTGTAGGTCGTGTTCATTTAAAAATAATTAAAACAACCAAATTTAAATCACTCACCTAAATGTAGGAATTTTATATGTATATTTATTAATATATATATATATATATATATATATATATATATATATATATATATATATATGCACATTTCATTAAAAATGACCGACAAGGTGCTTTTATTTAGTTTTTATACAATTTCTCATGCGATCCAATAATGTTTTTCTTTTCGGATGATAAATTATATAAAAACTGTCCGAATGTTCGTTTTATCCGAGCGCTTTCGGCTATACATTTAGTCATTTTCAAGGATTATATTTTAACTGTTAGAATGAGAAATTAGTTTGTTATATGTATGTTTTATAAAATGTTTCATTTTCAAAACACGGTCAAGATATTATGTCCATGTTCAAAGTTAATATTATTAAGTGTTGGTTTGTTTGTTTTTATTAATAAGGCTTCCACTACTTTTAGCCTTTTTTGCATATGGATGATGCTATTATATTAGTGTTGTCGACAAGTATATTCCGAATAGTGTCCGGTAGGTCACCATAAATATTTAAATGAGATCTAATTGAGCTATTATCAGAAAGGTGTAGAGTTAGTCTGCGTGTTAAACAATTTGTAGTGTGGCCTATATAATTATTTACGAAAGTTGATTCTTGAGGAATGCAATTCCTTAATGGCCATTTGAATTTGTAAATATAATTCATGGAGACCTACCGGTGGCAGAGAAAAATGACTTAATGCCCAGCTACATGTTGAACGGTGGGTAAACACTTGTAACTATTATCTACCGTGAAACATTACATACCAATTATATGCCAATTTTGACACAGGAACACAGGCAGAAGGGTTAAAATTGTTCAGGAGCGCAGGGCTCAAAGGATTAATGAAGACTACAGACAAGTCCGGAATTTAACTCGGACCCAAGATTGTACTTTACTCGCCTATCACAATTACGCTACTCACGCATCTGATGAATTCTTCTTTATTTTCTTTATTTAAAAGATCATGGCTCTCCACAACTTCCTGTCCGTTTTAGCATTTAATAAATTTTGTCTTTTTGTTATTTCTCCTAAAGCTTCTTTCCCTCTTGCCTGAAATCTGTCTTGTGAGTATCACATTCCCCAAGTCGTCTTTCCTCGTTATTCGCGCTAAAAACTGCTTCTTCCTGATGTTAAATATTAGTTTTCCTTTTTGTTTCCATTTTCTCTAAAATTTTGTCGTTTCCCACATGTTCCGTCCACGGTATCCTCAGCATCTTTCTGTAGAACCACATTTCTGCTGCTTCATGTTTCTTCTTCATCCGAAAGGAGATTGTCTAGGAATATAGGAGGACTGATATTGCATAACAGTTCGATACTATTTTGTTTGTTTCTAACGATTTTTTCTGTTTCTTAATACTTTGCTTAACTTATGAAAGGCATCTTTGACTATCCCAATGTACTTTCGAATTTCAGTGAAGCACTTTCCGTCCTCTGTTATTAAATTGTTGTATTTTTTTATTTTGGTATCTCCAGTTTGTAATACGCATGTTGGGTTTTTCCCTTTCTTAAAAACACGGCCTTCAAGTCACTTTATTTTTGAGATTTTCCAGTGCTTACTGCCATACTGGACAACAGATGTCACTTAACGGCATAATACTGTTTTCCTTGTTTCTAGCGAAGTTTTTTCTATTTCTTAATACACTGCACAGCTTTTGAAATGCATCTTTGGCTATCCCAATCAGCCTTCGGATCAATTACTAAACTTAATTAAAAATTAGACTTTAGTTATTAACGTAGTCTGAACAAAAACCATTTGGGTGCCACCATCAGTAACATTCAAACTCAATGCATTAGTAAATTCATCCGAGCCATGATCTTTCTAAACCGCACCGCCATTAGCTATTGTCTTAATTCTGTCTGGTCTTCTGTTAATTTTCATATCGTTCAATTCAGAAGAAACGAATAATAAATTTAGTCTGACATTTATTCTCCGTTTTTAAAATTTATGCAGTTGAAATTAAAATGATCATGTCCAAACAAGAAGCAGTATTTGTTTTCTTTTACATTTTTTTCACTTCGACAACGACTTTTAATATAGGACCTTTCTATCAGCTGAAGTGTTATTTTACTGACCCACAGGCGATTGTTGAATGTCTAACCACGCCCTCTCTTTAGCACCTGACTTTTGCCGTAATTTTCGAAGCAGTTATCTTTCCACAAGTTGCTTTATTAAACCTCGGTGATATTTGTTCAATTTTATTCTGTTTGTTTTCTCTTTTCTTAAATGGCTTTTTCTTACACGTAAATATCTATCTATGTGAATTGTCTCTTCAGGACATAGGCAGTCATGCCTCTCCACAATTTCCTTTCTTTTGCAGCTCTTAATAAATTTTGTCTTTTTGTTATCTCTCATAAACCTTGTTCCGCCATTCGTTTCCTCAAGCTCTCTAGGTAGGTTATTTTCCTCTGTCCCTCTTGCCTTCAATCTGCCCTTGTGAGTATAAAATTTTCCAAGCCCTCTTTCCTCAATATATGCCCGAGAAATGTCAGTCGTCACTTCCTGATATTAAGGATAAGTACCCCTTTTATTTCCATTTTATCTAAAACATCGTCGTTGCTCACATATTCCGTACATGGTATCCTCTGTATCCATCTATAGAATTAATTTCCTGCTTCAAGTTTCTTCTTCATCTGTCTAGCATCCACTTCCATATAGTAGGACTCACAGATTGTCCAACATCCACTGCCGTATAGGAGGACTGATATTAGGTAACTCTTCAGTACTTTTTTTTTTTTACTTTACTTAAACTTTTGCAGATATAACTTAATGGAAGGATTTTCCAGCGATAAGGTTCTTAGGATGGTCGGAGTATACTTCAGGATATTAAGAAACGCTAAGAACATTTCGCAAGAGTGCTTGCGCGTGAGTGAATATAACGAACCCGACTGGAATTGGAACACGGTATATCAATTTCCAATTGCGAGCTGTTATCCATTACACCACTCGCATTTCAAAGCATTCAGCACCTGGTATTTCCAAGCGGTCACCCATCTAAATACTGACCAGTCTCGACGTTGCTTAACTTTGGCAAGCATACGAAAACCGGTCTTTCAGCGAGATATGGCAGTAAGCTGTTGACGGCAAGAGGGGCAGAGGAAAGCAGAGAATAACCTATTTAACGAGCTTGTGTAAATGGCTGGCAGACAAAACAGGAACTAAAAAGGAGAGGGAATTGTGGAGAGTCATGATCATCCACGTCCTGAATGTCAGAGCACATAAAAGAAGATGAGGAGGAAAGAGGAGGAGGAGGAGGAAGAGGAGAAGAGGGAGCAGAGAGAGCAGAGGAAGCGGAAGAAAAGTAAGAAGCGCTATTGGCAGAAGAAGAAGAAGAAGAGGAAAAGAAGGAGGAAAAGAAGACGAAGATGGCGAAATGGAGGAAGAGGAAGAAAATGAAAAAAAGCAGAAGAAGAAGTTGAAATAGAAGAGGAGGTAGTAGAAGAGGAAGGATAATAATTTCAAGAATAAGAATAGGAAGAGGAAGAAGTGGAAAAAGCAGAAGAAGAAGAAGAAAAAGGAATAATATGAATATACAGTAATCTATATCTATAAAACTGAGGGTGTTTGTGTGTCTGTATATGTGTGTGTATGCTATTTATGCACGTCAACATTTCTCGATCGATTTCCATGGAATTGTAGACACATATTGCAAATTTATTAACTTAGGCGAAGACCAACTTTTCAATCTCCAGAACTCCCGGGTTTGGCAGAAAAATCAATAGAACTGAAGGTTTTGCAAAAACCAAGACAAAGTTACACGCGAACAAATTTTTTACTGGATGAGCTGATGTTCTTTATACTTAATGCAAAACATCAGCGCTCATGTTACGAGGTTTATGTCGAGGGCTGGATAGTTTTCCTGCGAGACGAGCTTCGCATAAAAAATTGCAAAAAAACTGAAAAAATAGGGGTTTTCGAACTACTTAAAATAAAAGCTTGAATAACTTCCTGATTTTCCCCAAACATGTCACAAAATTTTTTCCATCACTCAAGAAATATGATAGTGTGGTTTTATTCCTTTTCGCTTCCCCGAATAACGAAAAAAATCCAAAAACTGTCCCAAAAGCCTGTTTATTGACCATAACTCCCTGGTTTTTCATCCGATGCTTTCCACATTTGCCATGTAAGTTGCATATAACACACAAATTGTCTTGCGTGAATGTTTGGTTTAGATTATTTCAGTTAAGTGGACGAAATCTACGACAAAATAGGTCCCAAATCGACTTTTGGCATTTAGCCAATATATTCTTCATATGATTCCATTGACATTCGAACAAACTTTGATGCAAAAATAGATTGAGAAGGATTATTGAAACGTTAAAAGGGAATCCCGAAGGACCTCTTAATAACCCCAGTTTTAGAGTAAACATGCGAAGAATGAGGGGAACGTTCATACGTTTGTACTTGCAGTTGCATCAAGCTCTGACAATTAATCCCTGTTTTTGGTTTGAATGTTAGATTTGTGAACAACGCCATACTATTTGAAAGTTATTACGGCTATAGGAAATTTACTGAATATCTAAAACATTGAAACAATTTAACCCCGAGCAACGACCACACAAGAAGAATTTATCGATAGAATTCCCTTATTAAGAATAATCAAACATCTGCAAAGGACATACCGTAAAAAAGATGATTGGGGGAGTAGCTTAGTATACCAACGGATGATGCATGCAGGCGGGGGCGTAGACAGGCATTTCTAGACAGGGGTTGCGGCTATGCAGGGGGCGAGATTATACAATTGCGTCTATGTACATTTGGGCAACGCCGGGTACCTCGGCTCGTATATTATATATAAAGTATGCAGTAAGTATATAGTTGGTGCTAAGAGAGAACACGTCCTTTGCTGAAAATGAATTTTATTATAATCATAAGCGTTGTCAACAATTATTACTTTCATTTTATTTATTGTCTTTTCTTATGAATTATTTTGCAGTTGCTTTTCATCGAATCTACCCATACAGTTTTGGGCTAGTTTCGAGCTTTTGTCTTTGTAAGAGACTATTTTTTTTAAAAAAATTCCACACGAACGATCTCACTCCAGATCTAAGATCCCCAACACCGAAAAAAATATTTCATCTCATGCCCGTGTAGTAAGTAATACAGAAAATCAACCCGCCTCGTAAAAGTACGATAGAAGAACACCGGCAGTTTCTTTTCCGGGTAGTGATCCAAAGATCTGGCGCATGTGATTATGTCTAGAGTAAAAAGCCTCACGGAATAAAGTCAGTTTGGACAGAGAACAACATTGGGGACTAAGACAACGGAAAGAATCAGGCCAGATGCTAAGAACCGTTACGCTCCATGGTTTCTCGCACATCACATCTGTGGAACTCTTTCCCTGCCTTTTACCTTCCAGTCAACTTTGACCTTCAAAAACTTAAATGCCATCTTTTGTCTCCTCAATTACTATTAGTGCTATTACTGTTCTCTATCCTTGATAGTATTTTTCTTTTTCTTATGTGCTTTCACAGCTCAGTTACCCCCTTGCATCTTAGTGGCCTTATTGGCTTGCTTGTGGTGGAACGATTTAAAAGATGTAGATCTAGCTTAGACATACAGAATTAAAAAGAAAGGACACTCAAAAAGAATTACAAACTGAAAAAGGACACTCCTATAGTCTCCCTTAACTATCGGCACAGTTCTGGGCATGACGATAAAATGCAAGGCATCTGGTCGAGAGGTTTAGAGGGTCGTGGAGCCACCTCTTAATTGCTGTTGTTCTCTGGCCCGTTTAGTAGTAGCACCTGTTAGGATTCCAGCTAAGGGCAAATAGGGAACCTCGAAATAAAAATAAAAACACTAGGAAAGTATAAAAATACATTTTTATAGTAAAAATATCAGCAATACATATTTATAAAAAATTACCAACGATACGTATTGTAGAGAAATTGCGAGCAATACATTTTTATAAAAAAAACAATTACCAACAGAACATTTTTATAGTACAATTATGAACAATATATTTTTAAAGCAAAATTTCCAACATTACAGCAAAATGACCAGCAATATATTTTATAGCAGAAATACCAGAAATACATTTTTGTAGGGAAATGATAATCAATATATTTTATACTAAAATTGAAGACAGAGAATACATTACAATATAATAATAATAATAATGATAATCATAATAATGATAATAATAATAAAAGTGTCTCCTTATTGATATGTCATTCCCTGCAGACTGCAATGTATCTTTGAAGATATTCAAAAAACTGTCAAAATACAAGGACCTTGAAATCGAAATCTAAAAAATGTAGCACATGGGAACATCAACAATCCCTGTTGTAGTTGGAGTCCTAGGATTGGTTGGAAAAGTTTCCAGTAGACTAATTGAAGGGACTCCTGGAACCCTATGCCTCAAAGAAATACAAAAAATAAGTACAGCCCACACTTTACGAAGGGCTTTGTCTATGTAAAATATGTTTTTTTTTTTTTTTTTTTGTCAGTGGAAAGGGTCATGATGCCATTTCTAACCTTAGGTCTTGGCCTGAACCCGGAAGGAAATGTGTACACGCCAGAAATCAAAGGGAATAAAAACAATAATAATAAATATTGCTATGATTAATCTCACTTTTCGTAATAAGAAACATTTTCACTCCTCGTTTGATTTTGTAAGATTATTTGGTAAAAAATGCAATTATAATTTAATTATGAAATAATATTCTCTTGAATTAATTATGAAGTTTTAATTTTCATATTTAAATTTCGGCATTAAATAACACCTACGGTTTTGATATGCAGCTAAAAAGCAGCAAAACATCGATTATAGGCAGTAAGTTTACGACTCCAGAAGTTTACCACACCGAAGAGCATATGGCACAGTAGGTTAAAGCGTTGATTGAAAGATATCTGCTTCCCTTAAAGTTGTGCGTTAAAACCCTGACCCTTGTTATATAGAGATGAATAAGACTGCTGAGAATTTACTGTTATTAAATGTTGAAACTTGACTAATGCATGGAATAATAATGCAACACAAAATGTACTTAGAATAAAATATATTGAAACAAGAATGTGTACACAATATTTACATATAGTCTTTTGTAGATTTCTGGGAAGACCGTTCCTGGAGAATGTGTTGACTAAGTCGCAGTCGGGCAGAGTCTCTAGTTGGATCTCTTGATTCGCCCCCCTGTCTTCCGGTACCAACCATATTTATATCGTCGGTACTCCACTATGCAAATTAGGTGGATCCTACCACAACATTAAATAATCCTTAAACGTAGAACAAGGACACTCTTCCCGCTCAGATTCGGTTCGAATTTCCAAGAAGTACGAAGTCTGACGCTTGAATAAGGTCGGGTGATAAACGTTGTCAGTGTATCATGCGGCAGTGAAGTGAAAAGCATATAATTATGATGATTAATCACCTAAAAAAATTGTTAGGAAAACTTGTCGGAATAGTAAATATTTTGCAGAAATACCCCGGCATCATTCTGTCAATTGAACAGTATATATATATATATATATATATATATATATATATATATATATATATATATATAACTGCAAAATGGCTGAATTCTGACACAAAGCCCAAACATTTATCAAAACCAGGATATAAATCGTGAAATGTTAGAGCGAATTCTTGAATAGATTTCTCCAAACTGACAATATTATTAAATCTTATATATTGAACCAGTGCCCAGATTGTTAAAACGAAATGGTCCGAATTTGAGTCTTGATATTTCCAGGACTGTTGTATCAAAAATAAGATGGTACTTAAATTCAATCAATTATATAGACTTTTATTCCAAGCGAACCGTTCCTTTTGTTTGTATTGCTTGTTTAACGGCATATCGACTCCTTATGGGTCATTTAATACTGAGATTTAATTTCCTTGGGAGAAT
>OZ038483.1:79751029-79853529 GCA_964036315.1 Acanthosepion esculentum
CTCTTGATATATATATATATATATATATATATATATATATATATATATTAGAATCAAATACAGATCAAATCTAGATCAGAATTCGACAGTTCATAAAACAAACATGTTTCACGTTTAATAAAACTTCATCAGAGAATGAGATATGGAGAAAAAAACGTCATGTAAAATTAATTTTTGTGCACTTGTTTATGTACAAAATCTAGGATGTCATTGGTCTATCAAAGCTTTTAAATTTGAGATGGTTCGTGAATCTTCATCAGGCGGTTGAAAGATCAGTGTAAACATGTGAAGGACACAAAGTATCATAATTTAAACTCTGGTAAAATTTAAACGAATTATATTTTTAATAAATAAATATTGTTTAAATTTTGATCAGATTGTTATGGTTTCGAATGGACGTATGTGCTGTACATCTTCAAAAACATGTGGTGATGAGATTAACCGTTTTCTTTTGATTATCCAACAATTTTATTGTTGTGCATGTTGGCTTGTGAAAAAAATAATACTTTCAGGAAAGATGAGGAAAGATGAGATTAGGAAAAACCGCGGCGTAAATTTATATTTGCCTATAATTCGATAGCAGCATTTTCGATAATTTTCGTTCTGAGTAAATTACTGTCTCTTTTGATAGGTATGGCGTTTTTTAGATCAAAATTGTGGTCGAATTATATTTCTGTATATGACTAGATCATTTGAAAAACTGTTATGTATACGGCCTCTTTTTTATCCATGGATACCTTTTTTTTAAATTTCTGCATGTTCCCGTAATATATTGTGAGGGTTAATTTTAGCAAATTGATTGAGGTTATATTTTATTTTATATATTCTTGCTTTGACTTTTCTTTCAACCACCTGATGAATATTCATGAACATTGTCAGATTTAAAAGCCTTGATAAACCAGTGACATCCATTAGAGTAATACAATATGTATTACAACCCACAATGAATCATTGACCAACATATATAAGTAGTCGAATCAAATCACAGAAGACATGGCCGGAAGACTGCGTTCAAGCATGGAACACAGTCACAACTAGCTGATGACCTCAATGTCTCCTTTTATATTTACATACGAGCTGGCAGTTCGAATAGAAACGGACCTCCAATCGGTTGTGAACTGGGGCAAGAAATGGATGGTTAACTTTAACGCCTCTAAAACAAAACTGCTCTCTATTAACCACCACAAGGATCCATCCCTGCATCCCATTAGAATGTCTGAAGACCAACTTCTCGAGAGCTCCTCTCTGCGGCTGCTCGGTCTCACGCTGGCCGCTGATCTGAGATGGAACAAATACATCGAGTCAATTGCATCATCCACCGCAAGGAAAGTTGGCTCCCTGTGCCGAGCCAGGAAATCTTTCTCCCCGGAAACGATCCTCCAAATCTATAAATCGACCATTCGCCCTTGCATGGAGTATTGCTGCCATATATGGTCTGGGGCCCCTGCTGTTTGCCCCAGGGTTCTTGATAAGATCCAGAGACGGATATGCAATGTAATTGGCCCTGATCTGTCATCTCGTCTGCAGTCGCCCTCGCACAGACGCTACGTTGCCTCGCTCTGTCTTTTTTACAAATACTTTCACGGTAATTGCTCCGAGGAGCTGCTTTCGCTGGTTCCTAGGTCTCATGAATTTAAACGTCGTACGAGGCTGGCATACCGTTCCCACCCCTTCATCGTTGAAACTGTTAGATGTAGACGTCTCTTCTACTCTAATAGCTTCATGTCTCGCACATCTCGCCTGTAGAACTCCCTTCCTTTTTTCCTATTTCCCTGACAAATACAATCTCCAACTATTTAAGTGTAACGTCAATCGACATATCCACTTCCCTTCTCCACATCCTTTCACCTTTCATTCCTATCTGCTCTCGCTCCAAATCTTCTGTAAACCCATTGCCTTGATCGATCCACTATCTTTCTCCACATCCTCTCCTTTACCACTCCTATCTGCTCTTCCTCCAAACCTTCTGTAACCCCTTGCGTGCTAGTGGCCTCCAGCCTTGCTTGGGGTGATAAGCTTAAAAAAATATCTTAAAACTATACTTGTATCATATATATATATATATATATATATATATATATATATATATATATATATATATATATATATATATATATATATATATTTGTGTCCGGAAATACGGTTTTGTTGTCATTTGATCACATTTCATTCATTTACTGTTTTCTTGCCTTTCGGCTCAGTGGGTGCCGTTTAAAAGACCAGAATTCAAAGCCATTATCTGCCAGCCACAAAACACGAAACCTGTGAGATATAGATAAGTGTGAAAGCTCTATTTAGTTGTATCAGCCTGTCTTTATACAAGCTGCAATGGATAAATTGTCGTGTAAATTACGCAAAAATGAAAATAACAGTGGCATCTCATTTTAACAGATATATTTTCCAAAATTACGCAAAAATATCTTGAAATACTAAAAAGCGAATTTATTTAATAAAATCGCTATTGGCTTCAACTACGGCCTCCAGACCCCTTTGTAAACTCCTGCATCTCTTCTGGACGGTCTCCTTGTTTAAGTTGATGAATGCTACCATAAATCTTACCTTCAGTTCATCTTTTGTGTTACAAGGAGTTTTCTTTTTTGATCTGTCGCTCAACTGCCCACCACACATCATAATCAAGCCTGTTGCAGTCTGAGTAGTGAGGTAGCCAGATGTAAGGGGTGATGTAGTCGCAGAAATTGTCTGACAACCATGACTGGGTTCTCCTGGTTGTGTGGTATGGTGCAGAGTCCTGTTGCCAGGCACAAGTTCTTCCAGCAGCCACCCTCTTGATACAGGGCAGCAATACCTCCTCAAGGCACTTGATATAGGACTCCGTGTTGAATCGGATGCCCTCACCAACAAATTTGGGAGTTCTTTTATTATCAGAACCATCAGAGTAAGTTTTTCGAGCTGCCGTAAATTCGTAATCACTGGTAGACTCAGCCAACTCTTTCCAAATCCTCTGAGCTCTCCTCAGATTGACACCCAAACACACTAAAATGTTCTTATTGGAGCTTTCAGTGCGGATTCCAAGCAGTACAGCATGTCGTTTCAAAATTTCTGGCAGATTGAATTGCGTCATGATGCTCTCTTCCGAACAGACAGTGACCCACTGACCCTACTATACTGTGTAGTCGACAAAATCAAAAACAGACAACGCGCATGTGTGAAATTAAAAATATAAAATGGCGACAATTTACCCATCGCACTCTATATATTATGCGTTTGTAATTTAAGCAATTAATTGATTTCCTTCATCTGGCAGTATATTATTTTAGCAGGTACAAGTGTTTCAATAGACTCTGTTTATTTATTTTAAAAGGCAACGGGAAACTTTCCCAAGAATGTATGGGGTTTCACAGGTACTACAGGAGGTTGTGGTGTTTCATTAGCGCTTACGTCCTGATGAGATATGGCAATTTTAAATTTAATTCCATATAGTGATCAGTAGTTAGCGTGTTATTTGACACTATGCCGGGCTAGGGTTGATTAGTACAACGATATTTATAAAATCATGAAAAACAATTGTTAAGAATATGATCCTCACAGAACCTATAATATTGTCGCCTTACGTCAGTCAAGTTCGCCGTCGTAGAGCGAGGATTAATTCCATCTTGGTGACCATTCTTTATTTCTTTTTCAAGTCGCGTTTATTCGCAGACTAAGCAAAACAGATGAAGAGAAGTATAAACAAAAATAAAATAAAAATCATGTAAAGACATTTTCTTGGTTGCATATATATATATATATATATATATATATATATATATATATATATATATATATATATATATATATATATATATAAGCGAGTTTTCTTTCATGTTAGCGGTCATAATTCATCTATCGATTTTGTTGAAACATAGAAGCTATCTGGTAACACGCAAACAATAAGAGGCAGACATATTCCAACAGACAATTTACGTATGCTGACGTAAGCGCTTACGTATTTGATCAAAAATACACAAGTAGAGAAATAATGACTCTATCAGACATGAACTGGTACAGTGTCGAGCGAAAAGTCACAAGACAACAGTATGTCATATTAATTGCAGATCACCGTACCTTGACGGGTAGTGTCGGGCTGAGAAATTATACGCAAGTGTATTAGTGCTGAAAAGTTCCCTGAACAATCAAAACGCACTAAAAAAACAATTATGTTATGGACATTGGGTCAGATTTTGAGAAGTGCTAAGGAACGAGAATATATACAAAGGGGCGCGGACACTGAAAAGTTATCCGAACAATGAAAGATACCACCAAAAATAAATGCGGTTTGGTCATATTTTTGTAAGAGAACTGGGTCTAGAATGTATACGATAGGTCGCTGGTGCTGAAATGTTCTCGGAATAATAATCTAACCACCACCACCACCACAAAAAGAAAGAAAGGAAAAAAGGTGTTCTCATAATTATCCGGTCATATTTTGGACATTGGACTGGGTATAGAATGTATACGAAAGGTTTCTGGTGCTGAAACATTCTCGGATCAATCACTCCACCACCAAAAAAATGAAAAAAAAAAAGAGAGATTTGGTCATGTTAACGGAGTTATATTTTGGGAATTGGCGAGGTCGAGAACGGATACGTAAGGTCGCTAACGCTTAAACATTCTCGGTACAATCAAACACCCACTCCAAAGAAAGAAAAGCATATGAGGTTTGGTCATGATATTTAGGTTATATTTTTGGAAGTGGGCTGTGTCGAGAATAAATGCGAAAGGTCACTGGCAGTGAAACGTTCTCTGAACAATCAGAAACTCCTCAAAATAATCTGATGTAAATACCTAGAAAATTGTATTTTGCAATCTTGCACTGGCTAAGCCGCCCATGGCAACCTGCAGAGAACTATTGGATTTCGAAAGGGGGGCATATTACTGGGTGTCAGTTTGATGGAATATTCGATTCCTGGAATTATGGATATATATTTAACCCTTCCTCGATCTCTAGAGTGTCACGTGTTTACTTTGTGTACCAGTTGCAAGGCGTCATCTGCCCTCGTAAACAACGCAGTAGCAGATTACGGGAGTTTAATGATTGTGAATGCAGTCGTATGTGATAACAGTCAAACGACATGGTCGATTGTTCAATGAAAGATTTCTTGAAAATGTTGCCCGGAGGAAACGATATCAACGTATAGTACCGTTGTAAAGTTATTAAATATTGCACCAGGGGTGGACCCAAAACTTACGTGAAGAATTGGCCCGATGGATGTATGTACCAACACGTAGCCAAAATTCGTTAGTTGATAGGGAGATAGAAGCTCTTTACTTGTGGTTGGCAATCTATCGAGAGATAGTAATTCAATAAAGGCACCCATTTGGAACAGAGTTGCATACCTACGGGCCACGTGAGTATGCAATCTTCTCCGAAAAGAAACAGAGTAGCTTTCAATTTCCAACTGAGACAAATGATTCGGTACGATAATTCACCCAATACAAGGCCTAAGGGTCATTCAAGCTAGAGTGTTACAGAGTGAGATTGTTGTAAGGGACGCAAAGGAAGAATTAAGAAATGCATAATATAACGACATGTAGGATGAATATTGTTTGAACCTGGACTTGAAGATAGTAGTCGCTAGGGAAGCATCCTCTCGGGAGTCTTTTCGATAAAGAAACAGCTAAAAGGGAGAAGCTGTTGGAGAGTAACATGCTCCTTCTTAAAGGAACACGAAGAGAATCAGGATCGAGAAATATAGATATACGCATCTTTATATTCAAGGTAATAATATATAAATTTGTTGATACCCCTGACGATTGGACGGAGTGATTCCCAGAGAGTCCGTCTACGAAACTCAGGAGTCGGGATGCTGAAGGTAACATCTGGCAGCTAAGTGACAAATATTTTAACTGTATTAATTCTCTCTCTTTCTTTCTCTGTTTGTCTGTCTTTCTGTCTCCCCCCTCTGTCTGTCTGTCTGTCTGTCTCTCTCTCTCTCTCTATATATATATATGTACAAATTTGGATAATGAGGTCAGCACCCAGCGGCAATACCTTTCTTAAATGCAATCTTCAGACCATGTGTGTTGTATTTCGATAGAACTATTAATATAAGCTGGTGAATAGTGCATTAGAGTTAGTAAGGTATATTGTATTATCCTAACGGTTATTGGGTGGATTGTAACGGTTATGTTTCAAATAATTCTGGAGGCTAGTGAGTAAAAGTAATTGTCGATCCGAATGCAGTTATTTTTACTCACTAGGGCTGCTTCTTCATTTTACTCTTGATTTATTATTGATTAATTTATTATTTTTGTAGATTTCTTTTATTACATTTACGTGTTTATATGTAGTTTGTTAATTTGTTTATTACTTAATTTTATACTTATTGATTTAGATTTCTTGTTTATTTTATTTTACTTATGTATTTTTTTCGTATTTGTTTTCAGTTAGCATAGTAAAAAATTGGTTTCTTTTCTGCATTGTGAGATAAGATCTGATCGTTTATTTGATCATTTGTGTTGGTCTGGGAAGATGATTATATTTACTTTCTCCTAAAGACAGAGTTTACATTTTTTCGATTTATTGTTGTATGATGATATTTTTTTCATTATTTTCCGTCATACTTTTGGTGTAATTTAGTTTTCGCTTTTAATTTCCCATATATGTCTCGAAAGCATTGTACTGTTCACATATTTACTAATTGTAAATGATGTTCTGCGTGCGTAGTTGCTGTTTCAAGGCCCTTCATTTAATCGTATTATATTTTTCTTCGTTATCTACTGATATTACTTTTATAAAGAATTAATGGATCTATTTATCACATAAGCTTAACACTTCAAACGTTATTATAGCGGACACTCCGTAATATTTCTCTATTGCGCACGCTGATACATACTGTTTAATGAATATAAATGAGACGTTATATATATATATATATATATATATATATATATATATATATATTATGCTACTATTAATACTCGGTTGGAAAAATAATCTCGGATAGCACAACTAGTAAGTCTATCAAAACAAATTGGTACCCGAGTATTCGATATATATATATATATATATATATATATATATATATATATATATATATATATATATATATATATATATATATATATATATTAAGACGAATCGAGTTATCCGGTCACTGGCGTGTTTGGCTAAGAATAAATACGTCTAAATTCACCTACATCCCAGTCGTGCAACAATGGCTTGGGGTAAAATCTCCGACTGATACCAAATTAGGCAATCGGCTTCAGGCAATCGGATGTCAACAGTCTGTCTGTGGCTGACAATATATACATGCTTCTGAAAAAATTAATTCAGTTGAGCTCTTCGGGAAGAAAAGTGAATTTGTAAACAGTGACTATTACTGCTGCTGATGTAAGACTCTTCGTTAAGACTGGCGATTTTGTCTAAAAATAAATACATTTAGATTAACTTTGAAACAGCGAAGTGGATGACAATATATATATATATATATATATATATATATATTGTCATCCACTTATATATATATATATATATATATATATATATATATATATATATATATATATATATATATATCTTCCTTATGATAAAACAATATATATGTATGGAGAAGGAATACTAGCAAAACACACACGCAGACACAATGCACAAAAATGGAGGTAGGTTTAAGAATAGGTTATAAAAGATAAGAACAAAGACCTCCTTGTTTTACCTTTCACTGACCAATCGTAATTGTTTTATTACTCCTTACGCAGAAGTATATTTTCGCCACAATGATATATGGAAAATAACCATCCTTTGCCTGATGAAGGTCGAGAGACCGGAAACACGTGTAAGAAAAATATAGAAAATAAAGTATAATATATATTTAAAAATCCACATTCTACCCAAAAACGTTTGCGGCTTCCCTTTAAAATTATGGTTGGGCTATAGAGATCAAATTAAAAAAAAATGTTTTATTCCATTCATTTGTGTCCAAATAGAAGCAAATGTGCCAACTTTTTAAAAAGTTTTGGAAATTGGGATGGAACCGGACCGAAACGTGCCCAGACATTCCCGGGGCCACAAAAATCACTAAAAATGAGAATGTATTCCAAAAAAACTTTAAAAATGAACCACAAACCTTCCTGATTTTAATTCGAATGATTGAATATATGGTTATATGTTGTTTCTACAAAGCTTAAACAGAAATTAGAAAAAATATTTTTGATGTTTTAAGCAGAAATAGACCGATTTGGGGTAAAATAACGGCCCTCATGATAGATACAGTTTCCAAGATTTTGGAGATTGAAAACTTGTTAGCTGCAACCCTCCTTTCACAGCATATACACTTACATCTTCTTTGCATGAGACACACTTGTGAGGTGTTTGACACAGAGAACCTCTCTGTTCTAAAGCATGTAGCGAGTAAAGTTGAACTAAAGGAAAAAATAATCAGAACAATGCCATCTTTGAAATCTAAAGTTTTAACCCCTGATATAGTTGATGCATTTTGTAAACTTGTATCAAATGATGGTCATCAAACATCAATCTATGAGGAATTTGATGATGCATTGAATAAAGCTGGTAAAAAGGAAAAAAGTTGCATTATATATAGAAAGACGTTTTGGTTTCCTTGGATATAGTGCAGCTGTCTTGCTTCACCATTTGGATGATCTAAGGAATATTGTTTTAGATACAACGTAAAATAATCAACGGGTACAGTCATAGGAATTGTACCTTGAAGTGGAATATACTGAATGTGTTTTAAGATGTGTGACAGTGTTTACTTTCAAAGTCACGATACCATTTTTAAACATGTGTGAGTTGGAGTCACCAAAATCCCTCTTGACCATTCTTCCTGTTCTTTATAAAGGCCTGAGATGTTTGTTTTGGAAATTAATGTGTAGACTCAATATTGTGCACGTAGATTCATGAAATTCATCATTTGAATCATTTCGGTGAAGATTTGTAGGTAAATATTGATATTACTTTGAATTCGTTTCATTTTTAGCGCTTTTTGGACCTCGGGCACGTTTCGGTCCGGCTACATCCCAATTTTCAAACATTTTCAAAAAGTTGGCCCATTTCTTCCTATTTGGACACAATAAAACACTTCCCCACTTTAAAAAAATTGGTCTCTTTAGCTCGCCCCTATTAAAATACACATTTTTCTCTAGTTGGAACAACTATAACCTCTCCCTGATATATATATATATATATATATATTTCTCATACAGTGTATGTTTGTGCATGTGGATGTCCAAGCAACTCTTCCGCTCTCACTGGTCCGATTTTAATGATTCATAGCACATTCAAAAGCCATAGAAAAATTAGGCGCAGTGAACAATTTTCGTTGATCTCAAATTTAGGGTTGCCATATTATTTAAGGTTAAAAATATATATTAATATATTATACTAAACATTATCGTTGCTTTCATGGTTCAAGAGGAGTAACTCTTATTTTTCTTTTGTATCCAAAATTGCAGCTAGCTTAAAGTTTTAAGCCCTGTGATGGACTCTTGGTTTGGCCATCATCACAAAAGGCAGGGAGAAGTAAATGCGATAAGCATCAATAAACTACAGAAATCCAAAACTGATCGAAGCATTTAAGTATTGAATAAATGTTTAAACTTACCTTTCAAACGTTCAACGATAATTCTTCTGCTGTAACTGAATTTAAAGACGATTTGATATATGTACATCCTTATGTTCCGTACAAACAATTATTTTTATTTCATGGGTGACAGAACAGGCGACAATTTATATAATATAAAATTAATATCGCGTATAGATGAGATTAAAAAGCCCTAGCTCTATTTTATAGTAATTTGAAGTTTATTTCATTAATTAACTGTCATTCATTACTGTTCTTTTATTGTAGGATTGTTTTGATTTTCATATAAAAAATAGTTCTGCTTAGGAATATCGTCTTATATAGTACAGAAAAGTCTTTGAAATTTGCATTTTACCTGGCCTTCTACAATTTGGCATCGATTTGTAAAACTTTCCTTAACTATAACATGCCAATTTATGATTGCAATGTTCTTTTAAAAGTTTTGTTTCAAAGATTTAAAGTGGTGAATTTATCTTTCTTTGCGAAGCGATAGCGAGCGGGCGAAGCGTGCTAGTATATAATATTAGTAATGTATAGAGTTTTTCATATCTGGTGCATCTTTGTTTTTTCATCCCTGCGCATTTTAGGATGTGGGCGATCATGGTTGTCCATAACTTCCCATGTCTTGTAACTTTAACAACGTTTGACTTTTATAATCTCTCTTTGTTCTTGCTTTGCTATCCGCTCACACAAACACAGTAGGTAAGTTGTTTCCCCCGATCTATTTTCTTCTTTATATATTGTGACTGTCAAATTTTCTAATAACTCATTCTTCAATCTTGGCGCAGAAAGTTTAATTATTTCTTATTTCTTAAGTACAGGTGTCCTTTCTCCCAAAACAATTTGGATGTTGCTGGGAAAAAAAACGTGATAATTATAAAATACTTTATTTATGATATCTCCAGAAGCGTATAATGATCATCCCCTTGTATTATGATATCTCCAGAAGCGTATAATGATCGTTCCCTTGTATTATGATATCTTCAAAAGTGTTTAATGCACGCTCCCTCTTATTTGTGCATTGAACCAGTGTTACATTGTTGAAAACCAGAATAAATCACTCATCATAAATGGGTTAAAGAGGCCTAGATACCTCAATTGTTCTTTTAATCATCTCACCAAAAAACAATAAATAACAATAAAGCAACTAAGACGCAAGGGATTACTCATTGTGATAGAATAAGATAAAACAAAAAAACATTATTAAAGAGAAATAAGTAAAAGAACATCAAATAAGACAAAAAATAACTATGAAAATTGTATTTAAATTTTTGAAGATCAAAGTTGACTGGAAAGTAACAGACCAGAACGCCACGAGGGAAAATTGCGAAGGGAGAAACTAAAAAATATAATTTTCTTTTCCTCCTCCATATTTTGTTGACGTGGCAATATATGTTTGGAAGCTAAATGCCACCATTTTCAGCAATTTTTGTGATTACAGAGTCAAAAGGTAACTTGTATTAATCTCGTGATGTCTGAATAAATTTTGATACAAATTTTTCCTTTGCCGAAGTTTGTATACATTTTCAGTATCTATTATCTTTCTTTCTCTCTCTACCTATATATATATATATATATATATATATATATATATATATATATATATATATATATATATATATATGCACAAACACACGCACTTATATATATATATATGAAAAAAAAGTATCACAATGACGTCTTTCCTTCTTTAGAACGTCATCGTTATACATTGTACGTTGTACACTATATCATTGTTATACATTTTTCCATATATATATATATATATATATATATATATATATATATATATATGTGTGTGTGTGTGTGTGTTTGTGCGCGTGTGTATGTGTGTTACTGTGTATATATCTATATATATGCGTCATAAGAAAACTTTTCCCACTTTATCATTCATTTTTCACGAATATTGTTCTTTAAAAACATATATCGTTATCTCATATATAAGTATATATATATATATACATATATATACACACACATACGCACACAATATATATATATATATATATATATATATATATATATATATATATATATATATATATATATATAAGCATTTTTTATCATTTCAGCCCAAGTAATGCAATAAAACCAATGACTGTTAGTGTAAGGGTTACTGAGTATAAGAAAATATGAATAAAGTATACTATTAAGGGAAGAGGACACTTAAAGAACAAGATTTAAAACGATAGAATATAATGATTGACATTGTATTTAAATTTTTAAAAATCAAAATTGACTGGGGAAAAAATCCGGAACGATTTCCATAAGTGAGAAGTGCGAGTGAAGAAACTGTTAGCATAGAACTTACGGTTGTATCTAGCCATTTTAACTATAAAATGATGTTCACACAAATTCAGTAGGTGACATATATTGTTATCTAACCCCCCCTCTCTCTCTCTCTGTTTATCATTTCACCTTTAATATTATCTGGACCCGTTTTTACGTCGGTGGGAAAGTAACTGGATTCCATCTAAGCTGTTCTGCAGGATATGCTTTCTGTTTTACTATCTTTGTTCCTCTCTCTTTCCCTCTTGGATGTTCAACACAGTCTGGGTTCACTCAGTCGGCAACAAGGTCGCGAACATAATAATTAAAAATAAAACAAATTTTAATTTCAAAAGGTTACTTACAGTTCAGGGGCTAATTTGACTTTAATGCATCGTTAGTTCACGAAACATGATTTAACCCCTCACTACAAATAACTGCCTTTTTATCTAAGATAACCCCCCACCACCCCCAATCCTTCTCTGTGTCTATGTTTCTTTCTCTCTCTCTCTCGGACGTTCAACGCATTCCGGGTTCACACAGTCTGTAACAAGTTCGCGAAGATAAGATTAAAAAGAAATATTTTAATTTCAAAATGTCACTCGCAGTTTAGAGGCAAATTTATACCCAACAGATTGTTAGGTCACGAAATAAGATTTAGCCCCTCACTACAAATAACTGCCTTCATTGAAGTTGCTCACTATCCAACCTCTCGCTGTGTTGCACTCTCTTTTTGCTTCTCTACATCTTTCACTCTATAATAATAATTTGCACAACCCATGTAAATTTACTAATAAATGTTTTAATGCTGCACTTTGTACTTTTGTAATATTAAATCCATGAACATTACCAAATAGTTGTAAGAATAGTGTGATAGTCTTTCTTTAAAATACCGAGATGTCCACAAGAGTTCAGTAGGACTTGAATAATAATTCAATCCCTAACTACAAACAACTGCCTTTATAGTTAGGCTAGAAAAGCGTGTGTACCTAGTTAATGTAAGTGTTGTTCCCGGCTACATCTTTTGTTATGATCCAAGTTGAGATTCACAACCTACCCAGTTTGTTTTTTCGCCCACTTTTTATTTCGACTGGGTCAGCTTTATTTATTACCCATGTCCGTATATATTTTCTCCTTTCCCTTTTCCCTTAGCGAGAGAGCGTCTTGATTATGTCTTAGGGCGCAATACAGCGACCTCTCACTTTTTACGGTTGGACAAGTCCTACTAACATCAGTTATGTTTATTTCGCTTTGTTTTGATATTTAGTTAGTTTTGGGGTTCATCTCCTCCCCTAGCATTGTCAATCATCAGATTTTTATGTATGAAATATTTATTATCATCAAAGCTTTATCTCACGGGGTGCATTTTGTAGGTCCCCCCCCGAGAGGATACGGTATTATGGTGTATAAAGAATTGATTGGTGACGGTTTAGTTTTTATGGTGAATGTGCGTATTGTAATGAGTGAATGGGTTGTGAATCGGATTAGCTAGGTATAAGATAATCAGTGAAAAATAATCTTTTCTCCTTTTCGGCCTTGCGGCATAATTGTATTATTTATACAATAAATATAAACGGCTTTTATATAAATATTGTAGTTTAGGTGTTAAACCCACAGACACATATAAACAGTGTTTTAGTTTTGTGTTGATGTTACTTATCTCTTGCAACTGTTTTGTTTATTCATTTCACCCCAAGCAAGGTAATAAAGCCACTAGGATACAAGCGATTACTGAGTGTTAAAAAATATGAGAAAAGCTACTAGTAAGGATAGAGGACGATAAAAGAAGACGAATTAAGAAGACAGAAGATAACGATTAACATTACATTCAAATTTTTGAAAAATCAAATTTGACTGCAAAGGAAAAAAGGCTTGTGGTGTTCTATAAGCAGGATGTACGGTAAAAGTAACTGTTCACATAGAACTTACAGTTACATCTAGCCACTTCAATTGTAAAATGATGAGACTTAGTAATCTGGTACTGTGCTTAAATTCATAAAGTCTAGGTACCACAGCGGAAAGTTCATCAGAACAATTACCATGAAAGTATTTATAGAAAAGGCACAGGGAAGCTACGTTACGGCGGTGGAAAAGATACTGAAGTCGAGATACCAATTCAGGACCAATAATATTGCTGACTCTTCTTTGGATTTTATCAAGAATCTCTAGAAATGTAGCAGGCGCACCAGACCAGATTTAGCAGCAATATTCAAAGCAGAGACGAATGACAAATATGTAAGGTGAACCCTGGCGAAATAAATTGTCTAGCACAGCATAGAGAATCAATTTTTATTCAATATATTCTGTCCACTCCTTGTCAGCGGAAAATGTTTGTCAGAAAACGTGCAACGAGTCACTCACCAGGAGGTAAGCGTCATGTTACTCAGAAAATTAAATATATCTGTGAATTTAGGATATATGCGTAAATGTTATTTAAAACAAAAAAAGAATACGGTAAGTCGATCGCAACCATGTGACAAAAGCTGAATTTTACGGAACGGAAAAAATTATACTGTAGTGAAACACACACACACACACACACACACACACACACACACACACACACATATATATATATATATATATATATATATATAGTATATATAATAATTTTTGTCTTTTTATGGAAGTCATAAAGTTTTGTACCACAAAAAATATCTTTATATATATATATATACATACATACATACATATATATATATATATATATGTGTGTGTGTGTGTGTGTGTGTGTGTGTGTGTGTGTGTGTGTGTGTGTGCAGGTATGCAGAAAAATAGGGAAGAACACGTTAGGTAAATAATCCGGAATTCCTTGGGTATTTTTGCTTTTATTTTTAAAAAGACAGTGCTACATACAGAAGTAGAGCTTATATTATAATATTTTAAAAAAATATGATTGCTTCGCTACATAAGAGTTCTCATGTTTCAAAAGCGAGAGCCGAGACCCTTAATATAATTCTCGCTTGACGAGGAAGCGAGACCAGACACCTTAATTCAACTTAATTTCAAAAATTATATTAAGGGTCTCGGCTCTCGCTTTTGAAACATGAGAACTCTTATGTAGCGAAGCAATCATATTTTTATAATATATATATATATATATATATATATATATATATATATATATATATATATATATATATATATATATATATATATATATGTATGTATTAAAGATAGCTTTTGTGGTACAAAACTTTATGACTACCATGAAAAGACAAAAATTATTTGTATTGCCACTCATGATGATAATAGATAAAAAGTAAAACTGAAAAACGGGCTAGCTAAGCGGTTTCGAACCTCGGTGAACAGAGCTAAGTTGAGGTTAATAAATAGAATTATCACTAAAAAGATGGACAATATGTATAAGAAAAAATATTGCTTAGATGGAAATTAGTTGGAGGCCCAGTACGAAGTCCTTCTGTTTACATAGAGAGGGCTTCAGTGCTAAAATATAAATGACCTCCAATACTTTCAAGTGGTAATTCGAGTGGGACTTGCTATGAATGGTAAATGAGTCAACACTGAAACAAGTAGCACAATTATGGCTATTTATTAGGAGCTCTGCGATGGAAGACCCGTATGTATTGGTTAGAATGTCTGAAGGACTGTACTTAGGATTGCGGATTTTCGTTGGAACGTGTTGCTAATTACTAATCTTCTGACATCCAGCCTTTGAGTCGTTCTCCTTATGTAGTACGAACCACAACTACATTTAAAGGAATAAATTATAGAACTATTATGATGTGGAGGGAGAACGTCCTTACGTATGGACGGAACGATAGGCTTGGCAGAGGAAACCACACGAGTGTTAGCGGCAAAGTAACAATGTCGAAATGCTACAGAAACCTGTTTAGCATATCTATCACTGATATTACCCAGTCAAGGAAGGCGCAGATACATAGAACATCTTTTTACTATAGCAGTTTTAACTTTATTGAATTCAGCAATTTTATTCTTAATTATTGATTATATAGAGAGTAGTAGTAATAAAACTAAGTTCATCATCCAACTTAATTTTAAAAAATATCATGAGAACCCTATGAGTAAGGGTTTTAATTAAATTAATTTTACGTTTCATGGGACAAAAAGAATCCCAACGGGTATAAAAACCAGTAAACGTCGGTTTACGATAAACAGAAGTAACAAAACTCGACGAAGATCTGTTAACCAAAACATCAAGAAAGGGAAGAGATGAACCAACTTCCTTCCTTTCCCTGTGTAAATTTTAAAGCTGGATGCATATTATTAAGGGACACAAGAAATTGGTCCGCTTCAATCTTGTTATCGAAGAGAAAAAGGTGTCATCGACGTAATGGAAATAAACATCAGGTTTATTAGGTTTCCATAACATACTCTCTACTTGGAACTCAACAAAGATATTTGCTAAAATGGGCCCCAAGGGGGAACCCATCGAAACACCATCGACTTGCCTGTACATGACGCCGTCAAAGCTAAATTCTTCTAACATCGTGGCAAATTTCACCAGTTCGAAAAAAAAAAACGTCCTCCGGAATATCAGGAGGGGACAATTGACTACGATACAGGGCATCAGTCCATATATTGATAGTCTTAGCAAGTGGGACGCAGGTCAATAGACAGGATATATCGCAGGAGCACACAGATTTATCCATCAACGAATAACGCTGCATAAAATGAGAGAATTCAAAGGAATATTTAATACAAGCAAAGCTACATTGTTCCAAAACTGGCTGTAATATGGAAGAACGCCATTTAGCCACGCCCTGTTGGGAAGACCCTATCATAGATAGAATAGGTCTCAATGGTATACCAACTTTATGAGTTTTGGGTAAGCCATAGAGACGGGAACGAATGGAGTCCGAGGTTCTAATTAAATTAGAAATGTTAGTGGGCAATTTCTCACTTTTTATCCACTTAACTAATCTGACGTAGACGCCCTGCCGGCTACAGCTCTGTCCTGTCTCTCCGGTGGTTCTGGCCTAAAAGTAAACCACCCGGTCCTCCTCTGGTGAACTGAAGGAAATAAAAACACTATCCACCACGTTGTGTATTTTTGAATCGAACAGCAGTATTCCGATCCCTCAGGACGATCCGGAGGTAGGACGAATTAAATGGCTGCGCTCAACGCTGAAAGAAATCGCTATTCGTGCAGAAAAGTTCTTGTCGTAACCGCAAGGGCACAAAGAAGAAAGAAATAAGCAACACTTTAGGTTCCTGTACAAAGAGCCCCTTTAAGGATACTGTATTTATGTCACTATCAAAGAAATTGCACGAATACAAAGTATTTTAACGAGATTCACTCGTTTGGGTCGGAAAGTCACAGAGAGAGAAAGACACAATTATGCCGATAGAAAATTCGGCTGATCTAAGAGAGATAATTCGTGAATCTTTGTCCGCACCCTCCGATATAGCAGTCAGCTTTCTCAGCTTTCTATCTCTGGGTACGATTCGGACTTTTTGACGCAGGCAACCAACTGGCCAGATCAGCAGGACCCACTAAGCCGTTTCCGCCGTGTTTTCCTTCTGATCTCTCCCGTTCTCTCTCTCTCTCTCTCTGCCACTTCTCTCGCGTTCCGAGGCGTTCTCCGATCCGATATGATCTGATCTCCGATCTCATCTGCCCAACTCAAGCGTGCAGGCCGCTTATATAGAGAGAGGCGGAGCTAAACAGTTTTTAGGCACCGCCGACGAATTTTAATATGCAAATCGCCTGGACCACCATGTGTTTCCGCCTGCTCTCCGAAACTCCGCGGGAATCCAGTTTTCAAGAGGTACTAAAAATCGGTTTCGGACTTCCTCCTGGGTTTTCCGCAGACAACGTCCACTTAAGCCCGGCGAAAAGCACTTAATATCGTCTGAGGGCTCTGGCTGGATTTCGCCCGGCAGACCACCCAATATCCAATTCACCATTTATCACAAGTTTTACTTAACGAACCCGTCCATTAATTACTCTGGAATTAATCCACCTAGTTAATCAATAATTCAGTCCCAGAAACAACCAAGTAAAAAGAAAAACTTATTTCTGGAATTACTCCGAAATCCCTTCTACCCAACTAATTAGTACCTTCATCCCAATCCTTTAGAACCGTTGATTAATAAACCCACCTGGTCGGGGGCCTCTCTCTCTCTCTCTGTTACACTAGACGTTTTGGAACTTGGCCTCAATAGATAATGTAGAATCAAAATTCTCTATTGGGCCTAACCGGACAAATTTAGATGAATTCCCAAGAATGGTCATCTCCTTCTTAACTTAATCTTGATAATCGAGAATAACGACACCAGTACCTTTGTCAGGTTTCATAATTACCTAAGATTTATTATTACGAAATGCTTTGATTACTCGACGTTGCTCCTTGTTCCGCTTGGATTCATTATGTGAAACAGGAGTACCTCCGTAGCAATGTGCTATATTGTTCAGCTTCGCCTTACCTTATCCCCTATCGCCACATCACGCCTGCAACTGTCAAATCTATTTACATTTTTGTCTATCGCTGAGGTGTTTCTTGACAATACTAGTTTTATATTTCCCTGATATTAGATATGATTGCGCAATACTGAATTTTATGCCCCTTTTGCAGACACAAATATTGATAGATAACATTACACTTACCTTGAACATAGGAATGCTAAGCTCATATCTAAAATTAAAGTAAAGTAAAGAGCTAAGACTCTTCTCGGGTCAGCGTACTCGGTTTAGATTTTAAATTAGTACATAATCATGGTTGGTTGGTTTTGTTTAGCGGCATACAGCTATTTAATGCCACAATCCAATTTTTAATAAAATAATAATGTTTTCAATGATACAAGTCTTATTAATTAACCCATAATGGATTGACACTGTTATTTACACGTAAGTGAATATAACGAGACCGCTTAGAATTGGAACTCTGATCTCCGATTAACAATTCCGAGCCATTATCTATTATAACTCCCGCACATCCAAACTTACAGCACCTCTCCAAGACATCATCCAGGTACTGACTGAACCCGACGTTGCTTAACTTTTGTGATCGTGTGAGAAAAAAGGTGTTTCAACGCCATATGATAGTAAGATGAAGGCGATGGAATTTTGCAACCCATTGAAATAGGATGAATGGCTTTATTTGTTAATTGAACGATGGCTGAGTTGTTTTCTGGGTTGCTGACATCCATTTTGAGTTGGAATTGACACAGGATTTATGTGTTTTTCAATACGACGGTTTGTTGGTATGTGTTCGACTCCAGCGCCACACACCTAAAAGAAAAACCTTCAAAAAAAGAAAACAACAAAAAGGTGATCAGATTCAAATCCGAGTAAGTCCGACCGCATTTAAAAGAGTGTGCTGGAAAATTCTTGTTACGACCAAAAACAATTCAAACAAATAATAATAATAATAATAATAATAATAATAATAATAATAATAATAATAATAAGGGCTTCTTAAAATTAAATGACATGATAAAAAGTATTTCTAAATAAAATTAAAATAAAAAACATCAAAAGGTTTGAGCTGTCTCTTCTTCATCTTTGATCAGATTTGGGGAATCTGGTTGGTCTGACAATGTATACGAAAGTGAGGTAAAAAGTCCCCTGGACAATCAAAATGCTTTTAAAAATAAAAATAAAAATGAGGTCTGGTAATGGTAACTTGGTCATATTTTGGGATGTTAATTTGGTCGAGAATATAAAGGAAAGAGTGTTGAAATTTTCAATGGGCTCCAAAGAAAAAAAAATCTCTGAAATTTGGTGAGGGTAATTAGGTCAGAATTTAGGATATACAGAATGTATACGAAATGGAGCTGAAATAGTCTTTGCATAATTGAAGAACACTCTAAATATAAAATAAATCTGATATATTGACATTGAGATTTGATTAACTGTTAGGAAATGTATCTTGCTGAAACGAATTCAGCCATCCTTCACAGAAAACTTGACAATACTAGTTTTAATTTTCCCTGATATTAGTAATGATTGCGCAATACTCAATTTTATGTCCCTTTTGCAGACATAGATACTGATAGACAATCTGAAATCTCGAGTCATCTTCTTTAATAGCCTTGTAAGATCTGGACATAGATATGTGTGTCATGCATGGATTCCAAGTGATCCTCTTCCTTCCCAGTGAAATTTGATCTTCAAAAACTTAAATGCAAAGTCAATCGTTATCTTGTCTTCAACAACTGCTTTCATTATCATTGGTGGTGTGTTGAGACCAAAATCCCAGGCACATCAAGCAATATCTTTTACTTCGTATCACTACTGTTTGGTATGGTCACAATGATTCGTCAATGCGAACCTGAAGATATGCTTTCCTCAAATCTGGTAACGATATATTCAAATCCTTTCTGCACCATTCCCTCAATTTGGGCTGCACAGATGTCAACATTAGCTGTAAATGTGTCAACATGTTGATTGAGCTCTCTGTAGTCCATAACTGGGAATACTTTTAGTTTGTTGTGTTGGACCACGAATATTAGAGGGACCAAATTCCTGTTCTATTATTGTTTTCTCTCTTTAATAGTGTTTTTCTTTATATTCTCCCATATTCAGTAACCATTTGCGTGTTCCTGGCTTTATTGCTTTGCTTGAAATTATTAAAAATTGTTTAAACTATCATATATATATATATATAGCCGTTCTCTTAGATTTTCTTCTTATATGTGCTGTTTTCACCCCAAACATGCAAATGGGAGATGACGAAATCAAACGGGTAGAACAATTTAGATATCTGGGAAGTCTATTGACAGAGCACGGGAAATGCGACCGAGCATTGGTCTAGCGAAAGATGCCTTTCAAAAACTGAGTAAGGTATTAAGAAACTAAAATATCGTTAGAAACAAAGAAACGAGAATTGAACTTATATAATATCACTCCTTCTGCGGATGCTGGGCAATCTCGGCACAGGTGATGAAGAGACTTGAAGCAAAGGAAATGTGGTTCTACAGAAAGATGCTGAGGATGCCATGGTCCGAACATGTGAGTAACAACGAAGTTCTAGAGACAAAGAAAACAAAAAGGAACACGTCTACTTAGCATCAAGAAAAGACAGATGAAATTTCTGGGTCAAATAATGAGAACAAAGTGCTTGGAAAATTTGATACTCACGGGATAGATAGAAAGTAAGAGAGGGGAAAGCAAAGCATAACCTATCTGGAGAGATTGAGTGAATGTTTGGTTGAACAGATTTTGGGAGAAAAAGACAGGAATATGAGAAAAAGCCATGATCATCCACGTCCTCAAGGGACATGGCACATGGCACATGGAAGAAGAAGACTCGGAAGTTATTTGCGATCTAACTGCAAAGAGAAATAACAACTTTATAAAATATGCCATGATTGCCAAAGTCCTGCAGGGAAGACTTCTTCTGTGTGCCGTGTCCCTTAAGGATCATAGCTCTCCACAATTTCCTGTCCCTTATAAATTTTGTCTTTTGGTACGTTATGCGCCATTTCCCTACAATATGATTTGTGGGTGTCAAATTCTCCAAGCTTTCTTTTTTCCTGTGCCCTATCAATTTCAACTGCCTCATTCTGATGTTAAATACAAGTGTACTTATTTTCTTAATTTTCTCTAAAGCTTCGTCGTTGCTCACATGTTCTTTCCGTGTTCATTATATTATCAGCATCCGTCGACCTGAGTATGACGATAAACTACATCCAGCAGCAAGGCCTCTGATCAGGGGATCAGGTTTTGAGGAGCTTAGAACCACCTCTTAACTGTTGTTGTTCTCAGGTCCACCATGACCCCGGGGTAGTAGCACATGTTAGGGAACCGGCTATAGGCAAATAGTGAACTACCAAACAAAAATAAACAGTACATTTTTATAGCAAAATGACCAACAATATATTTTTTATAGCAAAATGACCAACAATATATTTTTATAGAAAAATATCCAACACTATATTTTCATAGAAAAATGATAATCTATACAATACTAAAGAAGTATAAAAATATATTTCATAATAAAATTACCAGCAATAGATATTTTATAAAAAATTAACAAAAATGCATTCATCTAATGAAATTACCAGCAATACATGTAAAAATATACCAACAGTATATTTTATGATTTACAAACTATATATCTAAATAACATACCTTTACATTGAAAGCATATAAATATGTTCAAAATATTTAGATTCCAGCATTAAATAATTCATAGATGTTGATGTGCTGTTAAAGAAATCAACCAACCAACCAACTGAGTGTCCTTTTAAAAATGACTTCACGCGATTGAATCCTTTCGGTATTACAGATGATAATCTTTCATCAGATCATAGAGACTCGGGCTACAGAATCACAAAGAGCTTTAGCAAATAAAAACAAACACATCATATAAAGACTTTCAACAACAGCAACAACTAAAATGGATAGCACATCTAACTAGAAGGGAAAATAGTCATATGATCAAGATGTTGATTTTTCACACTAACTTTTGATGGAATTTCACACCAAAAATAGCGATAAAAATTAGTGCACATTAGATGTCTATTTTCATGAAAATCTCTTTTCAGAAAAACGTTTTATTAATAAATTTCAACCGAATGTAATGCTAATTCTTAGCTTAGTGAATGCCAAGGAAAGGAATAATTAAATTTTTGCCATTGCCAGGCACATAAAAATGGACGTCGACGATCATCGCCTTCCATATCTTCCTGTACCTTGTAGCTCTTAATAAGTTTTGTCTTTTTGTTATTTCTCCAAAACCTGTTTTACCATCCCTTTACACAAGCTTATCACTTATGTTACGTGCTGTTTTCCACGTCCCTCTTTTCCTCAATCTGTCATGTGAGTATCAGATTTTCCAAGCTGTCTTTCCTCATTTTGTGCCGCAGAAACTTCAACTGCATCTTCCTGATGTTAAGTATCAGTCAAGTTATGTGCCATTTTAAATATCAGTCAGTTATTCACCATGTTATATGCCATGCGTAATACACGATTAAACGACCATGTAGCTTTCGATACATGACTGACGAAGCAGATTTCTTCCCGCAGTAGGTTGCCATTTCTTTCTACGGTAGACCTGTTGCCATCCAAGGCTATAGAACCCGGTCTGTCCTGCTATTTACCCATAGCTGGAGGGAGAAGACAAGGATTCATACCTTTTTCAATGGTATTAGCACGACTGAAATTCGAACTCGGTTGTCAGATTCCTCAATCCGAGATAAGTTTCATTTTTGTTTCCATTTTCTCCAAAACCACGTCGTTGCTCACATGTTAGGTCCACGGTTTCCTCAGCATCATTCTGTAGAAACACATTCTTGTTGCTTCAAGTCTCTTCATCTTTGAGCAGATTGTCCACCATTCGCTACTATACTTGAGGTCAAATATCAGGGAATGGACACAAAGTTTTAAAAATTTACGTTAAGGACAAGTAAACAGCAAATCTTCCTCTTTCTTTTATAGCTGCATTTAGATTTAACAGTTTGTGGAACAGCCTTTTGTCAATACAGCCTTAACAAGAAAAGCAGATTTGGAAGAAGAGCTTAACGAATGCACAGTGATCGGCTCATCTCTGTCATGCCTGTCGTCATCTCGCGGTAATGCAGTATTTTAAGATGGTCTCGCAGTAATGCGATCTTTTTAAGATAACCGACGTGACAGACCGTGGATGTATGAACTATTCTCAGTGCACAGTGCATATAAACGACCTGTAATGAAATTCATTCTGAATTCTGATTCCGTTTTCCGTGCAGCAAACCTTTATCCTATATCAGCTACACTTTCTCTTCATATACATCAATCAAAATTATATATAATATACAGGGTGACCCAAAAAAACGGGAATTTTTGAACTGCGTATTGCCAGACATAAGCAAGTGGCAACACTGCGAGACAGTGACCTTGAGCAAGTAAACATTTCGCCATTTTAGTAACGAGAATGAAATTCACAGTATCCCAGCTGAGATGTTGCAGCAGTCAATGAGGAATCTCAACAGGAGATTTCAAGAATGAATTCGTACAGGAGGACGCCATCTACAGGACGTAATTAAAAAAAATGAAAATTCCATCATTGTTTCTTAAATGACTTGTTTTAAGGTTTCAATTACTATGAATTAAATTTTTTTCCCATCACTTTCGTTTTTATTCGATTGTTAAAAAGTTCCCGTTTTTTGGGGTCACCTTGTATGTATATGTATATATATATTTATATATATATTCAGAATATCTTCATTCAAACATGTTTTGTTGCATAATTTAGACATATTGGGTCTATTTTATACTGATCCTTTCAAGTTATCTAATCATTATCATGTTAGGATGAAATTCATCAAAGAAAAGTGCATAATATTTATTAAACCAAGTACTTTCGATCTTTTCCAAGATCATCTTCCGGAGTAAATTACAAAGATAGACTTATTGTAACTGTGACAAAATCTGCACTCCATTGTGATGGTATTTTCTAGCCATGGATCCTTTTGCAAAACAAGTTCTTCAATATGAGGTTGTTGCTTTATTCGTAATAAATCTTATTGAGAGTTGGTTGCTTGACTTTAATATAGAGGGCCTCGAATGACGCTTTTGTTCATTATTTTCGTAGTGTAGTATATTGGTGTTATCAACAAGTATTTTCCTGTATTGTGGTGGACAGGAATGTTTTTTTACATGTTGTACAATTGAACTTACCCGGCAAATGAAGTGTAAGACGTCTTGATAGTGTTGTAGTCGTCAGGCCAACATATGTACTTATTATTTTGCCAGAGATACAATCTCCCAAAGGACATTTGAAGTGATATACAATGTTGTTTTTTTCCGAAACACTATATATATTCATTCAGTAAGTCATAACTTACAGTTTAGAGGGTCATTTACACACCATTTAAAACAGCACAAGAAAAATCTTTTAAAATACAGAATAGATTAGGCGAAAGTGCTTGGACCGAAGAACGATTTTGATCATTTTTCCTAAATGAAATCTCTTGGACACATAAAAATAAATAAATACACTAAAATTGTTGATAGAAATACTTTTTTAGTCATGTTAATGAAACATATATTCGAGAAGAATTGCTGCTCAGATGCAGAACTATAAATAATTATACATGGTATCCATAAATTTATGGCATATCCAAAAGAATCTTGTCTACCAAACTGGCATCTCTGTTTTGATAATAACTAAGTCAGTCGAACTTAAATGAAACAAGGCAAGAAATGAACTTCGGACAATTTATACAAAAGTTTAATGTTGAGGTTCAACATGTTATTAGAAAATTGAAAAAAATACACAAAAAGATAATGTTATTTACATTTAACAAAACCTGCTTATATATATATATATATATATATATATATATATATATATATATATGTAAGCAAATATGTGGATGTAGATCCGACGGTATGATGAAAATGTGGAAAAGACAAAGCAAAATCCGAATATGTGAGTTTACTGTTTAAAAAAACAAAAAAAAAACAAAAGACCCCCCCCAAAAAAAAACAAAACAAAAAAACAAAAAACAAAATAAAAAAAACAGTAAACTCACATATTCGATTTTGCTTTGTCTTTTCCCCATTTTCATCATATATATATATATGTATATATATATATATATATATATATATATATATATATAATATATATATATATATATATATATGAAAGTGAACATTGAAGTCAACACTCAGAGGCGACTGGCTATTTCATGCTAGAGGCAATCGTCAGGCGGCCTGACGATTGCGTCTAGCATGAAACAGCCAGTCGCCTCTGAGTGCTGATTTCAATGTTCACTTTTATATTTATATTTACATAAGTTCTATCTCTTATATTGAGCATTTTATCCAATAAATATAGCACACCTTAAAACTATATATATATATATATATATATATATATATATATATATATATATATATATATATATATATAAGAGAATTGGTCCAGTTGATTCTTGTGATAACACCGTGAAGGTTGAAGCCAAGACACAGAGATGGTTACTTTCTCTTTACAAAAGCCATCTCATTTCAAAAGATGTTTTTAATAGGATTAGGCCTGTTGGTTCTCAGCGACCGAGAATGTATGGCCTTCCCAAAATACATAAAAATTGAGTTCCACTTAGACTAATTTTATCTATGGTGGGCTTTATTCACCATGATATGGCCAAGTGGTTGGTGGTGTCAATCCAACCCGTATCTGATGCACTGTCGACTTATAACATTTCAGACTCCTTCAGATTTTCCAGTTTCATTGTGGATTTTTCTTCTCTCAATAAAATAATGGTCTCCTTTGACATAGTTAGTCTTTATACTAACGTACCATTACAGGAGAACATTGCGATCTGTGCAAACCGGTTATACAGAGGAAATTTAGGTTCCACCTGCAAGCCCGGAAGAGTTGTTTCTGGAGTGCATGCGGTTTGCCACAGAGGGGGTCAAATTCAGTTTCGACAGTATTATGTATGTTCAAACAGATGGGGTCGCTATGGGCAATCCGTTGGGTCCGGTGCTTGTCAACATTTTTGTTGGTCACTATGAACAAGTTCTTTTCGAGAAAATCAACATGCCTTTAGTTTATAAAAGGTATGTTGATGATACTTTTTCCGTTTTTGAATGTTCTGGTGATGCTGACAATTTCTTGGCGGGTTTAAATTCCCTTCATCCTTCCCTTAGGTTCACTATGGAAATGGAGAAAGAGGAGTCTCTGCCCTTTTTGGATGTCTTGGTTCAACGTAGGGATGGGGTTTTCGATACTTCCGTTTTTCGCAAACCCACTTTCACTGGTTTATATACCAGTTGGAATTCCTTTGTCCCCAAGTACCCTAAGACAGGTTTGATTGAAACACTGGTTCACCGCGCTTTGAGGATTTGTTCCCCCAATTTATTGGACTGTGAACTTGAGAAGTTACACAGTATTTTTGTAAATAATGGGTATCCTTCTCAGCATGTTCCCTCACATCTACGTAATCCTGAACACAGGAATAGAGTTTCTCAATCGGTCCAGGAGTCGGCTATTGGCCAACATTTGATGGACAACCAGGACTGTGCCTCTGCTTATAAGGACACTTGGTTTTCTGTCCTGCACAGCGTCCAAACCGAATTTCATTTACGTGTTTTGGAAGCTGTATATTTAAAATTACATCGCCTAAATTTATGCAGGCAGAAAGGCATTAAAACTCTTGGTAGGATTGTGAGTTAAATTTTTTTCCCTTTTATTAACTCTTTCTGAGCTGAGATTTACTTCCCACTTACGTTTTAACTATATTTTCAATAAATTTAATTTTAACGAGCTCGGACTTTTCTTCCATTTTGGTAAATATTTCAATATATGTGTCCCCTTTATACTAATAAATAATGTGCCAACGCGTTACCTATGAATAAGTGTTAGTCGAAAGATTTGTCATGTGTTCATGTCTATCATAAGAAAAAAAAATTAAAACAAATTTGATTAATAAAATGACGTCCCTGTTGTTTATTCTGAGGTTCTGTGGGTACAAGTCTTTATATATATATATATATATATATATATATATATATATATATATATATATGTATATATATATATATATATATATATATATATACAAATATAAAACAACGAAAAGAATATAAATCCAAACGTTCATAACATTAATTTAAAAAAGGGCTCAATACATGACTAGAGCAATAAATATTTATTATAAACTGTTACATTACAACATGCAAGTTATCGCGACAAAAATATATCATCAGGCAGTTAACAATGGTGGTAATATATATATATATATATAAACATACATATATATATATATATATATATATATATATATATATATATGTGTGTGTGTGTGTGTGTGTGTGTGAATTAAAAAAAAGGAAAAACGATTCTTAGCCGACATGTCCTCTGAGGGACTTTTTCAAGGCAAATGTAGGACTTATTTTGTTGCACGTGTTTATATACAAAACAAGGATGTCATTGGGTTATCAAGGCTTTTACATTTGAGAAAATTTGTAACTATTCATCAGCTGGTTGAAAGGTCACTCAAATCATGTGGAGGATATTAGATCTAAAACCAAATACACGACCGCAAACAAGTCGACAAATCAAAAGAAAACAGTTAAATTCATCACCGCGTGTTTTTGAAGATGTACAGCACATCCGTCCATCCCCAATCATAACAATTTAATCACAATTTAAACAATATTCCTTTTAAAAAATATATATATATATATGTGTGTGTATATTACACGCTTACTAGACTCTGAGTTATGAAAATTTGTATCCCCCAAATGTCTGACAGGCATGATTGGTTCTTCTGCTTGTGCGGCATGGTGCAGAATCCTTCCTGGTCCAGGGCAGCACTAACTCCTCACAGCACTTGATGTAGGCCTCCGTGTTGAGTCTGAGGCCCTCACCAAAAAATTTGGGACTTCTTTTCTCATCAGAACTGTCAGAGTTTTTCCGAGCTGTTGTACCTTCGTAATCACCATTAGACACATCCAACTCTTTCCGAATCCTCTGCGTCATGGTGCTCTTTTTCTCACACAACTGATCCTACTATACTGTGCAGTCGAAAAAAAAATCAAAAGCATCAATAGCGCATGCGCGAAATTAAAAATATAAAAATGGCGACAATTAACCATCGCACCTTATATTCAAGTTCAACAGGTTGTTCGATCGGTTAAATTTCCAATTGCAACAGTGTATTGTGACAAAAAGAAATAATGCTATGATTAAATTAAAGTTTTTAATCGAATAGCAATACGAGACCATTCAGAAATTAATTTAGTCATATAATTACCACAATTCAGAATTATGTCCCATATCAGAGTTTGCTAAGCCATATCAAGGCCACCCAACCGGTTATCTAAATATTCAAAATAGCCGAATATTTCCTGTACAGACAACGCGATCGACTATTTATTTTACTGGAAACAATTATTTTGAAAAGATTGAGTTGTTTTTTTTTTTGTAAATTTATGTTCTGCTGTCACTTGTTGAGAAAGAAACGTTAGACATGTTTCTTTCCAGATTACTTCGAGAAATTATTGCCAGTACTTTGTTATATTTGTTCATTTCTATCAAAAATAATTTAATATTTTAGATAAGAGTTCCTAAATTGAATAAACGGGCGCACAAGCTATCTCCGTGAAAATCTTTATCAGAAAGGTACAAAAAGCCCAAAATACCAGAAAACTACTTATTATCTATCCTCGCCTTCTTCCCAAACAGTAACAGCTTCAAATCAAAATATACAGAAAGGGTGTAACGTAGCTCGCCAGGTTTATACGTTGCTAGCCGGCCCTGCCAAGATTCCACGGTTGTTGACAACTAAGATATAATCGATAATCGACCATACATATATCTGAAATTACTGGCGGAATAAGACAGTTATAAGCATATTCAATACATAAGATTAATAAATAAAATTAAGAAAAACATGTAAATTAGACCATGAAGAAAGAAAGAGAGAAATAATTAAGAAATGGAGAAAAATAGAAAGAAAGATAGTGATACAAACAAAATTAACTAAAACATATAGATCAGACTATAATGAAAGAATGAAAGAAATAAGAAAGAAAGAAAGCTCGTGATGAAAACAAAATTAATTAAAGAAAGTATATTAGACTATGAAGAAAGATTGAAAGAAAGAGAGAAAGAAATAAGAAAATGTGAAAGGAAGAAAGATCATGATAAAAACAAGATTAATTAAATATAAGTAAATTAAACCATGAAGAAAGAACGAAAGAAAGAACAAAAGAAAAATGAAGAAAAAAAGCGACAAAAACAAAATGAATTAAAATAAAAGGAAAGGAAAGAAAGAAAGAATGTGATAAAACAAAATAAATAAGACAAGTAAAATAGCCTATGAAGGAAGAAAAAAAAGAAATAATGAAAGAAAGCACGAAAGAAGAGAGAAGGAAAAAACGAACGAAAAGATGAACGAAAGAATATTCTTGATAAAAACAAATAAAACAACTAAAATAGACTCTGAAGAAATAAAAAAGAAAGAGAAAAAAGAAAGAGAAAATAAAGAAAGAAAGACATAAAGGAAGAATGAAATAAATAAAGAAAAATAGTGTCAACATGAGATACACTGTAATCATTCGTCCATAATACATACTTATGTATAATTCTGGAAAAAAACAATTTCAGCGAAGTTCGAACTGAACTCGTTAGAGCGTGGGGAGGGGTATTGCTCTCGTTCCACTGCCCATGTCTCGGGATATCTCGTCTAGTTTTACTACTGCTCAGTTATTGTTCGCCCCGTCTTCACTGAGTGTATGTACACAGTGTCTGGTCTAGGGATTGATCTCACAATTACTATGCCCCCAAATTTTCGAAGCAACACGTTAGATCCGTGTTTCATTCCGAAATTCCATGAGAGTTACACAGATCGACATTTACCTGATGAAGGTTGAAGGCCACAACGGCCGAAACGCTGTGATAATAACAACATGCAGCTGGGCATTAGTCGCATGTAATTGATGTAAATAATTATAACTACTATTCCTAAAAGCTCCGAAAAACTCAGAGTAGAGATTGGAAACAAAAGCTAAGTGAACTATTTTAATTCTTAATAATTATAATATGAGAACGAATAGAGTACAATACCAACGTTCATGATATTTAATTTAAAAGAGGGCTCAATACAAAGTAGAGCAATATTATTTATTTTACGATATTATATCGAAAACATGTCCAAATTTCTACACAATTGCAGTCGCCTTTCAATGCGTTTCAATGCATCTCACAGGCGATTGTAAATTACTCACAAATTTACAATCGTCTGATGAGATGCATTGATACACATTGAAACACGACTGCAATTGTGTAGCGATTTTGACATCTTTTCGGTGTAATATCCTAATACATACTCACACACACATATATATATATATATATATATTTGTGTGTGCGTGTGTGTGTGTGTGTGTGTGTGTGTGTGAATAATTATGTGAATTAGTTTCGTCCTCTGGAAGGACTACACCGGAGAATGAAATTTATGCTGTAAGGACAATATAGTTAAAGACGAAAGGAAGGCTTTACTTTGCCAACACGTTTTGTCATTTGGGAGTAAATGTAGAACTTTTATTTTGGAACTTGCATTTCTAAACAGAACTAAAATATCTACATTGATAAAGTCCCTTAGGGAACGAAACGCTTTGGTAAATAAAATAGATTTTCCTTTTGTTTTTATATACGATAAAATATAGTTTGAAGGTATGCTATATTTATGGGTTAAAGTGCTCAATATCAAAAGGAATTCATGGGTTAAAGTACTCAATACCAGGGATATATATATATATATATATTTTTGTCATACACAGACAGACTGTTTCGCAGCTCATCAGTGTGGCTAGACGTCCGGTTGCCTCAAGCTACGCTCGAAACCCGACTGATTTTGCGTAAGTCGGAATCTCTACCCGCTAAGCCATCAGCGTACGGTACGGAATGAATTTTTAGCGTGTTTATTTTTAGATTCGGATAAACACACAGTGACTGAGAGTGACTCAATTCTGTCGAAGAGTCGTGCCGTATTAGCATAAATAGTCACTGTTTACAAATTCACACCCCAAACCAGAGGGCTCAACCGAAATTAATTTCAGGATATATATATATATATATATATATGTGTATATATATATATGTATGTGTATATATATATATATATATATATATATATATATATATATATATATATATATATATGTATATATATATATAGATAGATAGATAGATAGATAGATAGATAGAGAGAGAGAGAGAGAAACAGAGAGAAAGAGAGAGAGAGAGAAAGAAAGAAAGAGATTAAAAAAGAACGATATGAAAATCAATACTTATATAAATATGTATCTCTGGTATGGCTTTTTCGTCCTTATAATAATGTATGCTTCTTTTGTTATGGTAATAAAAACATGCCTCGAAAATGTCTGATTCTGTGAAATGAGTTGCGTGTGTCTCCTACAAGCCGAATAATACGCAAACTAAAAGTATAGCACTCGAACGCGCGTAGGAAATTATTACCAAAATTATGTGAATTTTTTTTTATATCGACACTGGCTGTCTGTAAAGACTTGAGCTTTTCACGTGTTTCAGCTTATCTTCTTTCACCTTGATGGTAAAGATTGATGTAAATTTTTTTCAATATTATTTCGAAAAAGAAAATAACATATCAGCCAACAAATAGCGGGAGAAGGTCGCACAAACGTGTACGCCAAAACGATAAAAAGAAGGAGTAAATTTATTTTTAACGAGAATTTTATGCTTTTCTTGCTTTAATTATATACCAAAACTATAAAAACGAGCAAGACTTTGTAAATTACACATATTTACTAATAAATGTTTTAATACTGCATTATATACAATTTTACGATGACCGTTCTCGGATAGTTATAAAAAAATAAAATGGCAAAGCCGCTCTTAAAAAAAACAAAAATCGAAATGTACTAAATCAAATTGTTAAGTCACGAATTAAGATTTAACCCCTCACTACAATTAGCTGCCTTCACCTAAGATGACTCCCTCCAATCCCCCTCTCTCTGTGTTTCTATGTTCTTCTCTCTCTTTGGGTTTTACTCTCTATGTCTCTGTCATTCTCTTTCTCCCTCGGACTCTCATCACATTCTGGGTTTAATAGGATTTTTGAATAGACGAACATCATCTATTTTTATTATCTTAAAATGATTATAATTATGGATGAATTTATAAGGAAACATGATTTAATCCTTCACTACATTTTTGTTTAACGGTATATCAACACCTTATGGGTCATTTAGTGTTGACATCTAAATAATTTGAACAATTTCCACTACAGATAAATTGTACTGCTGGTCAGTTTTGCTTTCAATATGTATTGTTAGTAATTTTTATATAAAAATATATTACTGCTATTTTTACTATAAAAAATGTATTTTTATACTTTCAATTTATTTTTATTTGGATGTTCACTATTTGCCGATAGCCGAGAGCATGGCAGAATTTACCACCCCGGGTCAGAGTGGATCTAGGAATAACAACAATTAAAACGTGGTTCCACGCTCCTCAAAACCTATAATTTCCCGATCAGAGGCCTACTGCCGGATGTAGTTTATCGTCATACCCAGCACTCACTACATACAACTACACCCCAATCTCGCCCTGGGTTTCTCTCACTTTGTTTTACTATTTACGTTTCCCACTCTCTCTTTTTATTCGCGACGGTAGATTTCAATTTTAAAAAGTCACTTACAGGGGCGAATTTGCCCTCAGCAGATCGTTACGTCACGAAACATGAAAAAACAACTTTCTTTATATGAGATGACCCCCCCCACCCAATTACTTTCTGTTTCTCACTTTCTTTTTGTCTCTCTCTATTCCTCCCTATCTTTTTGTTTAATCTTTATGTCACCCTTTCTTTCTGTTTTCCTCTCGGGCGTTCAACACGGTCTGGCTTAATAGAATCTTTGCTGAGACAAACACCATCTATTTTTATAATATTACAATATGATTATAATTATTAAAGAAATATTTTAATTTGCAAAGGTACATTGCAGTTCAGGGGTGAAAATATCTCTAACACAGCGTTAGGTCACGAAACACAATTTAACCCCTCACTATATACTTTATTGAAGATGGCTACATTTCCAATAAACTCTCTGTCGTACACTCTCTTTTTCTCTTTCTATGCATCGATCTCTTTCTCTCTCTCTCTTTTACTCTTTGTCTCTTCCTCTAGCTTTCTATTTGCGACGGTAAGATTTTAAAAAATAGTTTTCAATTTCAAAATGTTACTTGCGGGGTGCAAATTTGCACTCAGCAGTTCTTTAGGTCACGAAACATGACTTAACCCTTTACCACAGTTTTTTTATTATCTAAGATGACCCCCCCTCCAAATCCTCTTTATATCGCACTTTTTTCTAAGTCCCCCCTCCACTTTTTGTTTAAAAAGAAAAATTGTTTATAGTTACGTTGTCCTGGAATTGTCATCATTGGCTGACTGAACTTGCTTTGTTTTAATTATTGTTTCCCTTAATTGAACTTACCATTTCTTTTTATACTAACAGTACACCTGCTAAGAGAGGCATTTTCTTGGAAATTGTTTATTAACAATATTTGTATTTTTTAATAAAAAGATTTGCATTTTCTGTTTCCCTCTCACCACAGTCTGGGTTTAATAGGATGTTTGGTTAGACGAACATCATCTATTTTTATTATATTAAAAATGATTATAATTATTAAACAAATATTTTAATTTAAAAAGATCACTTGCAGTACAGGGGAGAATTTGTCCTCAACAGATAGGTTACAAAACACGATTTAACTCCTTACTACAACCAACTGACTTTGCCTAATATGACCCTCCATTAGGTGCAAGTGTATTAATATAGAGATGATATTTTAAATCATTTACATTATCAGGCTAAAATAGCAGCAACATAAATTTGGGGTTCCTAAATTTAATATGATTGTTAAGTAATATTTTGAAATCTTAAAATTGTATGCACGGCTTGAAGCATTACATGATTAATGGATTTGTGACGGCTTGGAGCATTACATGATTAATGGATTTGTGACGGCTTGGAGCATTACATGATTAATGGATTTGTGACGGCTTGGAGCATTACATGATTAATGGATTTGTGACGGCTTGGAGCATTACATGATTAATGGATTTGTGACGGCTTGGAGCATTACATGATTAATGGATTTGTGACGGCTTGGAGCATTACATGATTAATGGATTTGTGACGGCTTGAAGCATTACATGATTAATGGATTTGTGACGGCTTGAAGCATTACATGATTAATGGATTTGTGACGGCTTGAAGCATTACATGATTAATGGATTTGTGACGGCTTGAAGCATTACATGATTAATGGATTTGTGACGGCTTGAAGCATTACATGATTAATGGATTTGTGACGGCTTGAAGCATTACATGATTAATGGATTTGTGACGGCTTGAAGCATTACATGATTAATGGATTTGTGACGGCTTGAAGCATTACATGATTAATGGATTTGTGACGGCTTGAAGCATTACATGATTAATGGATTTGTGACGGCTTGAAGCATTACATGATTAATGGATTTGTGACGGCTTGAAGCATTACATGATTAATGGATTTGTGACGGCTGGAAGCATTACATGATTAATGGATTTGTGACGGCTTGAAGCATTACATGATTAATGGATTTGTGACGGCTTGAAGCATTACATGATTAATGGATTTGTGACGGCTTGAAGCATTACATGATTAATGGATTTGTGACGGCTTGAAGCATTACATGATTAATGGATTTGTGACGGCTTGAAGCATTACATGATTAATGGATTTGTGACGGCTTGAAGCATTACATGATTAATGGATTTGTGACGGCTTGAAGCATTACATGATTAATGGATTTGTGACGGCTTGAAGCATTACATGATTAATGGATTTGTGACGGCTTGAAGCATTACATGATTAATGGATTTGTGACGGCTTGAAGTATTACATGATTAATGGATTTGTGACGGCTTGAAGCATTACATGATTAATGGATTTGTGACGGCTTGAAGCATTACATGATTAATGGATTTGTGACGGCTTGAAGCATTACATGATTAATGGATTTGTGACGGCTTGAAGCATTACATGATTAATGGATTTGTGACGGCTTGAAGCATTACATGATTAATGGATTTGTGCATTCAGAGGTACCACTAGTTGTCACTAGTGGTACCTCTTTTCTCTTCGAGACGCTTGCATGCAGACATAGTTTTGTTTTTTGGCTTGTTCTGTCAGATTTCCGGAAATGACATAACATCAGGAATCGTATTAAATAGTAACGTCATGAACAACAGAGTTGCCAATTTGGCATTTAGACTAGAATAATGGAATCCTCAATTGAAGAATTTCGCTGATTTTCAGTGAAATGTCTCATAATGATTCCCACCTTTTAAGGATTAATATAAATTTTTAACATCATTATCAAGATGCCATTTTCCTAGGTGCATTCCTGCATAAATGTTAGAGGCTGGCTTAGCTCTTTTGTTAAGTAATATTTTGAAATCTTAAAATTGTATGCACCGCTGACATGAAGCAAAGTAACATGAAACAAACGCATTTGCTTTTCTCTCGACGAAATGATGACAGGTCCGGCTATCGAAGGAGCCTTCTCGTACCTGTTGCGTGTCTAATCCATCGTCAGTTAATTTTTTTCCAACATGTTCTCTTACTAAAGAAGGAAAATACAGTGTAACCCGGATATAAGAGAGTTGTCGGGACCGGAAAAGAAGTATCTTATATCCGGGTTTATCTTATATCCGGGTTTGGTCTATTATATATACATTAACACAGGCTCTAATTTGGGACCAGAGAACATCTCTCTTATATCCGGGTTTATCTTATATCCGGGCTTGGTCTATTATATATACATTAACACAGGCTCTAATTTGGGACCATATAGAAGCTCTCTTATATCCGGGTTACACTAATCCATATCGGTATTTTAACAAAGATATCTAGTGTATAGCCTCCCCCTATTGACACGTTTTTCAATTATGGTCGAATGATATGGCTAATTTATAGGAAAATGATTAGTCTATGATGCATTTTCGTCGGTTTATCTCGAACAATATGAATTTTTTGGAAAGTCCCTGTACTGTACGGAGGGTAACTGTACCATTCAACAGAAATGGTACCTATCTTAGTGAGTCCCTCTACCAATAGGCTTCGTGATATTGACTGGTGCTTAATTGTTGCACTCGGTTATCCAACGCTGTGCCGAAACGGTTCTGAAATGGTTTTATGATGTGATGGAAAATATGAGCAACACGCTTGCATCAGTGTTTGTGTGAAGCTCGGAAAATCTGATAACGTGACCCTTAAAACGTTTCTTCAGACATGGTATCTTTTAAGATTAAATCTTTTTTAAAAAATCTGTTACAGAGCAATCTTACACCTACGAAATAAATTAATAACTTGACTTTTTGTTTTACTAAATGTTCTCCTGAGAGGAGGCACAACAAGTTCGCAAGGTAGAGCCTTGTTGTTTGGATGCAACAAAAGAAAGTAAATGTAGATTATGAGTATATGTAGGATAGATAATTGTTGACCTTAGACCTTAAGAAGGAAATATTGTAGTTATTAAGGAAGCATCCTCGTGGGTGTCTATTCCCCAAACTAGTGATTCTGGAGAATCTGTTGGAGTTTAACTTCCTTCTTGCCAATATGAAGGGAATGAAGATGAATCGACCCTGTGTGTCTAGCATGGCATGCCAGAGCTGTAAATGTCTGACTTGATGGAATTAAAAATGTCGCGCCTCTGTACATTTTTTCTGACTGGAATGTAAGGATTGATCAGTTCCAAGTCAGTTATGCCAGCAATACTCCATTTCTGGTCAAATCTAACTATCACTCTTCACTTATTACAGACACTAAAAAAATTCAGAAGATGCTCTCAAATAAACAAATAAAAGCAAAAAAAACAAAACATGCAATACTATCAGGTTCAGGCCTTTCTAAGTCCTAAAACGACCCGGCTGTTGTTATCAACACATTTATGAAAAATCTGTTAAATAGCCGAAGGGAAATCCGAGACTTAACGGAGATAAAATTGGATACGAATTTATATCGCAAAGTTCCTGGGCTGTACTTTTTAAATATAGTTCGCCCAATACAAGGCACAAGAATCAATCAACTCAGTGGTTACTGTGATTTGAACACAAGTGAAAGAAGTGAAAATTACGATGACATGGCGGATGGATAACGATTCTTCCGAGACTTGAAGAAGTTAAGATTATCTTGTTCAAGGAAGCACGCAAGTAGCGGTCCTTGGGAATAACCTATCAGAGTGGAACACCAATCTTACCAAAGGAGTACGATGTGTAGGATGTACGCATGGTGATTGTAGCTTTCAATGGAATTGCGCGCACATCTAACGTAAATTGATACCTCGTTTACTACGTCAGTCTGCTAAGAGGCCGCGGACTACGAACAAGCGTTCAATTATTATCATTTTTTTTAGGAGGGAGCATCTCTAGAATCAATCCGATGAAGGACAAGTTTGAGCAATGTGTCTCCATTAACCTTTTCATGACATCCGGCAAAAGACAAAAGAATTGCTGCTTCGAAATTTACAAAGGACATTATTTAGGTATTTTTGAGTAAAAAGAATCCTTCAAGGTTCTCGGGGTAGTGTAAAGGTTAGTGAATCAAAAAGACAAATAGGCGAGGATTCCGTCCTAATTCGGTACATTCACTTTTTTAAAATCAATTTATCACAAGCAAGGTGATAATGCTACTAAGACGCAAGAAGCTACTGGTAATGTAAAGACTTTAGAAGGAACCGGAAACACATTCCTAAACAGGAAACAAGCGATAAACCTCTACTCGTGTTCAAAAGATTGGGAAGAACTATGAATCGGGCTATAGACAAATCTATTTACTCCTATTGAGGCGGAAATAATTAAAAAAATTAGTAAAATTTCAGAGTTCAGGCGGATACGTTACAAGCATAGAGTTGAAGTAGACTATAGAAGGAACCGGAAACCCAAACAGGAAACGCAACCCTAAACAGGAAACAAGGCATAAACTTCTAATCATGTTCAAATGGGCGATAGGAGAACCTATGCACTGTGTAGCAAAAATAATTAGTAAAGAATATTTCAGAATTCAGGCGGAGACATTAGACGCTTTGTGAACGGAACAGTTGATATTTCTCGGATACATAATGAGGAAAGAGTGCATGGAGAATTTGACACTCAGAGGGCATACTGAAGGCAAAGTTTAGAGAGAGAAACAGCGAGTGACTTATAAATTAACTTTTGTAAATGGATGGCAGTACTGAACTTATGAGGTATGGTGAAAATACAAAGGAAAGGAAGTTGTAGAACACCATCACCAGCCCACGTCCTGAAGTGACACGGCACATAGAAGAAGTTATTTGTTTTTAAACAATTCAGCCCAAGCATAGACACAAAGACGCAGGGGCCTACTGGAAGTGAAAGAGAATGAAAAGAATTTAGAAGGAACCGGAAACGCAATCCTAAACTGGAAACAAGGGATAAATCCCTCCTATTAGAAAGACTGACGAGGGCGAGGAGAGTGAACCGGGCGATAGACGACGCTATCTACATCTCTACCTAAACTCCCCTCTGCATCAAACTTGTGGTTAAATAGCAGGGCTGAATGGGATATATTACCTGAGTAAGGTTATTTTACCCTAGATACACCACTACTATGGTTGTCATACCTTACTAACGTAATGTTTATGAGACTTGTAATGTCACGTCATGTGACATGATTGAATAGGATGCCATAGAGAACCATGATCGTTCACAGCAAATAGAAGAATAAGGATAAGTTTCGTTGTGTTTTGTTAACGGCATATTAACTACTTATGGGCCATTTGATGCCGAAATTTAATTTTCTTGGGAGCTACGAAATAACAAAATATGATATATGTTATTCTGCATTCACAATTCATTACATTATAAATGGTGCTCAGCTTTTGTGCATATACATGTTTGTGTGGATATGATTACTAGAAGCGGTGATATGAGTTTTATATTGTAGTATTACTGAAGTTAAATTTTGGAATACAGTTTGATTTCTTTAAGAAATTGTAGGATATTATATGGATTTATGTCATGAAAGGGTTCTTTCATGATTGGTTGATGTTTAGCGTCATATCAACTTCTAGGGATTATTTAATGCTGACATCTAAACGCATTAAGATAAAACGTACTGTTGGTCATTTTGCTATAAAAGGTATTTTTGATATTTTTTTTTATTATATAAAAATTTGTTGCTGGTATTTTACTATAAAAATGTATGTTTATACTTTGATATTTTTTTTGTTTGTTTGTGGAGTTCACTATTTTCCCATAGCTTCGGAGTATAACAGGTGCTACCATCCCAGGTCAGGGTGGACCTGGGAACAACAACATTTAAGAGGTGGTTCTATGCTGCTAAAAATCTCCCGATCAGAGGCCTTGCTGCCGGATGTAGTTTATCGTCATAATCGGGACTAATAAGAAGTAAGATTCAAACAATCTTAGAGCATTTTAAAAAAAAAATATATAACTGGAATCAAGAGCATAGCTGAAATTCCAACGAATTACAAGTGTGGACTTTCAAATGCTTTTGAGATTTAGAAGAAGGAGAGAAAAACAGGAAAAGAAAGAGAGAAAAACAGGAAAAGAAAGAAAAAACAGAAGAATCGGAGAGAGAAAAAGAGAAAGAATGAAGAAAAGTGAGAGGTAGCGAGAATTAAAGAGAAATAGAAAGGTAGAAAGAAGGAAATAGAGAAAAAAAGAAAGAGATCCAAATGAAGATAAATAGAGAGAAATAAAGAGAGAGAAGATGAAGGAAAGACAGAGAAAGAGAGACATAGAGATAAAAAGCAAAAGAAGGAAAGAAAGTGTAAAATAAAAAAATGCTCTGATATAAAAAGGAATTATGTAAGAGAGAGAGAGAGAGAGAGAAAGAGAGAGTGAGAGAAAATAAGGAAAAGAAAAAATGAAAAGAATGAGAGAAAGAAGGGAAGGGAGCAACAGTGAGGAAACAAGAGAGAAAGGTAGGTAGAGACATGGAAAGAAATAAAGGAAAGAAAGAGAGAGAAAGGGAGCGAAATAGAATAAGGTGACAGAAAGAGGAAAAGATGGGAAAAATTAGATAGAAAGATAGGTAGAAGAGAGAGAGAAGGGGAAATAAAGAAATAGAGTCATAAGAAGGGAGAATAAAGAAAAAAGAAAGAAAAGAATGTTAGGAATAAAAGAAAGAGAGAAAAAGGAAAGAGAGAAAAAGAGCGAAAGACATCGAATATGACAGTAGAAAAAGACGAGAGAAAGAAATAGAAATAGGACAAGAGAAAGAAATAGGACAAGAAAGAAGAAAAGGGTAAGAGAAAGAAGTAGGAATAGGACAAGAAAGAAGAAAATGGCGAGAGAAAAAAATTGAAATAGGACAAGAGAAATAATGAGAAATAGGACAAGAAGAAAAAATGTTCTAGGGAAATAAATAGAAATATGCCAAGAAAGAAGCAAAGCTCGAGAGAAAGAAATAGAAATAGGACAAGAAAGGAGAAATGTTTGCCAGAATGAAATAGAAATAGGACAAGAAAGAGTAAAAGGTCGAGAGAAATAAATAAAAATAGGACAAGAAAGAGTAAAAGGTCAAGAGAAATAAATAAAAATAGGACAAGAAAGAAGAAATGTTTGTGAGAATAAAATAGAAATAGGACAAGAAAGAGTAAAAGGTCGAGAGAAATAAATAAAAATAGGACAAGAAAGAGTAAAAGGTCGAGAGAAATAAATAAAAATAGGACAAGAAAGAAGAAATGTTTGTGAGAATAAAATAGAAATAGGACAAGAAAGAGTAAAAGGTCGAGAGAAATAAATAAAAATAGGACAAGAAAGAGTAAAAGGTCAAGAGAAATAAATAAAAATAGGACAAGAAAGAAGAAATGTTTGTGAGAATAAAATAGAAATAGGACAAGAAAGAGTAAAAGGTCGAGAGAAATAAATAAAAATAGGACAAGAAAGAGTAAAAGGTCAAGAGAAAGAAATAGAAATAAGACAAGAAAGAAGAAATGTTTGTGAGAATAAAATAGAAGTAGGAAAAGAAAGGAGAAAAAGGCGAGAGAAAGAAAAAGTGAACAAAGAAGGAAAAGGAGATAGAAATAGAAAGTGAGACAGACGTTGGAAAAATAGTCAAAACGAAAACGTTATTTAAAACGATATGACCGCTTCCATAAAACATCAAGCGAATAGATTTTATTACGATCAAATCTCATCTTACTGCATTGGAACGGCGTGCCGCAATTTAAATTAATCTATTTCTAAAATTTCATAAAATGCTTTAACCTTTTCTAAAGGGACAAACTCATAGTGGAAATAAATTTCTAGAAAATGCATTTATATATCTGCCGATATCTTTCATCTGCAGAAATCTTTCCGCCTCGTTTTCAATTTACGTTGTTGTTATATTTTTTTGCACACAAATCAATCCCCATTACCCATCTTAGTCATTCATTCATTTGTCGTCGGTCTCATTCATTCACGGCTTCTCCCACGCAACTTATTTTCTGCCCGGCACTCTTCTTTTTACGTCACAGTTATTATCGTATGAACGATTACTCGTTTACTTTTAGGAGAGTGAGGTCAGTGCATTTCATCCCTTCTACTCACTTTACGTCAGAAGATTGATTAATCTTATCACTTTCTCTTATCGCAGCTAATGTCACTGTTTATTCTAAACAACGGTAAGAAGGCGTTTAATATGTTAGGAGGGGACGTGAAATAATTCCGAAAATAATATTTGTACATGGAGAAGGAAAAAAGAGACGAAATTCTAAATGTAGGTTGTAGTTTCAAAGTTTTAAAAATATTTTTGCTTGTTCGTTGAGGAACCGGGTACGGTTAATCGGAATTGACTTAATTCGCAATAACAATAAGAGCAAGAAGAAATAAGAAACGGACAAAATAATACGGAACCAGACAATGTAATGCAAGGCAAAGCAAAACAACTATGAGACAAAGTAAAAAGTAAAAAGATCATAAAATAAAAAATAGTGTCCACACACAAAAGGGATACGAGCAAGTATTTATAATTCGCCCCTGTGTACACCGTACGGTGGGTATGTACTGTAAATGTCTGAACTTATGGAACTATAAAATGTAGTTTGTCTTAACATTTACCATGGAAATAGCAAAAGAGCAGCTATAGGAGTGTGATGTTTTGTTTCTGGGAAAAGGAGCTGCAGGGTTGAAAATAATTAATCACCCACAAGGTCACGTAGATTCTTTTGAACCCTGTCGAGGCTGGGAAGTGAAGATTTTGCAATTCCAACCCAGATACGGCAGCAATACTTCATTTTTGGTCACTTGAAAAGAGAGAGCATGGCATGAGGTGTCAGGTACTTTCTACAGTGGTACAAGGAACTGACCATTTTTTCCAACATCGTTACCAATGGATCGTATATATGGGTTCCACTTGAGGTCTTTCTCATAAGAAAACATTGACTTGACTGAAGTTAATTTATTACTGTCAGATCCATTAATTAACAATTCTCTTGAAAAGACTTCAGAAAGAAGGCATGGTTAAGCAGTATTGTCAAAATTCTTAATAACAATTATAATAGGAAATAACATTCTTAATAACAATTATAATAGGAAATAATAAAATTCTTAATAACAATTATTATAGGAAATAATAAAATTCTTAATAACAATTATAATAGGAAATAATAAAGTTCTTAATAACAATTATAATGGGAAATAATAACATTTTTAATAACAATTATAATAGGAAATAATAAAATTCTTAATAACAGTTATAATAGGAAATAATAAAGTTCTTAATAACAATTATAATAGGAAATAATAAAATTCTTAATAACAATTATAATAGGAAATAATAAAATTCTTAATAACAATTATAATAGGAAATAATAAAATTCTTAATAACAATTATTATAGGAAATAATAAAATTCTTAATAACAATTATAATAGGAAATAATAAAGTTCTTAATAACAATTATAATAGGAAATAATAACATTTTTAATAACAATTATAATAGGAAATAATAAAATTCTTAATAACAGTTATAATAGGAAATAATAAAGTTCTTAATAACAATTATAATAGGAAATAATAAAATTCTTAATAACAATTATAATAGGAAATAATAAAATTCTTAATAACAATTATAATAGGAAATAATAAAATTCTTAGTAACAATTATTATAGGAAATAATAAAATTCTTAACAATTATAATAGGAAATAATAAAGTTCTTAATAACAATTATAATAGGAAATAATAACATTTTTAATAACAATTATAATAGGAAATAATAAAATTCTTAATAACAGTTATAATAGGAAATAATAAAGTTCTTAATAACAATTATAATAGGAAATAATAAAATTCTTAATAACAATTATAATAGGAAATAATAAAATTCTTAATAACAATTATAATAGGAAATAATAAAATTCTTAATAACAATTATTATAGGAAATAATAAAATTCTTAATAACAATTATAATAGGAAATAATAAAAGATAAAGACAAAGCAACTATCAGACAGGAACAAAGTAAAAAGTTAAAAAAATAGATTTAGTTTTCACACGCAAACTTCAAGACATGAAAGAAAAAAAAATCTATGAGTATTACACGAGAATTCTCCGTTTTTAATTGGTTTAGAAAAATCCCTGCATGCATCTGTAGGATTTGTCTATAAATTTGGCGTGGGAGGATTTTTGTAGTCATTCCCCGAGGGTGATTATACAGTGTAACCCGGATATAAGAGACCCGGATATAAGATAGATTTTCTCTGGTCCCAAATTAGAGCCTGTGTTAATGTATATATAATAGACCAAACCTGGATATAAGAGAAACCCGGATATAAGAGACTTCTTCTCCGGGACAACTCTCTTATGTCCCGGTTACACTGTATTATGAAATTTTTATGTCATGGGTGTTTTTGTAAGATCCATATGAATATGTAGTATTGTGGTATATGTCGTATTGATTGGTGATGGATGAGTTCTTGTGATGAATGAGTAGATTGTAAAGAACGAATGGGTCATGAATTTGATTAGCTAGGTTTAGGATAGTTAGTGCTGACCAGCCTCGCCCTACTTCCACTTCGGCCTCGTACCTAAACTCTTATTTCTGTAACAATAAATATGCATTCCCCTAGAATGAAACCAACATTTATATTTAGGCCCACTTAAAAAAAAAACCCAAAAACCTAAGAATAACGTGGACAGCAGAGGCAAAGTAAAAAAAAGGTCTAGAATAAAATAAAATGACACAGAAACATAAATCAGCTGTTATTTTGTAAGCACATATGAGTGTTCGGGAATGATCGCCGAAGATGTTTTTTGTTTATAAACAGTAATTTGGACTTTGTTAACCAGACGCTTCTCTGTAGCTGAGTGGTATAGCACGTAAGATCAACTGATGTTTTCGTATAGGACACAGGTTGGATTTCTGTCGGAGAACGCATAATTTTTAGGAAATTTTTCGAGCATTCAGGTCGGTATACGTAATTAATACTGTTTATTTAAAAATAATAACCGAGCATTTACTTAAATAAACTGTATTTATTAAAATAACGTATTGTTATGATAATTTACCCACGCACGCATGGACTCTCCCAGCTATAAATAGGAGCTGGTACTGCCTTTTGGAGAGGGGAGTTTCCAGCAGTCATCTCTGACAGTCGGACCGAACATTCTTGCTGTAACACACTTGTTTGTATATGTTTGAATTAGTGTTTCTGTTAATATATTTGTTTAACTCAATTCCTGTCTTTGCGTCTTTATTTCTGGCCCTATCAAGACCACAACACGTATAAACAGAAAATATATTAAATAATATGTTGTCATTGTTTACGTTAAGGTACGTTTCGTGATCAAATATGATCGTTCGGGAAAGATCGTCGAAGATTTGTTATTTATAAACAGTAATATGGATTTTGTTAAACAGACGCTACTCTGTAGCTGAGTGGTATAGCACGTCAGATCAATTGATGGTTCTGCATAAGACACAGGTTCAATTCCTGTCGGAGAACGCATATTTTCTAATAAATTTCTCGAACATTCTGGCTGGTAAATGTAATTAATACTGTTTATTTTTTTTTTAAAAAAAAGGGCATGTATTAAATTGTATCTATTAAAATAACGTACAAACAAAAAATATATATTCACTAATTGTTGGACTTATTAACAGACTAATATATGAAAGTGTGAAGAATGGATTAAACTTCAACTGCAAGAAAACTGAATGCATGGTTATTAGCAAAAGGGTCCAAAATCCAAATTACAAATCAATCAGAGATACCAAAATCAAGTAAAAAAATTTAAATATCTGGGAAATGTTTTAACAGAAGACGGAAAGTGTGACACTGAAATCCGAAGGCGCATTGGAATAGCCAAAGGTACCTTCCAAAAGCTAAGCAGAGTATTAAGATACATAAAATCTTCGTTATGAACAAAGAAAAGAATACTGAACAGTTACGTGATATCTGTTCTCTTATAGAGCAGTGAATGCTGGACAATCTCCTCAAAGATGAAGAAGAGACGTGAAGTAAAAGAAACAAAAGGATGCTGCGGATACCATGGGCCGAATATGAGAGCAACGACTAGCTTTTAAGAGAAAAAAGACACAAAAAGGAAACATGCTTAACATCAGAAAGAGAGTTGAAATTTCAAGGGCCTAGATGAGGAAAGAAGGCTTAGAAAATTTGATACTCGCAAACAGAATGAAGGCAACAGGGGCAGCGGAAAACAACGCATAAGCTTTAAGAGAAAAAAAGACACAAAAAGGAAACATGCTTAACATCAGAAAGAGAGTTGAAATTTCAAGGGCCTAAATGAGGAAAGAAGGCTTAGAAAATTTGATACTCGCAAACAGAATGAAGGCAACAGGGGCAGCGGAAAACAACGCATAAGCTTACTTGAGTAAATGGATGTCGGAATAGAGTTTAGAAAAAAATAAAAATACAAAATTTATTAAGCGCTACAAAGGACAGGATGTTGTGGAGAGCCATGATCGCTTACAACCTGAGGGGACACGGCACATAATGAAGAAATCAAAGTGGCAAAGAGCCTTCCGCTACGCTTCTTCCTCGCACCATATAGTTAGCTTCAGACATGCCCGTATGAGGGATAAGAATGTGGAAGAAGATTTTCATTAAGTGCCACAACCAGGTGATTCGTCCGACTCGCACTAAAATCTTTAACGTCGTTTAGTTTTTAAATATAACCAAGTTCAAAACACTATTTAATATCAAACACTGACAAAGCTTTCTCGTTTGTTGTTCATTTTCCAACTGTTTCGGGAATTTGTTGTTTAATTTTCTTGATTCTAGTTTGTTTGTTATGTTTATTATGTTAGTTTCAAATACAATAATCTCACCATGCTATGGTGGGGATTTTGTTGACGAAAATCCGACGTCATTTGGTTTGTTGTCATTGTTGGTTTTGTCTTTTTTAAGGAAGTTAAATACTTTCCATCTTATGTGCTTCATGAAATTTCTATTTTTCAGGCGAGCTTGTTTTATAGTCGTGTATGTTTGATGTGCGTATGTTTTTTAGTGAATAATTGAACTGTATTTGTTTCATGTTGGTGTGAGGTTGGTATGTTGTGATTCTAGCCGCAGGGTTGGTTGTTGTTAGAAAGTATTTGTATGAAGACAAGTGTCTTTATACAACCACCGACTAAAATAAGACCACTCATTTAAGTGATACGTTTCTCCACATTAATTCTTTTAACGCTTTATTCTTACTTTTTGATATCGAGCACGTTATGGCAAAAACCTACCTGCCTAAAATGCCAGTAAACTACGGACAAAGAACCAGCAAATGTTGGCGCCTAAAAACTCTTACAATTTAATAAATACTATATATATATATATATATATATATATATATATATATATAAAGATTTTTTCTTTTCTTTTATTTGCTGTGTCCTTTTAGGACTTAGACGATCATCGCTCTCCACTTCCCCCTATCCCTTGTAGCTCTCGATAAATTTCGTCCCTCTGCGCACATCGCACAGACCATGTTCTGTCAACCACTTGCTCAACCAACCAGGTATGTCATGCATTGCTTTCCCTTGTCTCTCTTTCGCTCTATTCGACCTGTGAGTATCAGATTCTCCAGGCCCACCTTTCTAATTACGTGCCCCAGAAACTTTAGCTGCCTCTTCCTGATGTTAAGTACAAGCCTCCTCTTCGTTTGCATCCTTTCCAGGACCTCATCGTTGCTCACATGCTAGGCCTATTATTTTCTCATCATCCTTCTTCAGTTTCTTCTTCATCTATGAGGAGACCGTCCAACATTCACTGTCGTAAAAAGATTACTTAACATTAAATATCAATTTTTGTTTTCACCGACTTCGAAGTTTTTTTGATAATGTCCATTCTTAAAGGTGTTATATATATATATATGTCCTTCTTTACGGCAGCGAATGTTTGACGATTTCTCCGAAGATGAAGAAGAAACTCGAGGCGACGGAGATGTGGTTCTACAGAAGGATGCTAAAGATATCATTGACCGAGTGTGTTAGCAACGATGAAATCTTAGAGAGATTGAAAACAAGGAGGAGGCTTATACTTAATATCAGGAAGAGGCAGATGAAGTTCCTGGGACACATAATGAGGAAGGAGGGCTGGAGAATCTGATACTTACGGGTTGAATAGAGATAAGGGAAAACAACGCGTGATCTACCTGGCGGACTTAAGCAAGTGGATGACAGAATGTCGTCTTGGGTAGGAAGCAGCGGGAAGGAACTTGTTGTGAGCTGCAAGGGATAGAGGTAGGTGGTGAGTCATGTTCGGCTACGTCCTGAAAGGACATGGCACATAAATATATATATATATATATATATATATATATATATATATATATATAATATGAAAGTGAACATAGAAGTCAACACTTAGAGGCGACAGTCTGTTTCATGCTAGATGCAATCATCGTGGCCCGATGATTGCATCTAGCATGAAACAGACTGTCGCCTCTAAGTTTTGACTTCTATGTTCACTTTCATATTTACACACGCTCTATCTCTGATATTGAGCACTTTATCCCATAAATATAGCACACTTTAAGACTAAATTTCTTCATATATATATATATATATAGTTAGTTTAGGAAAAACTAGGTAATCCGTATGGGTAGACCCAATGAGGATAGAATCCAGAGAGCTCAATGTAAATCAGAGCTAATAATTTAAATAAAAACAGACCACTTTAAGGTTCCATATAATAAATTATTTCACCACAGCCTTTTTAAAGGACAGTGGATCATCAGATTTATTTCCAAATGTTGCCCGTCATAAATGTGTAAATATATTTTCATTTTTTCATTTCAACATTTGGAAATAAATCTGATGATCCACTGTCCTTTGGAAGGGCTGTGGTGAAATAATTTATTATATGGAACCTTAAAGTGGTCTGTTTTTATTTAAATATATATATATATATATATATATATATATATATATATATACACAGGAGGCTGTTCCTCGATGGTGCAATGTTAGTAGTGGATCGTTCATACGTTTGAACTCATTGCTCCCTACCACCTGACTGAACGATTAAATGCTGCGACCGGCCTAGCTATCCGTTCTCCCCTGCGCACGCCTGGTGTTGGGCGTCAGCTTCTCCCTGCTGTTTTTATCACATTTCAAAATTGCCTTCCTACCTTGCCCTGGTATGACTACGTATGTTTCTATTTCATGGTGACTTCGAATTAGTTTAATTTGAATGAATTGTTTTTTTTATCAAGTCAAGTTTTCTCGAGTTACAAGATGACTGTAAATTGAAATATCTTTAACTTTTTAATCCGTAATGATTTACGTCGACAGTTAATATAATTGTTTAGCCGTAAGACGTAAATAAATAACGAGTGATAAATTCTTGATTAATAATCAGTCCTTAAATTAATCACTCTAATTGCGTTCAAATGAATCTATTGTCCGAATTTCTAAAATATGATATTGCGTATTGTAAATGAAAACATTTTTTTCAGTGTCAATTAGCTCCACTTACATGTTATCTATTCAAATGTTGAAGCATTGTTTTCAATCGTCAATGTCCCAGGTTATTAGGCTAAAATGTATTTCTTCCTGTAGTTGGAATTGAGTGGGGTGATTAAGTCAAAACAACTTTCAGCTTTTTTTATTTTATTTTTATTTTTTTAAGCATTTCGCCCCATGATAGGCGGGAGTTCCATTTTAACGCAGGGTGTTACATGAAGTGAATGTGAGAGAAAAAGACTGGCTAGAGGAGGCATTGAGGAAAGAATAAAAGACGAAGGGGGTTCAAGTCGACAGAATATGGCGTTTGAAGTTGCATTTAAATTTTTGAAGATTGTAGTTATCAGGGAAGCAAGTAAGTGGAAGGGGATTTCTCTTCTATTGTTATCGCTCCTTAATATTTTTTTCCTAATTGTTTAACACCAGCAACGCCTTATATCATAGTTGATTTACTGCCTTGCATGAGGTGAATTCGATTTAAAAAAAAAGTAGGAGAGTCCAGTCCGTCTCTCACTAGACGCTTATTTTTTTCTTATTTTTAAAACTGCGATAAAATCCAACAGAAGTTAAAATGGAAAAATGATTAAGCAGGGCTAAAAAAAGTTTCATCTAAAATATTCGAATATTATTACATCTAAGACTGTATTTACAGTATTTGTCCGGAAAGAATCTATGCATTTAAATGAAGCTAAAAATGCGGTGTGGGTGAGGAAACCCAGTGATACAAATGGCTCTTGGACAAACCGATAGTTAAACAAAATGTCTTCCTTAATATATTATATTTTATTCCCCACCAGGAGATATGCGCAAATTCTTTAATCACATTGAGCTCAGGGTTCACTTAATTGCCATAATGATACACAGTTGGCCGGTCATGTCTCTTTCGGGTCTTGACTGATTAGGCAAGATGTAATTTTTTTTCGGCGGTAGAATGGTTGCTAATCAATAACTATAAGAACCCAGTCTGCCCTGCTATCCACGCAGGGCAGACTAGCTTCTTATAATCACCCACAGCTGGAATGAGAATAGATGGATTCGTACCTTTCCTAAGGGCATTTACGCGTAAGTGAACGCGACTAACTCCACCAGAATTCGAACACGGCTCTCCATATTCGCATTCCAAGAAGATATCCATTACACCACAACGCACATCTTTTAGCTAAATGATTGGTAAACATTTCGTCCTCAGCGCTCATTTCTGAATATTTGCGCGGGCTGGCGCCCTTTCTGTTAGAACTTCACTGGTAACTGCAGCCGGGTAATATCACGTGTTTATTTTCTGTTTCATAATAGCAGCGCCGATCAACGGGAATAGGCTGTGGTAGGAACAGCTTTGCAGTGGTTAACGGGTCAGACCACAAGAATCCACTGATTTCGGCTTGCAGGTCCTTGTTTCGTGCACATGTCGTTATGACAATGGTGAGATACAGGAAACATTCGGAATTCGGTGACTGAACAGTAAGCATGAGTGTCGGTTGAAAGTTATCAAGTATTTTCCTCGAAATTGTTTCTCAGGAAAATAAAAAAAACTAAGATGCCTTCCAAAAACTAAACAAGCCATTAAGAAACAGGAAAATTCGATTCGAAACAAAGAAAAGACTCCTGAATTGCTATTTAATCCTCCTATATGCTTGTGAATGCTGAACAATCGCATCGCAGATGAAAAACAGGCTCGAGACAACGGAAACATAGTTCTACAGAATGGTGATGAGAATACCTTATACTAACCTTGTTAGCAACGGAGAAGTTTTAAGGAAAACAGAAATAAAGGGACGCTTATGCTTGAAATCAGAAAGGAACAGTTGCAATATAAGGGCTTGGGGGATTTGACGCTCACACGGAATACTTATGGCAAGAGGTAAACAGCGGGTAACTTACGAATGAACTTTTGTAAATGGATGCAGAACTGTGATTGTGAGGTAGGGTGAAAATACAAAGAAAGGAATTTATATAGTGTCATCATCACCAACGTCCTGAAGTGACACGGCATATAGAAGAAGTTATTTATTTTTAAACAGTTCAACCAAGACATAGCCAAAAAGACGCTGGGGGTCTACTGGGAGTGAAAGAAAATGAAAAGAATTTAGAAGGAACCGGAAACCCAATCCTAAACAGTAAACAAGATATAAACCTCTACTACTCTTTTTTTTATTTTGGAAAACAAATAATAGATAAATACTAAATAAAATTACGGTGTTCAGGCACATATACATTAAAAGTAGGGAATGGAATAGACTTTAGAAGGAACCGGAAACCCAATTCTATACAGTAAACAAGCTATAAACCTTTAATCCTCTTCAAAAGATTGGGGTCGAATGTAAATCTACTCCTATTATCGTTGTCTCTGGTAGCGAGGAGACTTCCGTTGTAAACATTTTGTTATTCTTAGTGTGGGAGGCCAGCATCTTAATTATAACATTATTTTCTCTTGTAGTTATTTGCGTTACCCATTGAAATTGTTGCGACTGTAAGAAAAGTTAAAATGCAGTGCTTTTTGTAATTTAATAAATCTCTTCGTTGGTGATATTGTAGCACCAGTCTATCGGAGTTGATGAAGTATTGTTTCCTTTAAGACTTAATGAATGTATTCATTTGAAGCCATTTTATGCATTGGTCAGAGAAACGAATGTATACAGACGGCAGTGGACGCCATGATATCGGTATAAGAGACTATGTCTGTCGCTGCTATTTCAGAATATTACTCTTTTTCAGGTCAATACTTCACGTTGAAACGCAGGTTTTCAGACGATCACCAAAGTTAAGCGACCTTGAGCCTGGTCAGTAGCTAGATGGATGACCGTTTGAGAATACCAGTTGATGTAAGCTTGAACGTGCTGGTGGTGAAACGAATAAGAGCTCGGACTTAGAAATAGGATTGCCGAGCTTCATTCCCAAATCGGGTCCGGTATATTCACTTACGCGAAGATACCATTGAGGAAGGTATGAATCCACCGATTCCTCCAGCTATGAGTTAATTAGTAAGATTTGTATCACCAAACCATTATTATTTCAAAAATAAATTATTCCATTCTAAAATATATATTCTGGCTTTAAATAACCTGCAAAGGGTTGATAAACCGTACTCACCTAATCAATCAGTCAGCATGGCTTTAAATAAATCAATCCTATGGTGTTGCACAAAATTCGTCATAGGCCAACGTAGTCGTGTAAAAAGGTTTGATGTGGGCTAATCACCCCCCCCCCCGCTTGGAACATTTCGATTACACAAACCTCACTAAGAAACCTTACCTGCTCCGAGGCAACATGCAAATTGATGCTGCAATAAAAATAACAATAATAATAATTATAATTTATATGTGCTGTATGTCTCCAGGAAACCGGCGATCATGGCTCTCCATACTTCCCTAAACTTTCTACCTCTTAGTATATTTTGTCTTTTGGCTAACTCTGCTAAACCCTAAGTTGAAACTATTTAAAGTGGGTTATTCCCTGTTTTTCTGTGTAACTCTTCCCTTCAAGTTGACCTGTGAGTGTCAGATTTTCTAAGCACTCTTTCCTCATTATTTAGAAATTTCAATTGTCTTTTTCTAATGTTAAGTATGTATCCTTTTTGTTTCCATTTTCTTTAAGACTTCGTAGTTTCAGTTCATGGTATTCTAAGCATCCTTCTGTAGAAGCACATTTCTATTGCTTCAAGTCTCTACTTCATCTGTGAGAAGATTACCCAGGCTTCACTGTCATGTAATAGGACAGACATTACATGATAGTTCAGTCCTCCTTTGTTTTGTTTTTATATGAAATTTTCCTGTTTCTTAATACTCTTGCAAGAGTAGTTTTCCTTTACTACAGTCTATAGTTTCTGTGCCTGTACATCTTGTTATTATATTATATTGTTAAGATTGCGTTCACCAATAAAGAATCTTGATAGAACTTATAATTCTCTCTGAATCGTCTAACTGTATGGGTTGAATGTCTGCTGAGAAAGAACCACCTTGTTTTATACTCCTTGGAATTTTTGTATATTTACTGAATAATGCATGTATGTATAGCTGGCCACTCGTAGGGCGGCTAGCAGACTCGTGCGCAGGCGCATTTGTGTTTCTTCAACACCCACAGAGCGCACCTGTGGTTTATACTGCAACTATTCTGAGCAGAACTTAATTACAGACTGGGAAAGAGCGTGTTAGCTGGCGTGATCAATAATTTGAACAAGGTCAGCAAGCTCAAGTCCTCGGGCACGATGACTTGTGAATTCGTGCTAGCTATCGACAGCACCCAAGGATTCCGTCTACCCAATTTCACTCATAAGGCTTAGGTCAACCGTGGTATGGTTTTCAGGCACTTTTCCAAATGTGCCGCACGGTGGAATCGATCCAGTCCGATAACATCAGGAAGTCTCCTTCCTGACAAATCGATCATGGTGAGATTCGAACCCGGGTCTCATGGTTAGTATGCGAACGTTCTAACCACTCGGTCACGTGCCCTGAATAATAATATTCTGATGATAGACCAGGCATAGATTACATTTCTTTTGATACTGAGAGGTTTTGAGTTGTATACGTTTTGCTTTAGAGAATTGCAATTGGCTACAGTAAATATCCCGTTCAGTTCCATGGATTTACTTGTCAGTTGGTTGATCTGAGTTGGTTATGCCGCTGGAGGCCGACGCGCCAATGATCGATTGCTGAGATTACGCAGTTTCATTGACTAAAAGTATTGGGTCCTGATACTTGTCCTGTATATTTAAGATCACCGTGATTTGGAGAGAGTCGTATGAGATTTTCTAAATACATCTGAACTAGCCTTAGGAAATGCTATTTTGCAGTCAATTCACGCATCTTGTTCTCTTCTCAGCCAATGTTAAAATCACTTCATAAAGATCGGCGACCTGTTTTGGCAAACAAGTTACGTTATTTACCAATTTAAATGTCAGTGTGAGTTCGGACTACAAATGTAAGATCAATCAGCTAAAAAGAAAAGAGAATAGAATTTCTCAACATGCGCCTGCATGAATTAAGTAAAGTCGACTTGATAATTTCCCTACCGAATATACCTGCGTATAGGTCGCACCGTTAGATAGGTCACATCCTTAGTTTGGTGTTGTCAAAGTGGGTATTTGCGTTTGACTAGCAGATGGATCTGGGGAGTTACATGGCCCTTTTTTAACGTAAATATAACTAATATTTGTTAAATATTTTCAAATATTCACGTTTCTTTAAAAACATTGCTTCACTGTCATATAAGAGGACATAATAGTTCAGTCCTCTTTTGTTTTTTTGTTTTTAAAATGAAATTTCCCTGTTTCTTGTAAGAAGCTACTCTTGCAAGAGTAGTTTTCTTTTACTAACGTCTGTAGGAATTATTGTAGTTTCTGTATATCTTATATTGTTATTATATTATATTGTTAAGATTACGTTCACCAATAAAGCATCCTGATAGAACTTATAATTCTCTCTGAATCGGCTAACTGTTTAGGTTGAATGTCTGGTGAGAAAGAACCACCTTGTTTTATACGCCTTGCAGTTTTTAATATATTAGAACATAAGAAAAATGATTGGTTGTAATTGCGTGGTATTTACTTATCGAGGGCGGGGCTGTTCTGGTTAGACGAAAATTTGAATACCTGTAATCGCTGTAATCGGTTCAGTCCTTGAAAGTAATAGTCTTTCGTCTTAAATAAATTGTAAATATTGTAAACAGTGCAGAGCGACCGCTTTTATTCAACGTTTGACGCGCTCTGTTGGAAAAGGCGAGTGCGTAAAATCGAAATGTCGGGAAAAATTTCATTTTCCCTCTTGCACTAGCGTATGCTCGAGCCCAGGGTACACGCCTGGACTACTAATACGTCACAGTCTACTTCATATTCTCTATGATGTCGAATGGATAGGTTGCACCAATGATTTTTTCTCGAAATTCTGGTGAAAAAAAGTGCGACCTATTGTCGAGTATATAAGTGTTCAGGAGGATATGCTTGATTTTTGTATCAGAGATTTCTTGAGCCAGATTTTTTTTATTAAATCTAGTCAGGCATCTTTGGGTAAAGGAAATTGTTATAAAATTCAGTTTACACTATAATTATACGTGTACCCATATACAGAGTGCTCAGGAGGGGCACCCTCCAAGCTTTGCCTCTTCCTCAGGAGGGGGTTAAGTTAACTGTCTGGTGCCTAAGACCTTATCCAAAAGAGACCATGGGAATTTTTGCATGGTACGACTGATAAAACCATTTTGCAAAACCACGGCCTTGTGTCACAGCTGACTGCCTTTGGGCGCACTGATAAATACCTATACAGGGTGTCCCCACCAAAAATGTACTTTCTTTTTGACATCTTACAACTTCTTGCATGTATGAGGGCACGGTGGAGTAATGGATTGCAGGTCGGATTCTGAAATCACTAGAGCTAAGTTCGAATTACAGTCGAGTGAATTGCGTTCATTTACGTGCTAACATTCTTGGGAAAGGTATAATTCCATCTCTTCTTCTCCCCAGCTATGAATAAATAGCAGGGTAGACTGGGTCCTATAGAATTGGCTAGCAACCTGTCTAGGAGAAGGAAAATTCTGAATTCAGACCAGCCTGGAGAGGGTTTCCCAAGACACATCTATTCTGCTGCAGTACATGAGGGGCCGCTACGATTGTGATGAGACTCGTGATAACTTCTTTTCAGATCCATGCATTTAATTTCATTTAATATTTATTTTAAATCGTTAATCTTCTTTGAGTTAATAGACACAATATTTCTTAATTTTAACAGTTAATATTGTTTACAAGTCAATAAACATTTTTTGTCATTTCAAAGAAAATAAGTAACTACTGATACCGAGGTTCGAGCGTGACACTCTTGACTTATGAATATATGTTTTCCGCCAGGTGTATAAATAGCGGTGTTAGGCTGAAGTGATTATTGAGTGACTATTGAATGGAACTATTCAGCCGAATTAGTGCGAATTATCGTGTGTCGATGATTTTGGGTTTTGTTTTAGAATTTACCGGACGTTAAGCGGAGCCGCGATATTAACAAGGTTTTCACTGAAATGGTTAATTACCTTTGGTTGACTTTTAATTCTTTGTTCACGTTAAGTATTTATTTACGGTTTTAATTAAATACAATTTTATTTTAACATTGAAGTCTTAGTCATATTTAATTAACAGGTCACACAAAAGAGTGAGTACATTTTTGGGGGTACGGGGAGGATAGCCTGTATTGTTGATATGTGTGTATTTCCTCTCTTCATCCCTTGCTTTCTTTTAGATATTGTGCACATTAATTTAATTCATTGATCCAGATCTGATGAGGGGTTTGATGAAAACGTGTCAGCTGTCGGTAGTATTTTAATTCATTTTTTTAAATTTTTATCTTTTAATGATGCAGTATTTTCTGTTATCCAAATTCCTCTTTTATTAATGTCTGTTTTTATTGCCTTTAATAAATTTTGCGCCCTCCCCCCAATAACAACATTATATCTTGAAATGAGTTAATATCTAATTTCCATAACGATAAAGTAAAAAAAAAAAATGAAAGATTCAGCTTAAAATGATTCACGTTTTAGATTTTGTTATTGTTCTAGCATACCTACGGACGATAATCGGTATGTCCCCATTCACATAAATACAGTAGTAAATACCGTATGTTGGTCTGCAGTTGGAGACTGTACTGGTCAAATTCTCTGCCTCCGGACAGATAGGATCCACAGACGAGGCTTTGTCGAAGGGCCGAGTCTTGTCTCGGGAAGCAGCGACCTGACTCCGTTTTATGCGGGGTCTACAGGGAATATTTGGCGAGAATACGGGCTCGGTACCACACATTAAATTCGGCCGTGTGCCACATCTGACCACGTGGGGCGGTTGGTAGATATCCTGCAATCGGAGATTCTTCTCCAGCTGTGCTGGTCAAACTTTCTGCCTCCGGACAGAGAGGATCCCCAGATGAGGCCATGTAGAAGGGCAGAGTCTCGTCTCGGCAAACAGCTACCAGACTCCGTTTATACGAAGTCGACGGGGAATTTTTGGCCTAGCATACGGGCTCGGATACCCTACATTAAATTCGGCCTTGTGCCACATCTGACCACGTGGTGCGGTTGGTAGATATCCTGCAATCGGAGATTCTTCTCCAGCTGTGCTGGTCAAACCCTCTGTCTCCGGGCAGAGAGGATCCCCAGACGAGGCTATGTTGAAGGGCAGGGTCTCGTCTCGGGAAACAGCTAACCGCCCCCGATTTTATATGGGGTCTACGGGCAATTTTTGGCCGAGCCTACGTGCTCGGATACCCCACATTAAATTCGGCCTGGGGTGGTTGATAGATATCCTGCAGTTGGAGATTCATTGTGAAATTCATTTAACTCACTTCTAGCAGTTGACTACTTCGGCTACGCGCCACTTGCGAATCCTATATGCGTTGTTCTTATCCTAAATATTATCGTTCATTACTAGCCTTCGTGTGATTATTCTATTCAGTAACCTTCCCTAGGTTACAACAGTTATAAATAAATTTCTGGACAAATAAATTCTTTTTGTGACAATGCAGCATGTGTAAGAAGAAAATTATCAAATTGTCTAATATATGAACAATATATGGGAAAATTATATATTTTCATTTTTATATATATCAAGGACAATTGTAGGGAAAATAACTATGGCAAGGTGAAAAGGTTTTCGTATGACACGCTTCGTCCTTTAGGACTTCATCAAACGCTGAAAATTTTGAATTTAAATAATATTTCTTTTTAAATATACGTATTTTTTGGTATAATATATATATATATATATATAAAGTTAATGGTCAGAATTGAATTAGACCAGGAAAATTAAAAAACATAGTTAAAATAACATTTCCAGAAATGATAACCCGTTGTATTCATACTAAAAAGTTCCTTTTGACTTCATTTGAAGTGGGATGAAAAGAACATGTATATTTCATTTAATCCCCACCGATTCATTTCCAATACACTTGATTTTCCACTCCTCTTCCTCCTCCTCTTCCTCCTCCTCCTCCTCGCCGTCTACCACACCCTACATCGTGCGCTTATTCATTTATTTATTTTTTTAAAATTTAGCGTTCATAATTTTTTATTTTATTTTGAAAAATAAAGCGTTAGGAAATCAACTGACCGAAATCACCTGAAGGTACCAAAAGGTTGAAGCGAAGGTAGCGGAATTCCTGTGTTCGAATTCCAGTCGAATCCATTACATTCACTTACGTGCTAATACCCTTGGGAAAGGTATGAATCCTTTTCTTCTCCCCCCAGCTATGGGTAAATAGAAGGACAGACTGGGTTCTATAGCCTTGGATGACAACTGGTCTAGGAGAAGGACAACTCTGAATTCAAAACATGCGGATGGTCGTTTGGGGACCTTGTGGCACGTAGTGCACCAGGTCTCTGTATTCAGCCCTTCAAAAAGTGTGGTTGGTTCTGCGCAAAAGGCTTCACCACTATAATCAAATCACATGTGCTGGTGTCTGCCTGTCGATTCCGAGGAACTGAGCTGCTTTACCCTCATACGTCGAATACGACGGGAGTGTCCACTATATACATATATATATATATATATATATATATTAATAAATTCTTTCTCTCTTTCTTTTTTTGCCGTTTGTTGAACTTACTTCCTTCCTTCCTTCCTTCCTTCCTTCCTAATTTCGTTGTCGTTTGTTGTATTTCTTCCTTTCTTTCTTTCTTTCTTTCTCCTTTGTTGAATTTCTTTTAATTTTTTTTTGTGCGTCAATTCCTTTCTTTCTATCTTTCTTTCGTTTTATCTTTCTTTCCCAGACTGTTCATTTATTCCTTCTATGTGTATCTTTCTTTCTTTCTTTCTTTCTTTCTTTCTTTCTCATACTGCACATATTTTTCTTTCTGTTTGATGTCTTTCTTAGTCTGTCCCTTTTTCTTTGTTAATTACTTTCTTTCTTTCTTTCTTTCTTTCTTTCTTTCTCAATTTGACCATATTTCCTTTTTAATTTCTTTCTTTTTTTTCCTTTCTTTCTTTTTCAATCTGTTGATTTTTCCTTCTTTCTCGGTCTGTCCATTTTTCTTTGTTAAATTCTCTTTTCTTTTTTCGGTTTGTTTCTTACTTTCTCTGATATATCTTTTCCCGCCTTTCAAAACCGATTGGTTCATTATTTATCTGAGGTAATGACAGGTCGTAAAGCACACTCGAACTAACTTACTAATGGAACATCAAACAGTATTATAATCTGATTCTATATCATGCTGAATGCATTGAAAACGCGAAGTAAATATTTTACTTTTTATTTCTATTTATTTCACCATTCAAAATATTGTAAAAACATTTAAGAGTCTTGTCAAATAAATAGCTAAGCGACTGAAATCAATTTATAGCGTTTGGGATTTATCATTTTATTTTTTTTTTGCACTATAATATCGAAACAGTTTGTATTCATATAATCACCTGGGAATAGTGGATGAAGATTTAACTGGAAAATGAATACGAATTTTCTCTCTTTTACGAAACAGAAACCTAGTGGATTGGTGCATAAATTTGGTAGCATAGTAATTCTGTGTTCAATCCCTGGGTTGGGTAGTACTCTGTTCTACCCAACCCACTTGAATAAATAAAGGATTCAATTCGAAAATTTCCTGAAGGGAAATCAGATCGGCAGACTCCTGAAGAATTCTGGGGGAGTGCAAAGACTGAAACGTTCTGATAATAGCATCTAAAGAAAAGGACATTACTAAAAATGTGAATCCCGTTTTCTTTTCTTTTTTTTTTTTAAACTTATCCATTACTAATCAATCTATACATTCTGTTTTGACAAAAATGGTTAAAAAATAGGCAAAGAGGAATCATTGATAGGCTCCGCCAGCTAGAACCCGTCACTGCATTGCTTTTACTCTTCATCAACGATCTGAGATGTTTAGAGCTTTTATCAAAGATTTGCAATGATTTCTTGTGGGTTGAATACATCTTACGGAAAATAATACCCCTCCCCACAATTTTCGTTTTTCAATCATTTGACCCCAACTAAGGCGATAGGACGTAATTGGGGGTATTGACAACGCAAGAAACCCGAGAAAAAACATTCTCATTTCACCTCAAGTAAGGCGATAAAGCCATTAAGACGCAATGGGGGCATTATTGATAGTGAAATAACCCGATAAAAACATCCTAATTAAGGATAGAGGACATAAAAGAACAGCAGTCAAAGAGATTGAAGATAACGATTGATATTCCAAAAACCAAGACGAACGAAATTTAGAGCTCACCTCTCATCTAACGTCGATCTACAAGCTCAACGTGGATATAACTGGTTTTAAAAAAAATAATTTTACGCCAAGCAAGGCAATAAAGCCAATAAGTTGCAAAGCGTTACTGAGAGTGAAAGAATACGAGGAAAAACACTATTAAAGAACAGTAGTTAAGATAGAATATAACGATTGACATTGCATTAAAAAAATTCTGAAGATCAAAGTTGACTGGGAAGCAAGAAGCCGAAAGGGAGTTCCACAAACGAGAAGTATCAGGGAAGAAATAGTCAGCCTAGAACTTACTGTTAGATCCAGCAGTTTTAGCTGTAAAATTATGAGACTTACATGACAATCTACTATTGCGTTTAAGTTAGTAAAGCAGAGGTACCAAAGAAGAAAGCTCACCAGAACAGCTACCAAGAAAGTATTTGTAGAAAAAAATGGCCAAAGAGCTACGTTATGGTGGTGGGAAATTAACTGAAATCCTGAAACCAGGTCAAAACCAATAACATTGCAGATTCTTTTTTGTATTTTTCAAGAATCTCTGCATACAAATGTGACAGTAACTAAGAATGAATGGACGAATTATAAATGTGTAAGACTTTGGCGAGAAAGATTTTGTCTAGAACGACACAGTGAACGAAATTTTGTTAGCAGCATGCCTAGCAATTGATTCAATATAATCATTCTATTTCATACCAGGGAAAATTACAGAGAGAAAGCGCAATGTCAGTCACTTGGTTGTTAGCATCACTTATGAATATGGAACACAAAAGGGTTGTCTGAGGCGATTAACAGTTAGTGGTTTCGTTTTAGAGATGTCAAAATTGACAAGCCATTTCTTGCACTAGTTAACAGCAGATTGAAGGTCATTTAGATTAGATGAATGGTTCAGTGCGAAATTCCATTAAGCTTAACTGGATCGACAAATACCTGAAGAAGGACGGGAGTACAAAGACCGAAACGTGGTGAAAGTAACAATAAAGTTTAAGACTTTAGCCCAAATGTAAGTAAAGCAAATATGAATATGTAATTTACTTAATAGATATTGGCAATTAAGTTTAGAAATTTTGAAAGGCCAAAAATGTCAATCGCTCTAAACTGCAAAGGAAAGCCCACGTTGGTTGAAAACTGATTTTAGATGCTTGAGATAAGAATCTCTAAATATGCACTTGTCGGTTGTGCGACAATTAAAAGATCAGGATCCAGATGAAAAAATGTCAAAAATATGCCAAAAATCAAAGAATCTATCAAGTTGCCAATTATTTCTCGTACAAGTTTTAAAATATGGCGCTTCGCTTACATCGTCTTCTTTCGTGTGCCGTGTCTCTTCAGGCCTTGATAAATCATGTCTCTTCACAAAATACCTGTCCTTTCTATGGTTAAATAATATTTGACCCCTTACTATCACTCCCAGTTTCTCTTCTGTTATTCTTTTACACAAATGCGCTAGTAGTTTACTCGCAGTTTCCCTCAGCCTCGCTTACTTTTCAGCATACCCTTTGCTTACGGGCATATCACGTTGAAACACCGGTTCCCATACGATTAAGCCATGCCAGTACCTATATGGGTGGCCATGTGCTCTAAGCTGGGTGTGCGGATAAAGATCGGCTAAGACCTGAATGAACACGGCACATGAAAGAAGATGATATAAGAGAAGCGTCACATTTTGAAACTTGTCTTCTGAAATGGCGGCATGGTATAGGCCTACACTCTTCCCTGATTAAGCAGATGCGCCAAGATATATATATATATATATATATATATATATATATATATATATATATATATATATATATATATATATGGAAGCCTTAATAATAAAAAAAACAACATTAAATAATATCAACATGGACACACTATCTTGACCATGTTTTGAAAAAAAAAATGAAAACATTATAAAATACATACACGCAACAAACTATTTCTTGAAAATGACTAAAAGTATAGCCGAAATCGTTCGGAAAAAAACAACATTCCGGCAGATTTTATATAATTTATCATCTGAAAAGAAAAAATTATTAGATCACATGAGAAATTGCATAAAAAACTAAATCAAAACACCTTGTCTGTCGTATTCAATGAAATGTGCAATATATATATATATATATATATATATATATATATATATATATATATTGCATATAACATTAATATTGTTAACTGACCATGGTACTGTAGATCCCTAAATATTCATTTTTTTTCTGTTTCTTGGGAAAGTGTAGAGAAATTGACTGTTGGTCAGGTGGGAAACAGAGCGGAGTACTTAGCTTGGGTTAACAAAAAATTTGTTATCTTCTGTACTAACCTTTATTAGTTGCTATTATCACGTGACCGTGTTACCATAAGTTTTATAAAAGGAGAGGAAATCCCCCTCTTTTTTTTTCTTCTTCAAAGTGTTGTCTTCCTTGTTGTTAGACGGTTATACGTCGCTCAACGGTGGCAATATTTTTCGAAACATGAGGTAAGCGCTATTCATTCCTTTTCTTCGGCTTGACCAATCTCTATTCGTTCGGAGCGATTTCTCGAAAATTTTTCGCCATCCTTATCAGTCTCTGTTCTGTCATCTATTTACACACTCTCGCTATATAGGTTGTTATTTCTCCCTGTCCTTAATTTCTTAAATATGTCCTGTGAGCGCCCAATTCTTTCACACCATCGTTCCCTATGTGTCACAAAAATATTATTATTCTAAGAACAAATGCCCTTTTTGTTTTCATTTCCCTTAAAACTTCTTTATTGCTCACATACTCCGACCATAGCATTCTCAACATCCTTCTGTAGAACCAAATCTGTTGCTTGGAATTCCTCTTCAACTCATGAGGAAATTGTCACTGACATATAGAAGGACCGATATAGCATATCGTCTCAGCACGTTTTTCTTTTGTTTGTAAGGAAAATTTCCTGTTTCTTAATAATTTATTGAAATTTTGGAATGCATTTTCCGATATTCCATTGTCTCAATCGGATTTCTGTATGACATTTCTAATAAAGATACTGGGGGTTGTTTTTGACGTGTTTTAAAAATGCTCCGCTGCATCTTCCATCTTGTAAGCAACTTGTCTCAGTTTCCTGTCTTGTCGCATGAATATATCAAACCAATAAACAAGGTTGATGCATTCGTTTTCTTTTCACGCATTAAGGGCTTGTAGGATTATGCAATCCAATCCCGAATTCCACTTTTCACGCTGCCTCATTTAAACATCGGATTCGGTGGGAATATATCTCTCAAAATGCAACTTCTGTGAACTTACTCAATCAGATTATCAGACAGAATGGAAAAATGACAATAAAATTAGGTTTCGTTGCAAGAAATGACTTCTTACTAATAATAGTTCTATCGACAGTGTTACTCGTAGATAAAAGGGTTTAGGGGAGAAATACAAAAAAAAAATCACAACGAAATTCTACATCGGGAACGCTGAAGATATATGGAAGCTATGTAATAAGTTTTGTATACCATATATTGTAAAGTGCATGTATGGGTAATTTTGTTTGTTTTTGTGGTAAATATTGATGAACATCATATACAATATATAAAACCTAAGTACGTAGACGGTATAAATCTATCTATCTATCTATCTATCTATCTATCTATCTATCTATCTATCTATCTATCTATCTATCTATCTACTTAACTATCTAGCTATCGGTCTCTGTCTCTGTCTTTCTGCATCTCTCTCTCTCTCTCTCTTTCTATATATATATATATATATATATATATATATATATATATATATATATATATATATATATATATATATCATTATTTAAACACATATCATTAAATATAACAGACAACGAATGTCTATTATGTCTAATTATGAGCCGTTCTAATGTTCGTATGATTTCTTTAATTTCGGGTGAAAATAAAGACAATAATTGTCCAAAATTTCGATATTTTTTTTATTATGCTGTTCCTTGATCTAAGCTTTCGGCTCACATGTGCCATCTTCAGAGTGGTTACACGGACATTTTAACAAAGATATTCACCATCGAAGATAATATTTTGTTATGTTGATATAGAAGCTTGCTATGCGACGATAACGGTCGCAGAATAGTAGACACATTTCGTAAGTTCAAGATGCGGTTTTATAACGTCATAACATGCAAAAGGCCGAAATATTAACAACAGAACCATATGTCTAGATGCAAAGTAATGTGTTCTGACTAGTTTGAAATGTGATTTTGTTGAGTGTTGGTTGCTTTGTTTCAATGTAGATAGCCTCTAATACCTTTAGAATTGTCTTTACTTATTTGTATATATATATATATATATATATATATATATATATATGTAAGCAAATATGTGGATATAGATCCGACAGTATGAGGAAAAATATGAAAAAACAAAAAATCCGAATATGCAAGTTTACTGTTTTTAATGTTGTTTCAATGTCGACGTCAGACGTTTCGGCCTAGTAGACCTTCTTCAGGACATAGTTATTAAAACATAATTAAAATTAGACTATATTCAAGTCAACATGAAAAGACGATAGACATAAGAATAATCAAAACAAAATGACTGAATTTTAAGATCAGCGTTTCGTTTTGAAATGCGATCACGTCGGCGTCACGTGGGCGATTTGTGAAAACGTATTCCTAAAATAGAGTTTATTATTAATGAAAAAGAAGAATTTTACTAGAATCTGTAGTTTATAAGTACGTTTGTCCAGCATTAATCTTGCCAGATAAGGTGAAATATTAAAGAAGCCGGGTCTAGTATTCACCGTGCGCGAGATAGATATTATGCCTGCCTCATAAATCCGTCTAAGATTTTTATTATGAATATATTTTAAAATCTTCATAGAATCAAAGTCGAAATTAAATAACACCAGCAACCAACATATTACATCCGATGCTTGCATCTACCTAATATCATGCAACAACTGTGATTTAAAATATGTGGGCGAAACATGTAGGTCCGTAAAATCTCGTGTTTTCGAACGTAAACGAGATATTCGCCCCGGTAATTTAAACAATGCTTTATCTGTACACATAACTAAATCTGATCATAATTTCGACTTTGATTCTCTGAAGATTATGTGTATGTGTGTGTGTGTGCGCGCGCGTGTATGTGTGTGTGTGTACGAATAGCGACCCCAAAATCCATTTTTTTATTCTAATGATCACAGAAATCAATGCCCAAGAACAACTTATGTTTGAGTAACAGAATGATGGGTAAGTGTAAGAAGAGGTAAAAATTTTATAACGAAGAGATAACGGTTAACCCGAGACTTGAATATATTAGGATTGTAATGATCAGGACAACAACCTCAGGGTTGCCTGTTCCACAACGTGGCGGTTCTTCGGACGAAGTTATCTAAGTAGAGCTTCCTTCTTACTCGTGACATACGAAGTGTTTGAGGAGGATTTGTCTCGGTGTAGGTTGCAAGGCGGCTCTTAGTTACGAAGTGGCGGAATTAATTTGCTTTGGAAATAGCGATAGAGTAGCGAGAGGCTTTTGGCTTTTCATCAGCTGGGGAAAGTGATTAAATATTAAATTTAATCAAATGACAGAAGTCTCTTAGTATTCCTTCCATTTTTGTAAATATTGTAACACAGGAAAATCAGGAAATTGCATTAAAATCTCTGCAGAAATTCAATTATTTAATAAAAATGAATATTACTTTCTGTACTTATTTTCTAAGTGACTGAATATCTTTATTATCTAATTTACTTGTTCAAATGTATTTCCTCTTTCGAAATCCTTGTAAAACTGCGTTGAATCGTTAACAATCGCATCATTTAATTTCTTACTGTCTGTTTGCGCAACAACGATCCAAAATGGAACAAATTTTTCCCCTGCAGTATAACATTTGTTTTGTCAACTTACTTGCTTTTCCATAAATTATGTTTTAGATTTGAGATTTTGAAAAATCAAACTTTCATCATTTTTAATTTTCAAAACTGCAAAAATTGTTAAAACTTTAAAAAAAATTGATTACACCTAATTTTTTAAAAATTATAACGACCTTTTAATCATAGGCGTTAAATTTAAATTTAAATTTAGCGATAATTTAGTATGTATACAAATCCTGCTATGCAGTTATGAGATTGTTTCTTGGATACACGAGCGTTTTCACTGTCATTAAGTCTATGAAAGCCGTTCCGACGGATTTCAAGTTTTTTTATTATTATTATTATTTAAAATTATCTTGTGGTGACAGATTTTTGCAAATTTACATCCAGATCGAAATATTCATATTGACGTCGTGAATAACGCCTAACTAGTTCAGAAATATCTAAATTCTTGGCTGTATACAACCGCGTTCTCATTTCAATGGTTAAAATGGCTTTGAGCGAGTGAAACTTGTAGGTCTTTACAAGGTCATTAAGAAGTCTTAACTAGTCTCCATATGTAAAGTTTGTGTGTGTCTGTGGAGGAGGTAACAACTTTTAAGTATGCAACCCCAGTGAGTGTTTACAATAACCAAATCAACTATTTATAAAACCAAATAATTTACTGTTAGCCCCACCATCCTAAATTGTTCTAAAGATATCAGTTAACCAAACGAAATTAATGAGAAACTACAAAATTTGAAAAAAAAAATCCATATACCAAACACACACTCGTTCAGATGGGAATACCAATTGCTATAAGCTTGGATATACAGGTGGTGCAATGAATACGCCCGTAGATTAAAAGTTCAGGGTTCAGAATATAGTTTACCCAGATTGATATTCACCCGAGGAAGGCTGGAGGGCATAACGGCCGAAATGTGATAAGAACAAAAATGAGGACTATTGTTCGAATATAGTGTAAATAATAATAATAATTGTTAGGGGGGGTGTTACTTATTTCTCCTACGGAGTTACGCCCCTTGACCACTGGTGGAAACGCGGCACTTTTGAATCCAATATGGTAATAAGCTGACACGTTCGTGGAACACATGATTTAAATCCAAACGAATCCTTGCTGTTCTCAGGTAGTAAATGAATAAAAGTTATTTTATTATATGTCAAAATAGACCTGTCTTTTATTTTCATTTGTTTTTGTTCATTCCAACAACCTGAGATATAATAATAGTAACGTATATATATATATATATATATATATATATATATATATATATATATATACATATATATATATATATATATATATAGTATAATAAAATAGACACAGTGTTCAATGTAGAATATAAAAATATATAAATAGAGCCAATCTAAGATATGAATTAAAAACAAAACAAATATTGCTGCTTTTCCATGACTTATATGGATTTGAATATCTAGCCCCTTGTACCGCCTGGAGAATGGAAGATCGCCGTATAATAAACTGAATTCCAGATAAAACAAAATCAAGAACTCAGGTCCGTCTTCGGGCATAGAAATAAAGAATGTTGGTATGGGATTAATTTAAAGCCACCGGCAGCTTGTCTCTATTCCTTGATATGCATATCCAAAGACAGCTCGACTTAAATGGTAATGCTATTACCATATTAGTAAAGACCTCTTTCAAACCATCTCTGCAGAAAAACTTGTCGCGTTTTGACCTCTGAGGGACTTTATTAAGGCAAATGTCATATTCCTTGATAAAGTCCCTCAGAGAATGAAAAGAATCGGTTAATGTAAGTTTTCCTTTTGTCTTTATTCGTATTGACCTTTTACTATTTGAAAAATAGTTCACACACAGGCACCAGCATATATATATATATATATATATATATATATATATATTGAGCTCTCTGGGGAGGATGTGTGGGTTTGTAAACAGTGACTATTACGGCTAATAATGCAAGACTCTTCGGTAAATCGAATCGAGTTCTCTCAGTCACTGTGTGTTTATCTAAAAATAAATACGCTTAAATTCACCTTCTTCTCTGCCGTGCGCCAACGGCTTCAGGGTAAAATTTCCGACTAACGCGAATTCAGCCGGTTTTCGATTCTAGCCAGAGGCAACCGGACGTCTAGCCACACTGATGAGCTGTGATACAGCGAAACAGTCTGTCTGTGGATGACAATATATATATATATATATATATGTATACTTTGGCTGATTGGCATTTGTTTACATTTGTAAAAACAATACGCTAGATTTAGTTATGTAACTCTACCGAGTGAAGATAGCTCTGCTGACACCAAATTAATTGTGTTTCAATCCTGGCTTGAGGCCTTCGGAAGTCTAGTCGCACTGAGGAGCTGTGATACAGCGAAACAGTACTGTCTGTGAATGACATATATATATATATATATATATATATATATATGTGTGTGTGTATGTGTATATATATATGTATATATATATATATATAGCAATTTTCCAAGCATAGCTTAGATGTGGCACAAGGCCGAAATTGTGGGGCACCCAGTGAGGATCGAACTCACTACTCAGTCATAATTGTTCTAGCGAGACAAGCTTGCTAACCATTACACCACCTCGGGGTGCCATATATATATATATATATATATATATATATATATATATATATATATATATATATATATATATATATATATATATATATATATATATATATATATATATATATATATATATATATATATATATATATATATATATATATATATATATATATATATATATATATATATATATATATATATATATATATATTTTTCAGGACAGAAAATTGAAGAGGCGTTTATTACCCACTTCATATCTGAGATCTCTTATTGTCTTGGCAAATTGTATAAGAAATATTATCAATTGTGGTGTAATACAATGGGTTTACTTTCATATTTTGATAGGATTCGTTTCGTCCGTTATGCTGCACTTATTCATGAGCGTAATCGTTCTTGACTTGTGACTAAACATCACAATAATTCGCAGCATTTAATTTAGAAAAAATTGGATGTTCTGCTAATCCTGGTGTGGTGAGAATGTTTTAAATCTTTCTTCATATCAGTTGTCCGCGCTAGAATTATCGATTCTCTCGCACTGATTGGATTTTTGTGTTTCCCCTCTCATATTAAGCGAGAAGAGGTTTATTCAGAGTTTGAGGTCTTGTTTGCTCAGCTAGCCAAACTTCAACCTGAATTTGTTAGCAAGGTCAGTGACCTTAAAGCAAAGCTAAATATACCACATTGCTACGCAAGTACTCCAGTTTCACATAATGAATCAAAGTGGAACAAGGTGCAATATCAGGTAATAAAAACACTTCGTAATAATAAATCAAATGTGATTACGAAACCTGATAAAGGTTCTGATGATGTTATTCTTGATTATCAAGATTATGTAAACAAGATGATGACCATTCTTGGGGATTCATCTAAATTTGTCCAATTCGGCCGAATAGATAAAATTGATTCCACATTATCTATTGAAGCTAAGTTCCGAAAACGTCTAGTTAAATGGGTAAAAAGTGGAAAATTGTCCACTAATATTTTCTTGCTTGAGGTGAGATGATATATATATATACATATACTAGCAGCATGTCCCGGCGTTGCCCGTGCTTGATTAAAAAATCGTACGACTCATACAGCCATCGCTATCACTTGACTTAAAATATTTTTGCCCTTCCTTGCCTTTAAAGGAGTGCCCTTGGCCGTGCTGATGTTGCTACATGCCTTACTTATTGCCTATCTCACATTGCGAATTTTTTCTAAGCTCTATACTAAACATTAAATCTGTTACGAAAAAAGAACTAAACAAAATGTAACACAAAACGATCAGCTTTAAAAAAGGACTCGTAACTGGAAAAACCGAATGAAAAAACAATGTTAACAACAAATAATTTTTCACACCCAACCCAGTTCTGAGGAATCAGAATCAACGTTGAGTGTAAGCAAGCGAATGAGCCAATTGGAGTAAAGTGCCATGCAGATGTTAATTTTTCCCACTTGTGACGAATTCAGCTATCGATTTTTTTTGCATGGTAGCATGCTAGTTAACATTTGTGTCAGTCAGTTGTTGGCTCTCACGCTGGCCAATAGAATCTTCCTGCCTATTCGTGGCAGCCAGCTATAGGCTCTCACTCTGGCCAGTAGAAAATGGCCGCAAAGTACATGAAAACTGCCGGAGAAGCATGAAAAAACCGATTATTTCCACTATCGATGGGAGTTGGGAAATGCAAAGTCGGTCCTGGCGTTTCCACAAACTTGGAACAGGTGCATGCACATTTTGGTGCAAATCCGTCGAAAATTGCGGCCGTGCATTCGTTACACACACACACACACACACACACACACACACACACACACACGCACACACACACACACATCCTGTCTTTTATAGATAGAGATATTTCTATATTTCTAATTTGATTAGACCCTCGGTTTCTATTTGTCACCGTCTCTATGGCTTAACCAAAACTCATAAAGTTGGGGTACCATTGAGACCTATTCTATCTATGATAGTACCTTCCCAACATGGCGTGGCTCGATGGCTTTCTACCGCACTACAGCCAGTTTTGGAACAATATAGCTGCCTGTATTAAAGATTCGTTCGAATTCTCTGATTTTATGCAGCGTTATTCGTTGATGGATAAATTTATGTGTTCCTGCAATATTTCCACTCTATTTACCTGCGTCCCACTTGCTGAGACTATAGACATATGTGCTGATGCTCTGTATCGTAGTCAGTTGTCCTCTCCTATTATTCCTGAGGATGTTTTCGTCGAACAGATGAAATTTGCCACGATGTCAGTCGAATTTAGTTTTGACGGCGTCATGTACAGGAAGGTTGATGGTATTTCGATGGGTTCCCTTTTGGGACCCATCTTAGCAAATATCTTTGTTGGCTTTCAGGAAGCGAGTATGTTATTGAAACCTAATAAACCTGTTTATCGTAAAGCGACGTTTACTGGTTTATATCCCCGTTGGGATTGTTTCTGTCCCCTGAAAAGTAAAATTGATTTAATTAAAACCCTTACCGTTAGGGCTCTTATGAGCAGTCTTAAAATTAAGTTGGATGTTGAACTTTATTACTACTTCTCTCTGTAACAATGCCTCTCCATTGGGTATTGTTCAAGCGATAATCCAGAATAACATTTTTGAATTGAATATGGTTAAACCTGCTATAGTACAAAGATGTCCTGTGTACCTGCGCCTTCCTTGGCTGGATAATATAAGTGATAGATATGCTAAACAGTTCGACATTGTTACTTTGCTGCTAACACTCGTGTGGTTTTGTCTGCCAAAAGTCCTTCCGTCCATGTGTAAGGACGTTCTCCCTCCACATCATAATAGTTCTTTAATTTATTCCTTTAAATGTAGTTGCGGTTCGTACTAGATAGGGAGAACGACTCAAAGGCTGGATGTCAGAAGATTAGTAATTAGCAACACGTTCTAACAAAAATCCGCAATCTTAAGTACACTCCTTCAGACATTCTGACCAATACATATTGGTCTTCCATGGCAGATCACCTAATAAATGTACCATAATTGTGCTACTTGTTTTAGTGTCGACTCAATTACCATTCATAGCAAGTCCCACTCGAATTACCACTTGAAAGTGTTGGAGGCCAATTATATTTTATCGTTGAAACCCTCTCTGTGAAAACAGAAAGTCTTCGTACTGGACCTGCAACTAATTTCCATCTAAGCAATATTTTCCCAATACATATTGTCCATCTTTTTTAGTGATAATTCTATTTATTAATCTCAATTTAGCTCTGTTCACCGAGGTTCGAAACCGGTTATCTAGCCCATTTTTCAGTTTTACTTTTTATTTATTATCATTATGAAAGGTAATAAAAATAATTTTTGTCTTTTCATGGCAGTCATAGAGTTTTGTACCACAAAACATATCTTATATATATATATATATATATATATATATATATATATATATATATATATATATGAGTAGGTATTACATGTTAGCTTACTCTTGCATATGATCAAATATGTAAGGTGCTCTGTCAGCAGCTGAACTGTGATATTTTTACAGGTAACATTTATGAAAGACAAAGGCTTGAAAAAAAAAAGAAAATCGTATCTACCAGCAGTTGCCGCACTATTACAAAAAATGAACAAACATGAGATTATAGATAAGTTTTCAGTATCGCTCGATATTAAACAAAAGTTTTTGTCGAACAGACCCCTGGAAGGATGTTTTCGGATCACTACAATCTTAACCACTTCAAGTATATGGTCAACTGTTATCTTTGCTGCAACTCTATTCGCATTCATACAATAAACTCGTTCATTAACCCTCTACCTTGAGTTACTCTTGGGCCTTGTTCTGGATGAACATTATATTTGTATACTAAAGTTAACCCAATAGAAGTTTCGTGAGCCACTCAAAGTAGAGGTTTATGACATGTGTGATGTCACTATAAGAGTAATTTTAATATTAGTTCTTTCCTTATAACGAAACATTCGGCATTCATTTACTGAGTAGCTAGTACTGTTGTCGGTTGGAATTTATAAAATCTTTCTCTTACAGCAATTTTTCAGGAAAATAGATTTCTCAAGTCCAGTAGCTGTTATCGATCTTTCTAGTATTGATATTAGTTTCCTTCCTAATCTTTTATTTGGAATATGCACATCTGGATTGTCATTATATTCTTTTTGAGTTATATGTGTTGCCCATTTTAGCTGTTGGTCGACTTGAAGTAATGTGCATTCTCTTATTTGGTGCAGTTCTTTGTGCTTGTGTATGGCCCATCCACAGTTCGTAGATGCATGGTCTTTGCCAAGATCACAAGGCTTCACTCGCTAAAAAAAAAAAAATAACCATTGATCTGACAAATTATATAGAGCTGACAGTTCAGATATTTCGGAATGGGTTTCATGTCATGCATGTCATCCATATAAAAGTCATATCACGTTGAAACAACGATTCCCGAAGTTAAGCAACGTCGAGGATTGTCAGTATCTAGATGAGTGACCACTTGGTAATACCGGGTGCTGTAAGCTTGGATTTGCAGGTTGTGTTATGGATAATGGCACGGAATTGTTAATAGGGGAGCCGAGTTCCAATTCCAGTTGGGTTTGTTATATTCACTTATGCCATAATACCTTTGGAAAAAGGTATGAATTCACCTCTTCTTCCTTCTCATCAGCTATTGTTTAATTAGTAAGACTTGTATTACAAACCATTATTATCACAAAAATAAAATAAAATTGCGAACAATTTAGATTTAGGTATTAAGATATTAGTGTTAGATTAGAATAGAGATTAGTTACCGGCTGATTCATAATCTTTGGTATCGTTTACACAGAACAAATCATGGTCAGAGGGTACTTGGTCGAAACGTTGTGTCAATAATCTGCATCAATCAAAGATGAGAACAATAGATCGAAATATTGACAATTACTCATCTCAGAAATGAAATATTAAATTATGAAAAGCGGTACGTATACTTCATTATAACCAAATATACAAATTATCTGACTTTGAATATAAAAGGGTCCAAAAACGCACCAATGTCTTTCGGTGTAATAGATATAGGAGTTCTTTATACATGTGTTACTGCCATCTAGTGGTCGTGAGTTCAATCCCTGGATTGGTTATTGAAGCACCAATTTAGCAGAAACGGAGAATAACTGATATCACAGATGCGAAGTGTCAAAATAATCAACAGATATTCCATATCAATGGATACTGATGATAACCAGAGTGTATTTGGCCGAAAGGTTGTCTATATATAACAACATCTACATAAACGAAGATGAGTGCAATAATTCGAAATAATACAAGGATATACAAGATATTTACTAATTATTTGAGATTTTCCTTGGCTTAAGGTTATTCTAAAGCAGATAGAGTAGGTCAGAGGGAAGAGGATTGTGGAACGCCGAGGTTGATATCATGGGCTTCAGAAGACTTCTTCTTAATGACGAATTTCTTGGACTATACCTGATCGGAATGACCTGAGATGCCATAGTTGGAGAGTTTTTGTAGCAACCACTCCCGAATGCTGCGTTTGCGCGATATGATTTTATGTGGGTTCTAAAATATAGAAATGACGCCGTGAAAGTAGTGAGCCCTTTTAATTTTTCCCGGGAACTATCAACGACAAGCGGGAAAAATAACATTTTTGGATAGAGTAGTTTTTGCAGCTACAAAGTACTTTTCGTTTATTTTTTCATAGCCGCTATGAAGTACATCTAGTCCGATTGTAGAACACATCGCTATGCATTACCCATTTCCGAACTGTGCTCAAGTAAGCTATTTGGTCACCATAAATGGCCAACGAAAACAGATGAATATAATTGGGTTTATTTTGTCCGAATGATTTTGACAATATGCGTTTTTAAATTGTGCGGTCTAACTATTTTGTTAATTTCCGATGTTTGGAAGTCGTAACTTATAGCAGACGGGAAACATATTGCATATTCATATTTCAATTCTGTTGGTATCGTGTTTAACATAATGTCTTTGCTTGTATTTTTAATGGCTTGACGAAAATAAATATTAAAGCACGTCTGGATTGAAGGTTGTTTTTCAAATAAAAAAATCCAGGTTCGTTTCTTGTAGAGTATTTTATAAGACTTTCGATCTCTAGGCTGTTAAAAAAGGGATGCCCTTTTAGACACGTATACCCAGTATATATTACGTTTATAGCAATAAGAAATATCACATATATCATATATATTAAAATCCATTAACTGCTTATACATACATACATACATACATACATACATTATATATATATATATATATATATATATATATATATATATATATATATATATATATATATATATATATATATATTTGTGTATTTAGGCAGCAATACTTCTTTCAAGCACATTTCATTAAAAACGACTGACAAGGTGCTTTTATTTAGTTTTTTATATAATTTCTCGTGCGATCTAATAAAGTTTTTCTTTTCAGAGGATAAATTATATAAAAATTGTCCGAATGTTCTTTTCCGAGCGCTTTCGGATATACATTTAGCCATTATCAAGGATTATATTTCAACTGTTAGAATTAGAAATAGTTTGTTATGTGTATGTTTTATAAAGTGATTCATTTTTATTTGTTTCAAAACACGGTCAAGATATTATGTCCATGTTCAAAGTTAATATTATTAAGTGTTGGTTTGTTTATTTTTATAAGTAAGGCATCCATTATTTTTAGCCTTTTTTTGCAAGTGGATGATGCTATTATATTAGTGTTGTCGACAAGTATATTCCGAATAGTGTCCGGTAGGTCTCCATGAATATTTAAATGAGATCTAATTGAGCTATTGTCAGAAAGGTGTAGGGTTAATCTGCGTGTTAAATATATATATATATACATATATATATATATATATATATATATATATATATATATATATATATATATATGTGTGTGTGTGTGTGTGTGTGTATGTGTGTGTGCATATGAAAAGTAACTCCCCATCTTAAAATACTTATGATTAATTTATCAACTATAGTTTTGATAAGAAATAGATATGAAAGGAAATCTTTTAGCATGATGTGTTATTTAAAATTTGATATGTCCGCCAGATTTCGTTACCAGTTTCTTGAGCCGCCCAAGAAACGCATCAACTGATTTCACCAGGAACTCTTGTGGTATGGAGGATATAACTTCTTGCATTCGCCCTTCAAGTTCTTCCAAATTCTTGGTTTGGTATAGTTCACTTGCTCCTTTCACCAAGCCAAAAGAAAAAGGACACAGGATGTTAAGTCAGGACTCCTGGTTGGCCACTCATACATAAAATAGGGAGTTACTTTTCAATCACCCTATATATATATATATATATATATATATATATATATATATATATATATATATATATATTGCCATCCAAAACCACAGCTCATCAGTGTGTCTGGCGCCCAGCAGAGATGAAGGTGAATTTTAGCGTATTTATTTTTAAATAAACACACTAGTGAGCGAGAGGACTCAATTCTTTAGAAGAGTCTTGCATTATCAGCAGTAGTATTCACTGTTTACCAATTCGCGGTGTCTCTCCAAAGTGCTCAATTTATTTTTAGGGAGCGTATACTGTCATCCACAGACAGACTGTTTCGTTGTATCACAGCTCATCAGTGTGGCTAGACATCCGATTGCCTCAAGTCGCGATCAAAATTCTACCCATATATATATATATATATATATATATATATATATATATATATATATATATAATTAATTATATTAATAAGTTTATTATAAACAGAGCATTTACTTAAATACTTGTATCTATAAAAAGAATGTTAAACATAAAAATGTCTTTAAATAATTGTCGGACTTTGTCCATTTCATAATGTATGACGTCATTTGTTACATTTGATACGCCATTAGAGATTCATGGAAGATTGAAGTTTATAAGCAGTAAATTCGACCTTGCCAAACCGTGGCCGAACCGTTAAGGCACGTCAGGCTATATGACGGTTCCGTATAGGATACAGGTTCGAATCCTGTCGGAGGACGAATAATTTCTATGAAAATTTCTCGAACATTCAGGCCGGTAAATGTTATTTAATACTGTTTATTATAAACAGAGCATTTACTTAAATACTTGTATCTATAAAAAGAATGTTAAACATAAACATGTCTTTAAAAATACATATATATATATATATATATATATATATATATAATGTGTGCGTGAGTTTGTATACTTGCATGTATAGTAAGATAAATTATTTTGAAGACTTTCTACAAAACTTATATTAGTCCACAGAAAATTAATACACAGAATATTTTTGAGCCATTCCAACCAAATACAGTTCCGCGCTCCTTTAGAAATCTGCATTCATTTTCATGCTTATAATCTTGTGTCGCTAGAACAATTACAACTGAGTAATGAGTTTGATCCTCACTTGGTGCCCCATACGTTTGGCTTTGTGCCACATCTAGGCTACGTTTGGAAAATCACTATAAAATATACAGTGTAACCCGGATATAATAGACCCGGATATAAGAAAAATCCGGATATAAGAGAGATTTTCTCTGGTCCCAAATTAGAGCCTGTGTTAATAAAACCAAATAGACCAAACCCGGATATAAGAGAAACCCGGATATAAGAGACCCTCTCCCGACAACTCTCTTATATCCGGGTTATACTGTATATTGATAATATATGATATATATAGAGAGAGCTAGTGACAATATGATAGATTGATACAAGTACGGATACTGGTGTGAATCGACTAAGCCGAAATGATAAATAAATATTGCCGATGGATCGATATAAGCAGATTTAGATAGTTACAAGTACGCATATTGGTATGAATAGTGAAAGGAAGTTATAAATATGCATTGATCGATGGATCGATAAAAAAAAAACTGATTGTGGTCGGTCGAAAGAATGAAAAGCAGACTACTGGGGCATGCATGAAGGCAGGCATTAGCGGCATGACGAAGCATATCTCCGATTGATATGGATAAATATTTTGATGAATATTAAGATAACACTAAATAAAAAATTCAAAATTGTAACTTTGCGTCTAAGCGTCTTACTGGCGCTTTATTTTATAAACAGAAGTTGACAAAAAGATAGGCTGGTATTTTCCCGTGTGACTTCGGCGGTAATTTCATTTATCTGAAGAGGCGTTGATACGGCACCGTCCTCGGCTGTCGTTACATTTCGACAATGTTTATAAACACTCCTGTGTGCATTCCAACAGGAATTTCACAAGGAAATGGCGTTTATTAATTCCAAAACTGAGTTAGATAACGTCGAGATACAACTACGTAGAAACGACAAATGACAGAAATAAAAAAGCTTACACAAACAATAGATACGCATATATATATATATATATATATATATATATATATATATATATATATATATATATATATATATATATATATGACAAAGACCAAAAACGACCGACGAGTGTATTTGTGGAAGATAACGCTTTTCAAGTAGTCTTTGTAGTTATATCAAGTGATGGTACGTTAATAGTAAAAAAAAATATGATATAATAAAAGGGACAGTTAGGTGAATATTTAATTTTATTTTTCAGCGCATATATATATATATATATATATATATATATATATATATATATATATATATATATGCATTTATGTGTGTGTATATATATATATATATATATATATGTATATATATATATATATGCATTTATGTGTGTGTATATATATATATATATATATATATATATATATATATATATATATATATATGTAAGAGAATTTCCCAGAATATTTCTGTGGATAAGACAAATTATATATATATATATATATAATTCATAAAGGGTTAATGGTCAAAGTTTAATTAGACAAGGAAACAGTAGTATTAAATTATTAATTCACATGTGAAAAAATAAAAAATAAAAATAAAAAAATAACATGAAGAGCTTTTAACTTAAAAAGATTGGAGATCAGTTGATTCCGCTATCTCGGTTTCAACCATACAGTCGCCTCGGGCGATTTTTATTAGTTGACCTCCCAACGCTTTATTTAAAAAAAAAACAAACAAACTAATGAACGCTATATTAGTTTTAATATATATATATATATATATATATATATATATATATATATATATATATATATGTATGTATGTATATATAATTGCATTGTAACTATAAGCAAGACAACTCTCCAGTTAGAAACATCATATATATATATATATATATATATATATATATATAATATATATATATATATATAATATATATATATATATGTATGTATATGTATGTATGTATGTATGTATATATAATTGCATTGTAACTATAAGCGAGACAACACTTCAGTTAGAAACATCATAAAGAATTACACAGGTCCAGTCGATAAAAAAATTAAATGTATTATTTATTGCAAAAAAAATAAAAACGCTAACCTCATCATAAAAAAAATTTATTCAACTGTAAGATCTGAATTACAGAGAACCAATATTGTTTACGAATTTACATGTTCCTTAAGGCGCTATGTTCCCGAGCAATCCAAATTTGTAAATAATTATATTGGACATACTACAACATGTTTAACAAAAAGTCTCACGTACATCTCTGTAGCTCAATTGGGTATCATTTAAATTGTTATGGTCCAGGTCCTTGTATCACGGTGATCGTCCAAGGTAGAACCAATGAAGAATAACTCGAACACAGGTATGGAATAACACAGATATATTACAAAGAGAATATGTACAAAGAAGTATAAGTGTTAGTAATAACAATCAGGTTAGGTTAGAGAGAACTATGTTGTCGCGACCAATATCACTATTCCAATGTCTTACAGTAATCGTCTGACGCGACTTTGTCTCTGACTGACTCACACTGTGACTCACACTATGTTTAACAACACGCCCACGTGTGTCGAATGTGGCACAAGGCCGGTTTAATGTGGGCTTTCCGAGCCCGTAGGCTCGGGCAAAAATTGCCCGTAGAACCCGTATAAACGGGATCGGGGTGGTCAACCACCTCGAACGAGGCTCTGCCCTTCGGCGGAGCCTCGTCCGAGTTCCTCTCTGCCTTTGGGCAGAGAGTTCCCCTCTGCCTCAGAGGCAGAGAGTTCGACCTGATAGGTGAGACGTCCAAAAAGGACTGGATCTCACACGATGTTTAACAACACGCCCACGTGTGTTGAATGTGGCACAAGGCCGGTTTAATGTGGGCTTTCCGAGCCCGTAGGCTCGGGCAAAAATTGCCCGTAGAACCCGTATAAACGGGATCGGGGTGGTCAACCACCCCGAACGAGGTTCTGCCCTGCGGCGGAACCTCGTCCGGGTTCCTCTCTGCCCAAAGGCAGAGAGTTCCCCTCTGCCTCAGAGGCAGAGAGTTCGACCGAATAGGTGAGACGTCCAAAAAGGACTGGAGTATTTAGTGTCCTCCCCACGAGGGACAGATGTGGCACAAGGCCGGGTTTAAAGTGGGGTACCCGAGCCCGTAGGCTCGGCCAAAAATAGCCCGTAGATCCCGTATAAACGGGATCGGGTTGGTCAACCACCCCGAACGAGGTTCTGCCCTGCGGCGGAACCTCGTCCGGGTTCCTCTCTGCCCAAAGGCAGAGAGTTCCCCTCTGCCTCAGAGGCAGAGAGTTCGACCGAATAGGTGAGACGTCCAAAAAGGACTGGATCTCGCACTACTGCTTCCTCTTGAGGCGCAGTATTTATGGTGTACGGACTAGTCCATTACTATTATGGGTAAGTTCCCATAATATAAATACACATGGAGACCTATCAAACTCTATCCGTAACATACTCGTTGATAATACAAATATAATAGCATCATCCACATGGACAAAATGGCTAAAAATAATGGTAGCATTATTAATAAAAAAAAGAAAAAAACAATACTCAATAATATCAACTCTGAACACGGTCACAACGTGCTGAACGCGTTTGGAAAATCTTTATAACTCTAGATAGATATATAAAACAATGCATATATTTAATTAAAAGTAAAATAAAATTCATACTTGATAATAGCTAAAAGTATAGCCGAAAGCGCTTGGAAAACATTCGGACAATTTTTATATAATTTATGTCTTGAAGATAAAAGAATTATACGAACAAATGAGAAATTATGTTAAAAAAATCTACCATCACACCTTGTCAGTCGTTTTGAAAAAAACTTGCATAAAAGAGGGACACATAGACACACACACACATTTTGTTGAATCTGACAAAGCAAATTTAATTAATCTTTTATTTATTTTTTCTAACATTCTTACAGTTTTCCGATTGTTGGCAGTGAAGGAGTGCACAAATTGTCCGTATTGTCAGTTGTCCCAAGTACTTATTCATTTTCAAGGAGAATTGTGTTTTTAATTTATCTTCACGTTCGACGTTTTAAGAGGTATTTTGATGTGTTGTAAATACTAGTAGGAGTGTTTATTCTGGTTTATATAAATCACATTACCGGAAATATCTTAAGGTGAGAGAGGCCCTGTATATAAAGCATCACCATCTCACTATCAACCTCACCTTATTTAACAGTGTAAATGGTGTGTTGAAAGCTTTTTTAAAAACATAGAAAGTGACTCATTCGATTTCCGGTCGCGTACAACACTCGGAACCTGACGATTGTGTTTAAGCATGAAACAGACTGTCGACTCTGGGTTTGACTTCAATGACCATTTTTATATTCATACAAGCAGTAAATCCCGGCGTTGCTCGGGGTTTTATGTAGTTAAATTGCTTTGGGGTTTGAATTATTGAACTTACGTACGTAACCGCAGTTGTTGAGGTCACTGTTAGGCCGGGAATCTCACTGGTAGCAAAATCAATGAGCTCAAGGTCAACCGGTTGCAATAGGTGGCTGCTGTGTTGCTGCTCCGTGCTTACCCGTGCCACCCGTTCATAATCGGTCAAGATTTTTAATTCTGGCAATGTAAAATAGTATTTGCGTTTTCACTGTAGGACTCGCCCCTTCACTATTAAGTCCATAAGTTTTCCCAGTTTTTATTCGGAATACGCGGTCGGTAATGTCATGTCTGTGAGTGTAATCCTGTCCGGGTAGGATTTCACGCATTATCTCAACCCATTTGGGGTTGCAGGTAAACGTTATAAATAAGTCTGGCCGCCCATATTGCCTAACGTATGTCATAGCGTCCTGCGTGCGTTCATGCATGTAACGCGACCCCCCCTAAGTGTAGTTAGAGGGCAGAATGCACAGCTTCCCTAGGTCGCGGGGATTGACTTCATTTCGAAGGCTGTCGCGTAAGTGTACGTAGGAGTCTGAGCGCAGCTGTTTCTGATGATTCCGTATAAAACAAAGACTCTCCGATTCCATCTGAGCGGCCATGTCAAACGTAAACTGGTGGAAAAGCTCCCTGCATCTATGAAGCAGTTTGAAGTTTCCATCCTTAACCATTAAACGGCATGAACGATAAGGCTTTTGAAGACATTGTAGGTTGGCCACCCGGAGTATAAGGGGAATGCCGAAGTGGTAGCCATCGTCACTATAAGGGAAAAGTAAAGGGTACTGCAATGCGTCATATGATCGATGGGTCTCTGAAATCCTGCGAAGAGCGCCGCCTCTCGATTTGAGGACAATATCGCGAGTGCGGTCTTGCTCCCCATGTATAATAGCGGCCACTTCGTTGCACGCAGAAGTATTGTAGCGGCGTTCGTGTTCATCATGAGGTCGTTTGTCGGCGTCAATTACAGTGCTGGAGGAAGGAAAGGGAGCATTTCCCAAAGCATATTTGAAATTGCGAATGTAGCTGTTAAACTCGTGAAGCATGGCCTGAAGTAGTGGTATGACGTCCTGCGAGAAACTCTTCCCGACGGCGGCAAAATACCAATCCGGGTTTCGGCCTGTAGGTTGTAGTCTGCAATAAAGTAGAGTTGAAGGAATTTAGGCGTAGAGGTCTCCTCAGGCAGCAGAGACCCAATTCGGTGGTATACCTGCCCCTGTACTTTGAAAGTGGGCATCCAACCCTCATCTCGAACCACCTGAGCTCCAAATGAGGTCATTTGAAAGGAGTTGTTTTATTGCCTAATTGTTTTAAGGAAGTAGTTGGAGTCGGGATGGGAGCTGGCTATTAGTCCCCTCAACGGGATAGGTGGTTCATGTAGAGGTGGCAGTCGAACTTTGCCGGGGGAGCAGCACTGACCGGCAGGCTTTCCAGCCCATTTTCGGGCGTTGCAGAATTGGCAAACGCAGGTCATGGACCCTATATTGATGTCGTCACGCGTAGTTAAGTTAATGCCGGGGTCGTAATTGAAAGCTAAGAAAGATCAAAAAGAGCTACTGTGATAGGTAATAGCACGGGCGGCCGCAAGGCGCTGAATGTTGCCGTCGGTGCGTATGGGGCGAACTTGGGGAGTTTGAGATAAGCGCACAGCGGCTATGTTTGTAGCAGCCCTTGAAAGTATGTTTGCCCTTGTCTATGGACCCTCGGAGTTTCTGTCAGCAGAAGTCGCTGCAGCGTTGCGGGCATTGTGTGTTGCCCGCTGCAGCTCTGTCTCGGATTCCCTTGACCTAGCTGTTGCAGCAGCGTCCCTGGATTGACAGGCGCGTCTGCGGTCGAATGTTTCAGCTGCCCTCGACCTGGCAGTGGTGGCAGCATTCCTAGCATTTCGAACAGACCTACGGAGAAGTGTCTCAGCAGACCTAGCAGTCGCTGTTGCAGCAGCGTTTCGGGATTGACGGGCACGCCTGCGATCAAAATTTTCAGCTGCCCTCGACCTGGCAAGTGGTGGCAACATTCGTAGCATTTCGAACAGACCTACGGAGCGGAGTCTCAGCAGCTCTAGCGGTCGCTGATGCAGAAGCGTCCCTGGATTGACTGGCGCCCCTGCGGTGTCTCTATTGCTCTTGATTTCGCAGTGGCAGCAGCGTTTCTTACGTTACGAAGATGCCTTTGATGATGAGTATCGAAAGACCGAGATGCAGAGGCGGTTGCTGCAGTCAGTGCGTTCATTCTCGACCGTTGTGTATTCTTGAGCCTTGATCGCAACGAAGCCCTGTAGGCAGCTTTCCCAGCCAAACAGGTGGCACGCTCCTCTTGTTACTGCGAGTCCTGTGTGAAGGCGCTGCGTTGAGCGACCTGTGATAGTCGCACCGTAGTCTGCTACTGGGACTCGCGGGCCCTTCTTCTTCATAGCGGACGCTCTTGCAGACTGAAGGCTAAGACGTATCCTCCTTTTTGGGAAAAGTGATGCTAGTAGTGGTGGATTAGGGTTGTTCAATTCCAGGAGTACAAAGTAACTTAGTATCGCAAAGCGTAAGTCAGAATCGGGAAGGCAGGTATTTAAGTAAAACAGCTGAATAAATTGTTTATGGTAGTCGGAAAAAATGTAGTTAAACAGACATACGGAAAACAAAAGCGTAAGAAACAACTTGCTGTAGGAGAAATAATCAGTTGGCGGCGTAACAAGACAGAAGTGAGACCTTCGTCCCACAGCTGTGCACAGCAGGTTCAAATGCGAAGTATTACTGACCAATCGGTTGTGCCAATCAGCGAGCGTCCTAGGGTCTCGAACACCAATTAGCGACCACGTACTGCACTCAGCCAATGAGATATCGCTGTGTGAAGCATGGTCACGCGTGTGTGAATAACAATCAGCTGTAGAGTCAGTTTGATTGGTGTATTCGCAAATTCCGATGAAGACATGATTGTATCGATTTCCTTCAGGTATTAGTTGGTCACAAGGGAGCTCACAGGGCAAAAGTTTTTAATTGTCACGACTAAAGCCGATAAAGTTAATCAAAATCCCAAGCAAGTTGAGAAAAACATCGCCAAATTCAGGTAAACTCAATTTGAATGGGAAGTCAAAAGATTTTTATCCGATAATTGAAACCGATATTGAAAGGGAAAGTCAGCACCTCAATACTGTCAATAAATACTATGCTCAACGGGAATTTTGCTGAAAATTCTTCCCCATTTGCGAAAAATATATCCAAAAATCAGCTACACTGGACTTGAATCGGATGTCCCATAGTGATCGATTGTATCGATCTTTTCCAGTAATTGATATCGATATTGAAAATGAATGTCAGCACCTCATAACTGCTGATAAAAAACAATGCTTAACGTAATTTTGGTGCAAATTCTTCGCCATTTGCGAAAAATATAGCCAAAAATCAGCTTGACTGGATTTGAATTGGAAGTCAAAAGTGGCATGATGTTATCGATTTTTTCCAATAATTGATACATATATTGAAGAAAATGGTCAGCAACTAATAACTGTTGATAAAACTAATGATCAAAAGGATTTTCGTGAAAATTCCTTGCATTTTGCGAAAAACAGAGCCAAATATCAGCTACATTGGAGTTGAATCGGATGTTCCAAAGTGATCGATTTTATCGATTTTTTCGGATAACTGATATCAATTTTAAAAAACAAAGAACAACAGCTCAAAACTATAAGTAAGGAGATTTCTCAACGTGAGTTTGGTGGATATCACTTGTAATTTGTGAAAACTCTCACTGAAAAACTGATTTTTTTTTTCGAAACAATATTCGACCTCCTATCGGTTTTATCGATGTTTTTTCAAAATCGGAGGAACAATCGAAAAATCTAAAGACGTCAAGTACGAATGCCGTAAATTTCCGATCTGTGTGTGAATTTTCATGCTAATCGGACGAACGGTTTGCTCAGGATGAGGTAACAAGGTGACAAACACACACACACACACACTAACAGAATGCCATTTATAGATATAATATATACTGTGTGTTTATTCAAAAATAAATACTCTTAAATACACCTTCATCCCTGCCGTGCGCCAACAGCTTAGGGGTAGAATCTCCGACTGACGCCAATCCAGCCGGGTTTCAATTACTAAAGGCAACCGGACGTCTAGCCATACTAATGAGCTGTGATATAGTGAAACAGTATGAGAGAGATGTGTAAAAATTTCAGATAGAGCATATCTGCAAAAGGACAATATTAATAACGACAAAAGAAAAGGAAAGCTTATCTTAGCCGATATATATATATATATATATATATATATATATATATATTATGTTTAACGTTCTTTTTATAGATACATGTATTTAAGCAAATGCTCTGTTTTATAATAAACAGTATTAAATAACATTTACCGGCCTGAATGTCCGAGAAATTTTCATAGAAAATTTTCGCTCTCCGACAGGAATCGAACCTGTATCCTATACGGAACCATCATTTCGCGTGATGTGCCTTAACCTTTCGGCCACAGAGCAGCGTCTGGTTAGCAAGGTCGATTTTACTATCTTTAAACTTAAATCTTCCATGAATCTCTTCTATTCATATCTGCTCTAGCGTATCAAATTTAAACAAATGACGTCATATATTTTAGAATTGGACATAGTCCGACAATTTATTTAAAGACATTTATATTATGTTTAACGTTCTTTTTATAGATACAAGTATTTAAGCAAATGCTCTGTTTTATAATAAACAGTATTAAATAACATTTAGTAAAATCGACCTTGCTAACCAGACGCTGCTCTGTGGCCGAAAGGTTAAGGCACATCACGCGAAATGATGGTTCCGTATAGGATACAGGTTCGATTCCTGTCGGAGAGCGAAAATTTTCTATGAAAATTTCTCGGACATTCAGGCCGGTAAATGTTATTTAATAAAACAGAGCATTTGCTTAAATACATGTATCTATAAAAAGAACGTTAAACATAATATAAATGTCTTTAAATAAATTGTCGGGCTATGTCCAATTCTAAAATATATATATATATATATATATATATATATATATATATATATGTGTGTGTGAGTAAAATGAGACAAAATAGAGTTCAATTCCGACATTCGTAACATTAAATTTAAAACAGGGCTCGATACAAAAGTAGAGCAATATTCTTTATTTTAGGAAATTACATCAAAAATATAAAAAAAAAACGCTACACAAATGCAATCATGTTTCGATGAGTATTAACACTTATCATCAGGCATTAGTAAATAACTGGTGAGTCGACAGTAAATTTACTCGATGTCACGTTATATTTAGTTAATGACAATTTATCAGCCTTATTTGAAAAATAATGCCAACCCAATCTATATTCACTTCAATTCCAATCACCGTCCATCTGTAATCCAACATATTCCTTCCACTGTAGAACGTAAGATCAGCAACCACTCATCAGAAAAAGATGTGTTTCAGAAACATAGCAGTGTGTACAATAAAGTTTTAAAGAATAGCGGGTATTAGTGCTGCGCTGAAATTCAGTTTAGAGAATATGATAAATATAATTCATAGAAAAGAAACAGGAATAGGAAGATCATCTGCTACACACCCACGTTTAATCAATTAGTTCTAAGTTAGGCAATAAGTTTCTCAAATTGATCGATAAATATTTTACGAAAAGCAACGTTCTAGTAAAATATTTAATAGAAATACATTAAAATTAACGTGGCACCAATAATCCCGAGAAAATCATAAAGCACAACAATAGAAATCTAAATTATTTTAATAAACTTAATCATAATACAAGTTCTAATGAAAATATTGTTAAGGAAACTGACCAGTATAATTGTAGAAATCCTAACCAATGCCCATTGTCAAACAAATGTTTAACCGAATCTCTTGTGTATCTTTGTTCTATCTCTACAATGGAAAGCCCGAAGGTTGAAAAATTCTATATAGGTAGTACTAAGAATTCTTTCAAATCCTGGTGGTATTAAAACATATCGTCTTTTACTAATAATACTTATAGAAATAATACATCACTTTCAAAATATTTTTGGACGTTGAAAGATGAAAATAAAACTTCTAAAGTGAAATGGAAAATTTAAAAACTGGCAAAGACATGTAAATCCTTATATGTACCTTGTTTTCTATGTTTACAGGAAAAAATGCAAATTACCAGGTTTTTGGACAGGGGTGCTTTATGAAGTCAAAGATTTGAATTAACGGTTAATTGTAAACATAGCATACCTTTGACTCTACAATCTTGCTAAACCTTGAAATTTGACAATTACTTCTTAGATTTTAGTTAAAACCTTGTTGCACCACATAAGGCTTATCTTTATGCTAGTAAGATCAATTTCGACGTGGTATAATTTTTACATTAATCTTCTAATAGTGTCGTTAATATTTAGTATAGATGTATTGTCGTTCGGCTGACATTTTGACATTTTGCATTTATTGGTTTTATTAACACCCTATATAAAGACCCTTTAGTTAACAGTTGCATTCTATTTTATTTTGTATGATCTATATGTTAAAATAATTTTGTTAGATTTATATGTTTTAATAATTTTATTAGATCTATTTATTTAAACATTCCATCTGTTTCTTAAAGAGCTGGTTTATTTACCAAATATAAAAATGAGAATCTTTTTAACTCACATGGGGATGTAGTTTGGTGAGTATCTTGTTAAATTTCCTTTTCTTTAGAAAAAAATATATTTTGAAATATTTGTTTTCTAATCTTTTTAATCTTTCTAATCCTAATAGATTTCATCCTTCATCTACAGTCGACGATTCTAAGAGACTCCGTGCCCTCGTTAATGTTAAGTTGATCGGGGAGCTAATTCCAGTTCGGTTCGTTATATTCACTTACGTGCAAATAACATTAGGAAATGACATCGTCTAATGTATAACATTGTAGCTATTTTACATCCGAACTGTATATGACGCCTGGATGTCGTGTACAATTCTAAATCTGCGGGTCATGACCTTTTATGTATGATTGCTTCTTAACTTTCGTTTTCTCCCCTTAATTTGAACTATTTGAACAAGCGTAAAAGAATCAGAAGTTGTTCAAACTGTCAACGGTCTTTTCATTTATCTTGCGTGGGATTGACTAGAAGTGCTTCAGCGTCTCTAGTTGTTTGGAGATGTTCACATTGTCTCTCTCAGCTCTACAAGATAGTATGAGTCATCAACGTAATGAATCGACCCAAATAGATGCCAGTGAAGTATTGAGGGCAACCTCACTCCTCAGGCAATTACGGAAGGTGCCATTAAAAATCCCTAAATCTTTCAGAATCCCGGCAGTCGATGCCTTGGCTACTGCCATAGACCAGGCACTTAACTTGAACAGTTCGCTTGACTGGGATCACCTTTTCTCTTTCGCAACATTTGTGCTTGGCATTCCTTACAATAAGGATCCTGCATCATCTGTCTCATCTATTATGAAAAAAATATTTCCTTATTCAATTCGGCAAAAATAAATGCCACCGAATTTTCTAATCTTTCTAATCCTAATAGATTTCATCCTTCATCTACAGTCGACGATTCTAAGAGACTCCGTGTCCTCGTTAATGTTAAGTTGATCGAGGGTGATGTCTCAGCTGCAGTTAGAGTATTGGCCTCATCCGATACCATACTAGCTACTACACCAGAAGTTCTCACAGCTCTCCGTTGGAAACATCCAGATGTCAGATTTGTTCAGATGAAAAACAATGATTCAAATACTGAAATCTCAAAGGAAGCGATGATGGCCGCTCTGAAGACTTTCTCGGGAAGCAGCAGTAGGGGTGTGAACGACCTACAACCTTTCCACATCAAGGACTTAAATTCTGCCTACATTGCCGAAGCTGGCGAACATTTGAAAAGATCCATAACAGTTGTTATTAAGCTGAGATACCCCAACATGCTCGCTACTTAATATTTTCAGCCAACTTAATGGCTTAGAAAAAGACGAAGGTATCCGCCCTATCGCTGATCACGCGGCAAATTTGTTGTAAATTTGTCGTAAACTTGTAGTGAAGGAGATAGGATATGAATTGCGACCTGTCCAACTCGTGGTAGGCATACAGGGCGTATGTGAAGCTGTGGTTCATGCCACAAGATCATTTTTCGAGAATACATCACCTGTTTCCCCCGTATCTTATTAAAATTGGATATGAAAAACGCTATCATCAGAAGGTATCAAATAGTGGGAGCTCTTTTTTATTTATTAAACATTATATTTATTTTCATCTATCGGACTGAAGATTTGAGAGATCTTATCAAAGAAAAATAAACGCTTCACTAAAAATAAAATCTAAAGTGACAAAATTGATTACTTCTTTAGAAAAAAATAGAGTATACTTGCGTAGCAGTCATTTATTTCTGTATATTTGGTTGAAATCAAACATTTTTTTTTTCTTAATGTTTCTTATATTTCTGACTGTTTTTCTCATTATTTATTGTATTAACCAAAGTCCAAGAACTCTTGGTTTTCATAAGCCATTATCAAGGAAGACATTTTGGCTTTTGTGTTATGACAGTTTCCCAATTTTTCTTTATTGCTTCATTGAGTCTTCACGTGACAGCTCGTGTTATCGCTTTTTCTGTAATAAAATATATTAAGTATATTTTTTCCGCACCCTTTATTGTCTTAGGACAATATCACGTTGAAAAACCGGTTCCCGGAGTAAAACAACATCGACCATGGTCAGTACCGAGATGGGTGACCGCTTGGGGATACCAAATGCTGTAACAGTATTTACATTAGCCGGACTATTGTCCTCATCTTTGTCGCCATATTTGTCACAACGTTTCGGCCGTTGTACGCTCCGGCCATCTTCAGGTGGTTGGAATTTCGAAACGAACCCTTTATTTCGATCACTGGGGTAGACTGTTCTAGTTCCACGAGCCATGTTTGATGGATGTCAGTTATCAGTTATCTCCTGTTAATTTTCCCTCTGAAAGTTCTCCACTGCCTGAACCGGGTATTGAACTCACACTGTTTGGGTCTGTCACTGGATCTAACCAACGCCTTTATCGACTGTGCCATGTGTCCTTGAGGACTGTACATAATACCTCATCTCAGAAATATAGACAGACTCCAAATGCTGTAAAGTTGGATTTTCGGGCGGTGTAATGCATAACGACCCAGAATTGTTAATCGGGGAGCTAATTCCAGTTCGGTTCGTTATATTCACTTACGTGCAAATAACATTGGGAAAATTATAAATCCACATCTTTTCACGCAACTATGGGTTAATTATTAACACTATTATCACTGCGCTATTATTATCTTAAAAAATATTCTCTAACTTTAAGTAATATGCAAATGGTAAGCCGCAAAAAAAAACTATTCAATTAGTAACAAAATATAATAAAAGGGACAGATAATTGAATATTTTATTTTATTTTTAACCCTTTACATATAGAGGGAGCGATGTATAAATTGTCGTCTAAATTACGCAAAAATGAAAATAACACATAGCAACTAATTTTACCAAAATTGCATAAAAATATCTTATATGAAAGAGTAAATTTATTAAATAAAATCGGCATTGGCTTCAACCACGCCTCCCAGACGACTTCGAAGTCTCCTGCATGACTTCTGGAAGGACTTCTTGTTGGTTATACTGCTATAATCCTTGCCTGCAGGTCTTCATTGGTGTTACAAGGAGTTTTTTGGTCTCTCACTTAACTACGCCCCGCACATAATAATCAAGGGGCTTGCAGTCTGGAGAGTTAGGTGGCCAGATATAAGAGGTGATGTGGTAGCAGAAATTGTCTGACAGCCATGAATAGGTTCTCCTGGTTGTGTAAGATGGTGCAAAGTCCTGTTGCCAGACATAGGTGCTTTCAGGGCAGTACTATCTCGTCAAGGCACTTGATATAGGCTTTCGTGTTGAATCATATGCCCTCACCAAAAACTTTTTTGAGTTCTTTTCTTATCAAAACAATTAGAGTGAGTTTTCCGAGCTGCAGTAAATTCGTAATCACCGGCAGACTCATCCAACTCTATCCGAATCCTCTGAGCTGTCCTCAGATTCACACCCAAGCACTCTGAAATGTTCATATTAGAGCCTCCTCCGCGATTAGTAAGTATTGCAGCATGCCATCTCCAAGTTTCTGGAGAAGTGAATTGCGTCATGATGCTCTTTTTCTCATAGACGGTTCCCAACTGACCAGACTATACCGTGCAATCTACAAACTGAAAAAGCAAACAATGCGCATGCGTGAAATAAATAAAAATAATAATATGGTGACAATTTACCCATTGCACACTGTTTGTATATATATATATATATATATATATATATATATATATATATATATATATATATATATATATATATATATATGAAACAATGATACCTATATATAAGGGTAAAGGTGCCCGGGAATAATGTGGTAATTATAGAGGGATTGCTCTCCTTCTTTTGGCAGGTGACATCTCAACCTCCCTTCTCCTATTAAGACTAAATCAGAGAATAGTTGACAATATACTGCCTGAGACACAGTGTGGTTTCCGCCAACACAACAAGACAGCAATATGATTTTCACAACACGACAATTCCAGGAAAAGAGCTGTGAACAACAAATGGACATCAAATATTTGTAGATATGAGATTTGACATTTGTTAATTGTGCTGGTCTCTGGAATATCGTCTCGAAATTGGACTGCCTACCCTACTTTCTCGAGATTCTGAGGTCCTTCCATGACGGTATGGTAGACTTTGTCAGTTTTGGTGGCATACTTACGGGGCCATCAAGGTTAAAAATGGAGTCAAGCAGGGAGATCTTCTGGCTCTTACATTGTTTTCTTTCTACTTTGCGATTGTACCTCTTGGTGCGTTCGGGGATTGCTATGATTGTCTTATGATCAGGTACAGGTTAACAGGCAAACTTTTCAACATACGTAGGTTTGCAGCAAGTAAAAACATCTCGTTGCGCCTAGTGCTCAACCTACTCTATGCCGATGATTGTGACCTAGTCGCGCACACAATTCACCACGCACGGAATTTCATGGATCGACTATCAGGGTCATGTAAGGCTTTTTGACAAGACAGTGGTGATGTATCAACCTGCCCGAGGAATTGATGGTAGTCGACTTAGTGTAGTATACAAATTTGTATAACCTTTGTAGAAGCCTTAACCGCCACAAATTTCTTGACGATGAGATAGCGTTACGGATTAAGAAGGCCTCTGATGCATTTGTAGCACTCAAGGTCCGTGTCTGGAGGCAAGAAGAGCATAAAAAAAACAGACTAAAATTAAAATATATAATGGCTGCGTTATGTCATCTCTGCTATATTCATGTGAGACATGGGTAGTCTATCGCAGACACCTGGAGATAATGGAATGTTTCCATCAATGCTGCCTTTGGTCTGTGCTTGAAATCCACTGGATGTCTTTAATACGTTGTGCAAAAATGGCTGATAGAATCTGTGGACGTAGTAGAAGGTCTGCTCGAAATAAATACCTGACAATGACCCGTGTGAAACGCTCGGGGCAGCGATAATACAACAACTGGGCAAATTCAATGAAAATATGCTTCGAGAGAAGTTTAATAATGTTGTGTGAGGCGACGCAGCTTCCCCTCAGCTTCTTCGACATATGAAAGGACTTCTTGATTCGAATTTCATCTTTTCAAATATTGTGGTTGGACAGGTTAACCGCTACAACCATTTCAAATGCTGCACGTATAGGGTAATGCATAGACCTGGAAAAACTTTCCGAATATGCGGTCTATATACCTGGTGTAACAGGAAAATTTTCCAAAAGGTGTAACAGCAAAATTGTCCAATTGTTAGATTAAGCACTGATAAGTTGTATCTTAGAAATGATTAAAGATATCTTACTGGAATTCTCCGAGGTTTTTATAACACTATCGGGCTGTATTTTGAGAAATTAGAATGTATAATTACTCTCCAAGCTTAACAGAAGAATCGTTATGAAATCGATGATAAACGAAAATGATATGTTCATTATTAATCAATAATATTTAATGATTGGAAGCTGTCAGATTCTCATACATTGAAACCAACGGGGGAGTCACTTATATATAATGCGCGCGTGACCATGAGATTATAACATAGAAGAAAAAAAATCCATAATGGATAATATTCTAATGAACGCTCAGCACATTGTCAACCGTTTTGCATTTAAAAGCATAATAGAATGTATAACAACACACATCTTTGTATAAATACTTATACTAATGAACGACATATAGTTTTGTACCACTTGCACCCCTGAAAATGATCTTGGATAAAGATCGAAAGTACTTGGGAAATGAAAATAAAATAAATTTAAACAGCTATAGCACATTTCTCTCATCCTTTAACATCAATACACCGAAGGTTATTCGCGAGTATGAAGGGATTTTATTAAAAATTAGTAGACATAATGTCTGTAATTTATTCAATCTGACATGTCGAAATGAGAATTTGCTGCCTAAATACACAAATATATATGTATGTATGTATATATATATATATATATATATATATATATATATATATAGATAGATAGATAGAGATAGAGAGAGAGAGAGAGAATAATAAATAGAGTAAGAGATAAAAGAAAGTGATAAAATAGAGATAGAGAGTGAGATATAAAGTTAGAGAGAGATAAAGACAAATTTAAAAGACTTATCTTACAATGTATCTGCGAAAGTTGAATACTGAAGATAAACCTTCTGAACATTTTTTATGCATTAACTATTGTCGCTCTTTCTGTTTCTTTACAAAAAAATCTTTTTAAATCATTAAACTACTGTAATTTCCTGGACAACGTTTTGTTAGGCGTTAATCTTCTGCGTTCTTATTACTATTGATATATAAATAAAAAGATTGTATTTCATCAAAAAATTAAGACCTAATTATATTCAGCACAAACTACAATCAATCCGTTTCTAATAAATAACTTCGAAACTTTATTAAATTAAATGTTGTTTTTTATTATTGTTTTTATTAATTTAAATAAGTTGGTATAAATTATAAAAGATAATTGCATATTTTAGATTATTTTTCTTAAAGGAGAAAAGATCTAAAAAAAAAGAGTAAGGGTTACTATTGCGAATATTTTGAAATGTCTTCTTTTTTTGAATAAATTTCGAAGCTGACGTATATTTTGCATTTTTCACAATGTCTAAGTCGGCACAGTGAAAATATCTTATAAATTTTCATGAGATAAACGTCTGACTCGCACCACGGCCTGAACTTTTCTGTGAAGCCGATTATTCTCCATTTGGCCTTTTTCAAGACGCGACCAATACGGAAAATATTTACAACTCTTTTTCGAACAGTTATCCTCATATTGTAAAACTGTGGAAACATTTTATATATATAACACAGCTTTTATTAAAGTACGTTATTCTACCTCGCCATTATCATTTTTGTTGTAATTTGTTATAACAAACTGGACTTTCACATACGTATGTATATAAAAAGGAAAATATAGAGAGTTTTTGGTAATATGTGGTTTACATTGTGTAGCATATAACCGACGATAAGGGAAGTTATACGTATACATTGCTCTTGTGGCCAGTTTCAGAAGTTTACGTATACTTGGATGAGTATCACCGCCGGAATTAGTAGCTGCGCTATATTGAGTCTACTTAGATTTCCTCTATGTTATCGAGGCCCGCTGGCCCAGTGGTATGAAGCTTGCGTTGTATCGTCCAGTGCATTCGGCATACTGTTAATGATTCTTGTTCTAGACTCGATGAATTATTATGTGAAATTATTAAAAATAGATATTTATATATTTAGACAGTTTTTGGTAATATGTGGTTTACATAGTGTAGCATATACCCGACGATAAGTTAATTTTACACACACACACACACACACACAAACACACACACACACATCTCTCTCTATAAAGGGCAGGATGTGTGTGTGTGTGTGTGTGTGTGTGTGTGTGTGTGTGTAACGAATGCACGGTCGCAATTTCCGACGGGTTTGCACCAAAATGTACATGCACATGCTCCAAGTTAGCGAAAAGACCAAGACCGACGTTGTATTTCCCAACTCCAATCGATAGTGGAAGTAATCGATTTTTTCATGCTTCTACGGTAGTTTTCATGTAATTTGCGGTCATTTTCTACTGGCCAGAGTGAGAGCCTATAGCTGGCTGCCACGAATAGGCAGGAAGATTCTATTGGCCAGCGAATGTTAACGAGAATGATAGCATGCAAAACAAATTCGATAGCTGCATTCGTCACAAGTGGGAAAAAATTGAAGTCTACTTGGCACTTTACTCCAATTGGCTCATTCGCTTGCTTAAACTCAACGTTGATTCTGATTCTGCAGAAGTGGGTTGGGTGTGAAAAAGTATTTGTTGTTAACATTCTTTTTTCATTCGGTTTTTCCAGTTACGTGTCCTTTTTTTAAAGCTGATCGTTTTGTGTTCATTTAGTTTAGTTCTTTTTTCGTAACTGATTTACTGTTTAGTATAGAGCTTAGAAAAAATTCGCAGTGTGAGATAGGCCAGAAGTAAGGCACGTAACAACATCAGCACAGCAAAGGGCACTCCTTTAAAGGCAAGGAAGGGCAAAAATATTTTAAGTCAAGTGATGAGTCGTACGATTTTTGAATCAAGCACGGGCAACGCCGGGCCATGCTGGTAGTATATATATATATATATATATATATATATATATATATATATATATATATATATGCAAACAAACATGTTTCATTAAAGACGAGAGACAAAGTACTGCTATTATGCTTCTTATTCAATTTTTCTTCAATTTAAAGTGTGTAAAAACTGACCAGAAAAGAAAAAACTTATATGAACAAAAAAGAAAAATTGTATTAAAAGCTTAATTTCAGTACCTTGCCAGTGTAAAACTTGTTAATTTATTATTTACTTATTTTGTTTATTTATTTATATTTTTTGCTTATTTATTTTTTCTCGCGGTTGGGTTGAAAAATAATAAAAATCTTTACATACAAATTAATTCAATAATAAACAGATTAACAAACTACGAATTCACACATAAATACAAGTAAATGTAATAAGAATAAACAACAACAAATAAATAAGTAATCAACCATAAATAACTAGGAAATTTAAGAAGACCATGAAATAGCTACAAATACCGCAATTATTTCTACTCAGTAGTCTATAGAATAATCAGCACTAACCCAATAACCGTATAGACTTTACAACCCATAACGCACCAGTGACCAGCATATATATATATATATATATATATATATATATATATATATGAAGAAATATAGTCTTAAAGTGTGCTATATTTATGGGATAAAGTGCTCAATATCAGAGATAGAGCGTGTGTAAATATAAAAGTGAACATAGAAGTCAACACTTAGAGGCGACAGTCTGTTTCATGTTAGTGCAATCGTCAGGCCTGACGATTGCACTAGCATGAAACAGACTGTGGCCTCTAAGTGTTGACTTCTATGTTCACTTTTATATATATATATATAGAGAGAGAGAGAGAGAGAGAAAGAGAGATAGAGATAGAGATAGAGAAAGAGTCGAGACAAAACACAACACACATGGACTGAAGATTGCGTTCAAGCATGAAAAAACTGTCGCCGCTTGATAGAGACCACAATAATCAATTTTTCATTTAAATACGCCCTATATCTTATATTAAGCACATTTACCCATAAATATAGCATAGATTAAAACTATATTTTTATCATATATATAGGAAAAAGTTGAAAATGCAACTGGAGCCTTTAACAATATTTATTTGGAGTAACATTACACTAATGTACAAAACTTGTTTATTTTGCCATGACCAAAATTATTATTATTATTATTATTATTATTATTATTATTATTATTATTATTATTAATTTCCTTTGATATCTGCCGTTTTCACATTTCTTTCCGGTTCCCGCAAAGGGACCTAAGGTTAGAAATGGTATCATGACACTTTCAACTGCAAAAAGAAAAAAATTATTACATAGATAAAGCCCTTCGTAAAGTGTGGGCTGTACTTGTCAGAATAATTGTAACACGTTCAATCTCCGTAACCTGGTCTGGGTGGTGTTCGTACCAGTTTCTTTCAGTTTGCTTCGTCTTCTTCTTCTTCTTAACATCATCATCATTATTATTATTATTATTTTCTTTTCTTTGATATCTGGCGTTTACACATTTCTTTCCGGATCCCGCCCAGGGACCTAAGGTTAGAAATGGCATCATGACACTTTTCATTGCAAAAAAAAAAATAAAATAATTACATAGATAAAGCACTTCGTAAAGTGTGGGCTGTACTTGTCAGAATAATTGTAACACGTTCAATCTCCGTAACCTGGTCTGGGTGGTGTTCGTACCAGTTTCTTTCAGTTTGCTTCGTCTTCTTCTTCTTCTTAACATCATCATCATTATTATTATTATTATTTTCTTTTCTTTGATATCTGGCGTTTACACATTTCTTTCCGGATCCCGCCCAGGGACCTAAGGTTAGAAATGGCATCATGACACTTTTCATTGCAAAAAAAAAATAAAATAATTACATAGATAAAGCACTTCGTAAAGTGTGGGCTGTACTTGTAAGAACAATTTTTGTATCTCTTTGAGGCATCCATTCAATTCCAAGGATCCCTTCAATTCGTCTACTGGAATCTTTTCCAACCAGTCCAAGGGTTCCAACTACAACAGGGATTGTTGATGTTCCCATGTGCCACATTTTTGAGATTTCTATTTCAAGGCCCTTGTATTTTGACAGCTTTTCGAATATCTTCAAAGATACATTGCAGTCTGCAGGGACTGCCATATCTATAAGGAGGCACTTATTTTGTTTGTGGTCTTTAATAATAATGTCTGGGCGCTTGGCTTTGATTGTTCTGTCAGTGTGTATTGTGCAGTCCCATAGAATTGTAACAGGACCTATCTCCGTAGCCGGGTCTGGGTGGTGTTCGTACCAGTTTCTTCCAGTTATTATTATTATTATTATTATTATTATTATTATTATTATTATTTTATTTTATTTTATTTTATTTCTGGCGTGTACACATTTCTTTCCAAGTACGGACAAGAGATCTAAGGTCAGAAATGGCATCATGACATTTTCCACTGACCAATTTTTTAAAACACACACACGCACACACATTTTACCTAAGTAAAGCCCGCCGTAAGATGATTATGGTTATTATTATCATTATTATTTTGTCTTGATGCTGCATTATCCTGCACATCCCGACAAAGTAGAAAACACTAAAACTACTTTTATACAGACACAAACACATAGATACCACACCACACACGCACACAGATTTTAATCACTGTACATTGAATCTTTTGATGTTGCTACTAAAGTCCAGTAAAACGGAATCACTAACACTTGTATTACTTAACATTTTCTTTGCCATCAATCATTTAACACTTAATTCATATGAACCACTTAACACCTTGTTGTTATTAATTGCTTAAGGCTTTGCTGTCATTAGCCGCGCTCGCTGAACTATGATACTCGCAGACAATAAAACATTATCATCATCATCATCAATTTTTGGCGCAAAATTACTATACGTGATCATAATCATCCAATCAAATTGCATTTTAAAAAAAATAGCAATCAAAGCCACCATTTACTCTGCATAAAGCAGAGAGAGGTCTCCAAATCCGGCCAGACGCGAAACAGATCATGGTATAGCAACACGTTTCTCCATCTCTGTTTAACTTTTGAAAATCCTAGAAATGTGAAACCGGCAAAGTTAGTCTAAATGAATGTTCTTAAAGACGCCATTTGTATTTTCAACTTTTATATTTTTTTTTTACTGGGATATATATATATATATATATATATATATATATATATATATATATATATATCACATTTAATAAGTACAACCTAAGAGATAGAAATGAGCACTGTTGAGACGAAAAGAGCTTAATGTAAATTATATATATGGTTGAAAGCCAACTAGTCACCAAGTACGCCCATTCTATGAGTTAACTCTTTAGATTATTCATGAGTACAGCGAGTGATCTACATTTTAAACCACAGGTTTTCCAAGCAATCTTAACCCTTGCTGCACAGGTATCATAGTTCTACTATTGCCGGGTTAATGGATTTGCTGACATGCAGATTTGTTGCATAGAATGAGCGTGCGTCATGATCGACATGATAGTGGTAGATTGAGAGTGGCCACACGTGGAACTAATTAAGCCAGCCTCTGAAAGACATACGCACCCATATACTTCACAGGCGAGTCCATTGAACGGCTTGTTTTTTTAATAAGGGAATTCTTTGCTTTTGTCATGTATATCTGTATTAGAATTTTTTAGTTGGTATCACCCCATGCAAGTTAGTAAGCCACTAAAACACAAGAGATTAACCAGGTGTGGAAGAATTAGAAACATTAATAATGAGCGGGAAGGGGAAAGAGTAGTCAAGAGGGCAGTAGATAGCAACTGACATTTGCTTTTAAATTTTTGCATATTAAAGATGGAAAGCATGGAGCTGGAAGAGAGTTCCACAATCGAGAAAATAAACTATTAGCATAGAACTCACAGCTAGATCTAGCCAGCTCAACTGTAAAATGATGAGGTCTAGATGGCAGTCTAGTACTGTGCTTAAATTTAAAAAATTTAGGTACCATAGTGAAGAGCTCATCTGAACATTTACCCTGAAAGTATTTATAGAAAAGCCTCCCAGATTTGTTATAATTTTCAGTTGATCTTTAACCAAACTTTATATATATATATATATATATATATATATATATAAAGTCATATATCTATATAAATTTATATATATATATATATATATATATATATATATATATATATATATATATATATTACATGTTACCTCTCTTTTAATGAAATGCTAGAAATCATTAAATTTAAGGGCAAGGTAAACCTATTAAATCAAAGGAAGGCGCTCACTGTTAATTGCAGGCATAGATTATCTTTTAACTTGCTTTCTAGCTAGATAGAATATTGTATGTCAAGATGATTGTAAGTCTGTAAAAAAAAATTTTCATTAAATTGTTTTATTATCTATTTTTATTTGCTAAGAATTCAATATAAAGTGGATTATTTAGTTAATATTAAATAGTTGTAACTCTTACTGAATTAATCTTGCAGAGACTCTGAATTTAATATGTCTATTTGGTAAGGATGGTGAGTCTATTTGTTTCTACTCCTGTTCTATATGCTTTTCTAGGTGCTTGTTTTTATGTTTGTGTTTATATGTACTTGTTTGTGTATGGGTGTTGATGTTCGTAAAATTTATATATATTGTTCTTTATTCATATTTGTATTGTTGTGTGCATGTGTATCTTGTCCTTAAATTTAATGATTTCTAGCTTTTCATTGAGACAGAGATAACACACACACACACACACACACATTTATATATATATATATATATATATATATATATATATATATATATATATATATATATAATGTTTGGTTCCAACGAAAACGAAAAATTATAACAAATTGCTTATATATGCTTTTACATGCCTTGGTGTGTCTAATATACGTTGCGTTCATTGGTACTCCTCTCACGAGCATCGTATTTAACTGATAAATTGATACTTAGATATGAAAAGTAATAATGGCATAATAATATTGTAATAATAAAATAATGTGTATTTATATTTATATTTACTTAATGTTTTTATATTTAAACATACGTTTTTCTACTTCATATTACTTAATTTAGTTGATAAAAAGAATTTATTTATATATATGTATGTGTTTTTATGTTTTGCATATGTATGTTTATATATGTATTTATATATGTAAGTGTATATATGTATATATATTTGTATGTAGGTATCTATATATATATATATATATATATATATATATATAAATATATATGTGCGTGTGATTATATATGTGTATACTGATTTTCCATGTTTGTGCAATTTTGACGGGTAGTTTGCGTTGTTTCTTTAGTTGTCTGGATGATTGAATCTGGATGAGTTTGTTTATTTGTCGTTCTTATATTTGCGTGCTCATATATTCAATCATTTTCATATGTTTGTGTATTATGACACGATGTCTCTTTTGTCCCCAATATACCTTTCTCCATCGTCCACTAAGTCTCTATTAATAACCCTGTCATGGTAACTAATTTTGTAGCCATATATTGCACCTTTTACTTCCACACAGATTCGGACGGAAAACGTAACATCTTACTAGGAACAATACATGAAAATTTACGCGTAGTTTCTTCGCTTTTTTCTTTGAATAATTTTCTAAGTTTCTATAAATTATCATATACTTGTAATTTGATTGGCCATTATATCTTACGTAAAATTATTCCCCCTAGTGTAGCTAGTGGTTGGTTTTGAACTCTTTAAAAAATGTTTATTTTACAACCACTTGACAAGACACCAGAAGTGTTGAAACAAAATGGCTATTTTTGTAGTGATGTTATAACATACATATGTTATAATTTTTAAATATATATATATATATATATATATATTTAAAAATTATAATATAAGTATGTTATAACATCATTACAAAAATAGCCATTTTGTTTCATATATATAGCCATCCTAGAATCCTAGCCATATTTTATTTATCTTTTTTGAAATGTCGAAGTGCGTAGCAAAACGCTATCAAGGAGGCGGCCTGAATCTTGTGGAATTAGGTCGGGGTTGCTGTTGGAGCCGATATGATGCAAAACCCGAAATCGGCTATGAAGACAGTGCGTCACTGAAGACCTTCCTTGTTGCATCTGAAATGTATTACTCTTCTATATATATATATATATATATATATATATATATATATATATATATATATATATATATATCATATAAAAGGTTCAAACACTAATATCTCATGGTTATAATTTATGACATTCAAATCATAATGACGATCCAATTCATCAGACCTACAAATTTAATTTTTTGAATTTGTAGGTCTGATATATTAGTGTTTGGGCCTTTTATATTATATGCTTGTTCTGTACTGTACATTTAGCTCTACTTGGATTCTATCCTCTTGAAAATTTATATATATATATATATATATATATATATATATATATATATATATATATATATATATATATATATATGTATATTTATATAAGACTGTATGGGCGGGTAGTCGAGTTATTATAACTTTGTCTTTCCGATCATGAGACATGGATTTCCATTGACTCCATAGTCAATTTGTCAGGAGGACGATGACTTGATGTCATTCTTCTGGTGGAGGCAATCCCAGAGGGCGGCTG
>OZ038483.1:79863436-79885936 GCA_964036315.1 Acanthosepion esculentum
CTCTTATGCGTCACTTCTTTATCTCTCTCTCACTTATGCGCTCACTTCTCTCTCTCTATATATATATTTATATGCATCTCTCTCTCTATATATATATATATATCACACTATCTATATGTGTATCTATATATATGTATCTCTTTATATATATGTATCTCTCTTTATCCTTATCTCTCTCTTTGTCCTTATTTCTCTCTATATATATCCTTCTCTTTCTCTCTCTACCTATCTGATTCTGGAACCAATTTAGATCTATTTGTAAAAACTTGATAAGTAGAAATGACTCACGCTAAAAGACACAAACTGTGATTTGGAGTCGATATGGCGGATATAAATTACTTGATTCAACGCTGCAGAACACACACACACACACACACACACACACACGCACACACACGCACACACACAGACCCGTCTGAGATGTCGACACGCAAAGGTTGGTCAAGAATACCGCAGGCACACTAAGACTAAACCCGATACTTTTCAACTTTCACCCTTCGCCGCCGCCGTCTTCACAAAACATCAGCCGACAGCCATGACCATCTTTCTTTCTCTTTCTTTCTTCCTTCCCCACTCTGTCGCCTTTTACAACAGCAAATAAGTAGTTTGCTGGCATTGTATATATGTAAATAAATTATATACTTATTTACCCAAAATACGACGTATTCCTTTTCCTCGAATTTAACGTTTGCTGGGGCGAAGAAGATATTCACCTCTTCAGTAGAAACAACAACAGCGACAAGTTCTGCCTTCCAGGTTATTCATTCTTCGTTTCCGAAACAAGATTAAAAACGAAAACAAAATTGTTTAACCCAACGAATACTTGTATTTTAACATAATATCCTTCTTTGTCAATGCACTTAACCCAACGTATCATCGTTCATCACTTAACCTGAATATTATACAGTCAATATTTCGGAATAAACTTTATCAAATTTAACAATATATATGCCACTCGTAAATTCATTAGTTTTTTAAATACATTTCAGGATTATTAATTTATTAATAATCAAGGAAATTTATTCATTAAGAAAAAAAAGTTTTCTTTTTTCCATGAAAAATAATTTTCTTTTTCCACAGGAAAATAAGGCGTGTTTCTCTCGATTATGAAATGAGGTTATTCTTTTTGCCCGTAGGAATAAAAGGTGGTTTCTTTTCTTTCGTGGGAAAACATGGCGTTTCTTATTTTTCTGGGGGAATACTAAATTTCGAGAAAAAAAAATGCTTTTCGATTTTGATTAGGAAAACACACTTTTCCATGGAAAACGAGGTATTTCTTTTTTTGTTTACATGGAGAACAGGAAAGTTCTTTTCTTTTTTCGATGAAAAATACAGGTGAAAATCAAACAATATCCACAGTCTTGTTATGTTATAAATTTAAGCGCAGTACTAGATTGGCGGTTAGTTCTCATCATTCTATAATTGAAATGGTCAGATGTAACTGTAATTTCTATGCTAATAGTTTATTCTTTTGCACTTCTCGCCGTGGAACACTTTCAGCTTCTTGCTTTCCTGTCAACTTTGATGTTCAAAAATTTGAAATGCAGTGTCAAACGTTATCATCTGTCTTTATGCTTTGTTTTTATTGTTCCTTCTCCTTGATAATGCTTATTTTTTTTCTCCTATATTATCACGTTCAGTAAGTCCTTACGTCTTAGTAGCTTTATTGCCTTGTTTGCGGTGAAATTATTAAAAAAACGTTATGGAATTCTCATATTCCACACCAATTCGTTCGATTTGTTCTCATCGTGGTTGGTATGGTCACAACATTTTTGACTATTACTGACATTCTGAATTTTCATCCGTCTTCATTATTCGTCACATTTTTACTCATCTTCCATATTATAGAGACTTTGTAAACATTTAAAAACATTTATTTGAAACATGCCACAAATTGTCCGTTTAATATGTCCTTTGAACGGTAGTAGATATTTATCTCGTGTTTACTGTTCATGATTGGGTTTCCGGTTCTTTCCGAATTCTCCTGGTTCTCTTTCACGCCTAGTAGCTCCTTGCGTCTTAGTGGTATTATTATCTTGCTTGGGCTAAAATGATTTTTAAAAATCCTATTCTCACTGGTTTGGCGTCTGTGTCTGAATCAATGCTTTACTCCACAGTCTTTTTGTCTAATAAATTCAAATCCATGAAAAACCCGATCGATATTTTGCACATAAATGTTTTTTGGGGATCGGGGCTTGTTGCTCAGTATCAAAATAAAATTATCTGTAAGCATTAGTAGATCATCAAGGTGACTCGCAGGCTCCGTAATGGCACGTCTTGTGGGGAAATAGGTCGTAAACGTAATTTGAACTCATACATTTTCTGTATTGCTAGTATCCAAAGGGACAATAATTAAAAGGGGAAAATTCTTATAAATAAAAAAAAAATTTTTTTAATTGATTCATTGATTATTGTATAGCAGTGTTCCACCTAAGAACATCAGTTATTTAACACCAAAAATATTAAAACAAATAAATATATGGCTTGTAATCCTTACAATCCTTTGGGTTGTTGATTCCTTCACTCTCCAGTTATTTCTTTATAACGGAGTTATTCAGTTCTACAACTTGTGGTATAGACCAACCTCCTTCAAGAAGGACAGTCTGTACTTTTTCCTTGAAAAAAATCGTCTAGACTAGTTATGTTATACAATCGTTGACGTATGAGGGTAAGGTCACTACAATCGATTAGAATATGTTTTATAATATATGCCTACTTGTATGTTGGACATTCAAACAGGTGTTCATTTTTTAGGAAAAATATAAAGATGTAAATAAAAAACAATCTATTTTTTTATAAAAATACTTATATGTAAAATTAAAAGTATTTTATGATATCATTTGAAATAACTTGATCATTACATTCCCTCAATTCAGAAAATCCTCCTTATAATTTTCCTGACATTATGCGGTGAACGTACATCTGTGTCTGTAATCTACTTTAAAATACTCCCGTGTCTTTATTCTTCTTTTAGGATATTTGCATATCATTTGACTAGTTTTGAAATGCTTGCCTTTACTTGCTTTGAAAATGTCTACGTTTTTTAGATTTTTAAAATGTATACGTGTCTTTAGACGTTTTTAAAAGGTTTACTTGTCTTTAGACTTCTTTTAAATGCTTATATGTCTTAGACTTCCTTCAAATGCTTGTGTCTATTTAGACTTCTTTTAAATGCTTATATGTCTTAGACTTCCTTCAAATGCTTGTGTCTATTTAGACTTCTTTTAAATGCTTATATGTCTTAGACTTCCTTCAAATGCTTGTGTCTATTTAGACTTCTTTTAAATGATTGTGTGATTTTGACGTATTTTAAATGCCTGTTTCTTTAGACTTCTTTTAAATACCTGTGTCTTTAGTCTTGTAAAATTCTTGAATGGTCTTGTGCATCTTTAATTTACTTTTGAAAAACTTGTGTGATAAAATCTAATTTTCAGAATCGCGAGTAACTTTGATTTATTCTAAAAGGCTTGCGTTTCTTTTGTCTTAAATTTTTTGCGTGTCTTTGGATTTCTTTAATAATTTGTGTTTTTAGTCTGTCTTTTAAAATTCTTGAATGAAATGGTATTTTTTTTAAATGCTTGTATGTTTTCCGTCTTTAAATGCATGACTTTGGATTCCTTTTGAAATGTTTGTGATTTTTAGTAATCTTTAAAACGCGTGTCTATCTTTGAATTAAAAAATGCTTTTTATGGCTTTAGTCTAAAATTCTTCGAAGTCTCTAGGTATCTTTTGAATTTTTTTTTGTCTTTGGGTTCGTTTTAAAATCATTTAAATTTAAAAATGCGTTTGGTATTCTCTTGTTTTGTTCTTTTAAAACATAAAACATAAAACCCGGGTAATAGTGGATATTTCTAGAAAACGTATAAGAGAGGTTTATTGAAAATAACCATTTCTTGTATTGAGATAAATCATAATAAAAAATCCAAGTAGTCTTATACCCTAAAGAAAAAGAAAAATACACACATACAAAACAATAAAACTTACGTTCATCATATCGTATAGATGTGTATTTTTTATTTGCTTTTTTGTAGTCTATCTTACTCGGACCATTTCTGACCAATCAAAAATCAATGCATTCGACTTGCCAATAGATGTATATTTGAACGCTTGGGATTTGGAAGAAAATTTACCGTCATCAAAAAGCAATATTTCTCCATTCAGATCGTTACTAAATTCCCTAAATATTTTAATGAAAGTTAATGTATTCCCTACTGAATGAATGCTGTGAAATGGCATCCAGATATTGAAGGAGGTTTTTTTTTTTACCTCTCATTAGATGACAGGTGCAGACGGTTTATTAAATTATTTCCATAATGTGCGATTCGAATTCTGTAAACATGAGGGAGAAGATGATTGACTGATATGTTTTATATCTTAATATATCCAGTTATCATGCAATCGACAATTCCCAACGATAAAGCTACATGACAGCAGCAAGGAACGCGAATTAAGCATATCGTGTTATATTTTGAATGAAACCAATAATCAAGGGACGATATTTCCCCATATTTATCCATTTTGAATGCATTCCTGTATCAAGAGCCATAGTCTATAGAAGATATGTAATTATGAGTAATCAGGCAAGAATAGAATCGTTGTTTAGATTGGAAATATGAATACTGGGTCATGTTTTTACTGAAGTAATTACAAGTAATATGGAGTTGTCGGGTTGCTCATTTTGCAATTACATGTTTTCAAGGTTTCTAAGGCCAGAATTTGTAACATTGATGAGGATATACTTTTAATATTATAATTTTAAAAAATATTCAGTGAAAAATTTGTTTCACAGAAAATATAGGAGCTCACCATCGACAATTACAGAAATATCACTAATGATATTCAAATTGATTATTATTATTATTATTTAAAAAGATTCTTTTGGTCATGCATTTGTGTTATAATCATATGTCGGGTCAAAACCAATAACCTAGAGCAGGCGAAGTATATGATTGTTTTGTTGTTTATACGTAATTAAAAAAGACATCTATTAAAAAGTAATTAAGTGGAAAAAAGCTCTTCGCGGGATATTGTCTGTGCTTGTTAGAACTATTCTTTGGATTTCCTGGAGTGATGGTGAATTATTTTGCTGACTTTCATTATCAGACCCAAAACTCTGACCACAACAAGAACAGTTTTAGTTTTAGTGCTAGATTTACTTCTGTTTTCACCTCGAGGTATTATTATTATTATTATTATTATTATTATTATTCGACGTTTTCTTCTTGTTTCTCGTCGTCCTCCTGTTGTTCCTCATCTTCTTGATCGTCTTCATCGTTTTGTTCTTCGTCTTCTTATTATTCTTGTTCGCATTCTTCTTCTCGTTCATCTTCCTCTTTTTCTTTTTGGTCTTCCTCTTGTTGTTGGTGGTGGTTTTCCTCTTCTTTATCTTGTTTGTTTTCCTTTTCTTTTTCTTCGGATTCCTCTTATTTTTTCTTCGTCTACCTCCTCCTCTTCTTATTTTTCTTTTTTCTTTTTTTTTCCCTTCTTCTTCTACTTTTTCGCTATTCATTTTCTTCTTCTTCCATCTCTTAAACATCGTTTTATTATACTTTTTTCCTCTTATCATCTTCTTCTTCTTCTTCCTCTTCTTCTTCGTCATCATAATTATGTTTTGTAAAATACCACAGGATTTTTACTTTGCTATTCTCAAGCACTTTCTTTTCCTATCTGATGAAAAATCGGAAAACGTTATTTGATGACGTAAACTGGGAGATTATTAATGCAGCCCGGAATCAGGCATAGCAGACAAATTAGGTAAACGTAGATATAAGCTCAGTTCAGCTCAGTTCAGCTCAGAATGAAAAATCAGAGAACCGAGTTCGAATTCCACTCGGGTTCGTTACATTAATTTACACGAAAATACTCTTGGGGAAGTTATGGATCCATCTTTTTCCCCCCAGGTATGGGTTGAATAGTAAGACAGACTGGGACGGATTGCCTTGGTTGGCAACCAGTCTACTGCAGAAAGAAACGGCCACCAAATGCGGGGAAAATATTTGGCTTTGTTTATTCACTTATTAACTGTTGCTGAGACGCCTTAGATATTTACTAAACTTTGTACAAACTTTGTACTTTTGGTTTAAATTTTGTGGTGCTTATGAAGGATCGAATCCTTCTTTTTTATGAGCCGTGTCTCTTTAGAAGCAGGACAATCATAGCTCCCGAGATGGTTATCCTTTAATCCTGTAATGGTTGCCTCTTTATTTTCATGTAGAATGAGAATTCTATATCTTGAAATTATCTGACATTTGGTGACTATAACAAACAAGATGGGGACGACAGTTCGAATGGACCTGCGTAAAATGACGAAATTCTATATTTTCGAATTATTTGAAATTTTGTGATTGTAACGACAAAGATAGCAAAAGCTTTCTGGTAAGAATTACACTATTCGCTGCCAGAAACTTAAATGCAGAAAACAAGTTTTCAGAAAACTCCTTGTCGGTAGCTAAGTTGGTGATTAACTTTAAAGCTTATCAAAATTTTGTAGGTTATTTAAACCTAAGCATATTTTGAATTGTTAGAATATATATATATATATATATATATATATATATATATATATATATATATATATATATATATATATATGTGTGTGTGTGTGTGTGTGTGTGTGTGTGTGTGTATTCTAACAATTCAAAATATGCTTTGGTTTAAATAACCTACAAAAATATATATATAATACTTCGGTTTAAATAACCTACAAATATATATATATATATATATATATATATATATATATATATATATATATATATATGTATGTATATATATATATATGAAGAAATATACTTTTAAGGTGTGCTATATTTATGGGATAAAGTGCTCAATATCAGGGATAGAGCGTATGTAACTATAAATATAAAAGTGAACATTGAAGTCGACACTCAGAGGCGACAGGCTGTTTCATGGTAGACGCAATCGTCAGGCCCCGAATATTGGATTTTTCCTCGACCATATATATATATATATATATATATATATATATATATATACCTGCATTTCTTAAGCAGTCACCCATCTAGATACTGACCTGGCTCGACGTTGCTTAACTTCTGTGATAGGACGAGAACTGGTGTTTAAATGTGATATGGCTGTACACCTGCAAGACTGGATATGGTCAAGACTTCTGGCGTGAAGTTTATGAAAATATTGATATGAACTTGATTTGATATTAGAAAAAAAAATGGTTTCTAAATTTATATTATGTCTTGATAATAATCATTGGGCAATTTTATGACAGATGATGATGTGACACGAAGCGGAAAAGACATAGATGCTGATTTTATATGGACAGGATATATGAGCAAAGGGGACGTTTTAAGAAAAAATATTTCCTACGTACATTCAGAAAGAGAATTAAAAAAAAATCATTTCAACCTAAGCAAGAAAAGACCACATAAAGACAGGGTTCAGGAAGACTTAAAATGGCGCTTTTGAAGATTATAGTTGGTAGAGAAACAAGAAATTGGGAGAGAGTTCCAGAGGTAAGAAATGCGCGGAATGAAATCACCAGAAAAGAACTTACGGTTATATGTATCTTTTTTCAACAGTAAAACGATAAGACCTATAGGATGCGATGTATCTATTGTCTAAATTACGTAAAAGTAAAAATAGCACTGATATCTTATTTTAACAGATATATTTATTAAAACCACACAAAAATATATTGAAATACTAAAGAGTAAATTATCCTATAAATTATCCTTCGGAATCTCCTGCAACTCTTCTGGACGGTCTCCTTGTTTATGTTAGTGAATGATGCCATAATACTTGCCTTCAGTTGATCTTTTGTAATACAAGGAGTTTGGTTGGTATCTCGCTCAACTACGCCCCACACATAATAATCAAGGAGTTGTGGTTTGGGGAGTTAGGTGGCCAGTTAAAGGGTAATATCCACGCAGAAATTGTCTGATAGACATGAATGGGTTCTCCTGCTTGTGTCTCATGGTACAGAGTCCTGTTTCCAGACATAGTGTCTTCCAGGAAAGACTCAGGAAATCACTATCTCCTCTAGGAACTTGATGTAGGCCTCCGTGTTGAGTCTGAGGATCTGTAGGAAGATGAATGGACGCATAATGTCACCATCACTCGTGGCCATTCTAAACACCATGAGGTTGACTGAATATATCATCCAACACTTTCCGAATCCTCTGCACTGATTGACACACAAAAACACTAAAATATCCTTATTGGAGCTTCTGGTGCGAATGCCAAGCAGTACAGCATGCCGTTCCCAAACTTCTAGCGGGGCGAATTGCGTTATGGGGCTCTTTCTTTCCTCACAGACGGTGCCCAGCTGAACCCACTCTATTGTGCAGTCGACAAAATCAAATACAAACAACGCGCATGCGCCAAATTAAAAATTTAAATTGGCGACAATTTACACATCACACTCTGTAATAGTCAATCTGATAGTGATATTGCTCGGACAAATAATTAAGAACAAAAGAAAGAAAGCTTTAAGAATTTTACCTTCTCAACAAATGGAAGTAGGCCGAAACAGTTATCATATCTTAAATATTATTTTAACGAGAGGTTTTTCCAATGTATGGCAGAAAAGTAACAAAAGATGCCAGACAGTCAAACGGTGTTGAGAAACACGGAAGAACGGAGGTTGTGGAAAATATAGGAGAATTTTCTAGTTTCTTTGTGAATGGTTGTAATGATGCGTTTATAAAATGGTGCCCGAGGACTTTATTTTCACTTAGACTTGTCTCCATGTGAAAAAACCATCAATTCTGTCTGAAACAATTACAGAAGAAACTATCATGTTTTCATGCTGCCTTCATTCAGTTGGAATTCAGATGAATTTGAATGATTTTTCAGTAGGTGGCAGTGTAAATTACAGTGGATGCCGTGACAAAAATCTTGTATGAATTCGATAAGGAAATACTGTAATCCCTCGGTTAGTGCGGCTAATGTTTACATTAAAAGATACACACTAATCAAAAACGCATTAACCGAATATAATAACTTATACGAAATGATATAATTCGTACCTCAAAGTTTAGTCTCATTCATAATTAATTTCTGATTTGCGTACGATTTAATTGAAATATGGGAACATTTTCGTGATGTCAACGAACACTCGTTGCCACTTTTGTAATGCCACCGAATACTCGTTGTCACTTTCTTAATGCTCGTTGTAGTAGAGACTTATAATCCCAAATTATCGCAATACAACTTATAGAACGCCGTTGAACAATACTGGTGTCAGACGCCTTCGAATAGCATTCGCACTAATAGTACTTGCTCAATAATACTCGTTCGATCAGTAATCCGTATAGTGATCCGAATAGCGAAATAGTATATTGAATAGAGTAGAGAATAGCGGTCCGTATAATTACAGAGTATAGAGTAGAAGTGGAGATCTGTTAATAATAGTGAATAGACTAGAATAGTAATCAATCAGTCACCAAGCTACGCGTTTCCTCTATGGTCACGTGATCATGGCGATCTATGTCCAAACTCAAGTGTCAGCAGCGACACTTTATTCCTATATAATATACATATAAGACGCTGTAAACATGATATGAATTAAAGTTTATTAATCTGATTTTTTATGAAAAACTTATTTAAAGTCGCTTGCAACATGGTATTCTTCTGTTCTTCCTATATATTTAGCAGTAGTTTGAATATTAATTCAAAATGAAGATGTACAAAAGTAAGGGAACATTTACATTTAATATTTGGTGACTCTTCCTTTTGAAGGCACGATGTCGACCAGTCTTTCTATAATTTTTAAGTTTCTGACAGAGAGCGTAAATTTCTTTTACTATTCTTCTTGGCAAAACTCCCACAATTGAGCGATATCACCCGGGTTTCTTGCATGCACTGCCTTTTTTAACGTAAACCGCATATTTTTAATTGTGCTTCGATCAAGATCTTGACTAGGCCATTCGCAGTCTTGACATTTCTTTTGTGGATTTGCTTTAATGCTTCGGATCATTGTCCTGTTAGAAGGTCCTGCCTCGACCTAAACCCAATTTCGAAACTGAGGTCAAGACACTTCTTTTTTTTTTTTAAATTGCTTGGTATCTTGCAGAATTCATTATGCCGTCAATACGTACTTTTCCAGCTGTAGCCAATCACCACCAAATCAAAAATGTTGTCGCCGTCATGTTTAACTGTAGGCACCAAATTCTTTTCAAAAACACATAAGGAGGTCGCCAGACATACCGGCTAACATTCCTCACAAAAAGTTCAACGATAAAACCTTTTTGCCAGAAAGGCTTTTAGCTTATTAATGAGCTCTGGCATAGTTGAACCGACCTTATTTGTAATTTTTCCTAAGCAATGCCTTTTTTCCCTACTCATACCGGTATATTTTATTCCGACATTGGCCAGGGAGCATTGGAGAACGGCAGATATTACAGTAGGATTGACCTGGGCTTGCTGAACTAGGTTCCTACTTGTTCTTTCAGTTATTTCTTTGCGGAGGACCACTTCATGTTTGCGATACCGTCATACGAACAAATAATTTGTCATACAATGAGAGACCTGTCTTCCAAATGGTTTCTGTAGCATTTTGTAGTTTTCTCCATTATAGGTTTCAACTATGTGATTTTATAAAGCTTCAGGAAGTCCTTTTGGTTTTGGTATATGTTTTTTAATTTAATCTCTAACTGTACCATTTTGCATAGATAACGAGTTATGTTGGTTGATTGTAGTATACACAGCTTACTAAAAATGATTACACGTCTTTTATATTTTTACACGTGCACAAAAAATTACTTGCATTGGCAACCATGTAAAACAAAAATAGTGTAAACGTAGGAGTTCACTTACTTTTGCACATCTTAATTTGTAATTAATATTTTTATTTTAGTTTGTTAAATGTTTTTGAAAGTGGTTGTAATTCGTTTAATAGAGGTTTTTCTTAAGGAATACATAGTTTCATTAAGATTTGTTTATTATCTGAAAAAAGACACATTTTTAATATTATCTTAGGGGTTTACTTACTTTTGCGCAGCACTATGTGGTCCGATGATCCTGCTATATATTTAGATATTCATGATGAAACCCAAAGAAGAATCAGGAATGTTGTTGGTCCTTATCTAGCGTCATAATGTAACTTCCCTTTGCCTTTTCTATAAACACTTTCATGGTAATTGTTCGGATGATCTCTTCTCTATGATACCTAGAATTTATGAATTTATGAGCAGTACTAGATTAGTAATAAGATCTCATCAATGTACAGTTGAATTGGCTACATATAAACGTAAGTTCTATGCTGACAGTTTCTTTTTTCGCACTTATCGCCCCTGGAACTCACTTTTGGCTTATTGCTTTCCTGCCAAATTTGATCTTCAAAAATTTAAATGAAATGTCGATCGTTATCTACTGTATTCTTGATTACTCTTCTATTGTTCTCGCTATTTAATAATGTTTCTGTTATTTTATTCTTTAACAATTAGTAACCCCTTGTACTTCAGTGGCTTTGCTGCTTTGAATGGGTTGAAATAATTTTCAAAAAGCGTGGCAATTTTTTAGACACAGGAACATTTGGTTGGAAACAAAGAAAAGAGGTCATAGCTGTTATGTGATATCAGTTTATCTATATGGCAGCTATTGGCTGGACAATTTCCTCAGATGAAAATAAGACTTCAGGAATCTGAGGTATGGTTGTACAGAAGGATGCTGAGAATGATACGAACGGAATGATGACGTTTTAATGAAAATGGGAAGGAAAAAGACACTTGTACTTAGAATCTGAAAGAAGCAATTAAAGAGCATAGTAATAAGGCAAATATTGCTAAGATCTACAAAGAATAGGAAATTGTGGAGAGCTACGATCGTCCACGTACTAAACCGACACTGACATTAATGAGGAGGCAAAATCACTTTATAAGTCTACTCTAATTTTTTACTTCAAGAAAATCGCACAGAAACAAACTGATATTGGAGATTCGGCACACAGATACGTTTGTTCCGCCATTTTCTAACGTAATATCACTCGTATAGCAGGACAACGGATGCTGGAAAATCTCCGTACAGATGAAGAAACGTGGTTCCAGAATAGGATGTTGAGAATGCCGTGGAGCGAACGTATGAGCAACGACAATTTTGAGGAAATGGAAATAAAAAGGACACTTATAATTAACATCAGAAAGTGACAGTTGAAACTTATAGGGCACATAATTTAGGAAGGACGGCTTGGAAAATTTGACACTCACAGGACATATTGAACACAAGAGGGTCAGAGACAAACAACGAATAACCTCCCAAGCAACCTTTTGTAAATAGATGTCAGAACAAGGTTTAAGAGAGATGATAAACTGAAAAATTTTACAAAGAGTTAGGAAATTGTGGAGAGCTGAGCTCGCCAACAGTAGTTTAGTTTTCATTCAAATATACTCAAGTCAAAGCAGTTTTGCAATAAATTTTCTTTAATTTGAACCCATTATAAAGGTGATTACGAGAACATCCACTAAAAGGGAAGGAAAGAAAGAATTGTATTTTGGTTGCATTTAATGTAACAGTCTGTTTCCAATGGAAAATTAAAAATTTTTATGAAAAAATAATTACATTTCCATGTATTAAGTCAAGCAGAAAATAAAATGGAACAGGACATTAATTTTATAAAATATTTTTATTATCTCAACAGAGATGCGGAGGCTTGGTTATGTGACATAGTACAGTGGCACCTCGGTTCACAAATTTATTTCGTTCGTGAAGGCCGTTCGTAACCCAAGATATTCGTAAACCGAAAATATTTTTCCAATAGGAACCAATGTAGAGAAAAAAAGCCACAGTACAATAAAAGTGGGAAAAAAAAGCGCAGCACAACACACGAATGTATGCAACACGGCAGTCGACTCAGAAATGATTCCGTTCGGGTCAACTCGGTCAGGCAATGTTGTTCGAGAACGGACATTTTGTTCGATAACCGAGGCATTTTCATTTCGAATTTTCTATTCGAAAAACGATTTGTTCGACATGTGAGACCTTCGAGAACAGAGATTGCACTGTACTCCGTTATGTACGGTCATAACAAATTTTGGCGCCTGAGGGTCGTTTCTACATCCCTCTGTTGCAGAATCAACTTAACTTGTAGCGTGATGTATGATTCCTACAATATTTTTGGCTTGTTTAACGGAATACCAACTCCTTATGGATCATTTAATGCTGAAATTTAATTTTCTTGGGAGCTTTGGTAATTCTTTTCCAAAAATGTGAATAAATGGCTGGTATTTTTACTATAAAAATGCATTTTTATATTCTGATAATTTTTTAACACCAATTTTGGCGTTTACTATTTGCCCATAACTGTGATGCTAGCAGATGCTGCCACCCCCAGTCAGGGTGAACGTGTGAACAACGGCAATTAAGAGGTGGTTCCATGCTTCTCTAAAGCTCCCGATCAGAGGCCTTGCTGCCTGATGTAATCATTCAGGATGATTACCGTTTTGTAAGCGTGCTGCAAGGATTGGGGATTGCAACAAACGTACACGGTAAATTGATTCTCCACTTACGAAGCAATTCACATGTTTCATATTTAAAAGTTATCTCTCTCAAAAATGAAAAATTCCTGAATTTAGCGTAAGATTCTGTCAAAGCGGAACTATAAAACAAAAAAGAAAATACATATATTCATCTTATCAGCAGGAGAAAAAGGCCAAGATACGAGCTACAAAATGGAAGTGTCAACATGCAAGTCCAGAATTTAAGATATCTGAAAGTGTTCTAACAGATGATAGAAAATGCAACACCAGAATCCCAGCGCGTATTGGATTAACGGAAGATGTATTAAAAAAAAAAGAAAGAAAGAAACAGCAAAAAATGGTTAGAAATAAATAATAACTTTGAAGAGTTATATGATATCAATCCACTTATATAGACAATCTCCCCAAATATGAACAAGAAACTAGCGGCAACAGGAATGTAGTTCTACAGAAAGATGCTGAGAATTCCATGGACGGCGCGAGTAAGCAACGACAGTCTTAAAGAAAATAATAAGGAAAAGAACACTTATACTGAGAAGCAGAGACAACAAAAATTACTTGAACGGAAAATGAGGAAAGCTGTGCTTAGAGAACGTAACACTGACAGGTCATATTGAGAGATAAGGAAAGGTAACCTACTTGAAAAGCTTACATTAATGCATGCCGGAACAGATGGAAGGAAGCTAGCCCAAGGGAGAAACACGGCTATGGGCACAAGAGATAGGGAGTCATGGGGAGTGATGATCACCTACATCCTGGAAGGTGCACGCCATATAGAAGAATCTTCATGACATATCACATACATAGTAACTGGTGCTGCTCCTGGTAGTGATTCGAAATAATATCTCAATCTTTTTATTTTTATCACGATATATCAACTGTTTATACTGAAGCTTAATTGAATCACTTTCTATTTATTCTTTTGTATGGAGAATGCCTTGCGTAACATAAGTACGTGAAAATAAGATATACATAAGAGAAAATAAGACAGACATAAGAGAAAATACGACAGACATAAGAGAAAATAAGACATACATAAGAGAAAATAAGATATACATAAGAGAAAATAAGACAGACATAAGAGAAAATAAGACAGACATAAGAGAAAATAAGACATACATAAGAGAAAATAAGACATACATAAGAGAAAATAAGACAGACATAAGAGAAAATAAGGACAGACATAAGAGAAAATAAGACAGACATAAGAGAAAATAAGACAGACATAAGAGAAAATAAGACAGACATAAGAGAAAATAAGACATACATAAGAGAAAATAAGACAGATATAAGAGAAAATAAGATATACATAAGAGAAAATAAGACAGACATAAGAGAAAATAAGACATACATAAGAGAAAATAAGACAGACATAAGAGAAAATAAGACAGACATAAGAGAAAATAAGACAGACATAAGAGAAAATAAGATATACATAAGAGAAAATAAGACAGACATAAGAGAAAATAAGACATACATAAGAGAAAATAAGACAGACATAAGAGAAAATAAGACAGACATAAGAGAAAATAAGACATACATAAGAGAAAATAAGACAGACATAAGAGAAAATAAGACATACATAAGAGAAAATAAGACATACATAAGAGAAAATAAGACAGACATAAGAGAAAATAAGATATACATAAGAGAAAATAAGACATACATAAGAGAAAATAAGACAGACATAAGAGAAAATAAGACATACATAAGAGAAAATAAGACATACATAAGAGAAAATAAGACAGACATAAGAGAAAATAAGACAGACATAAGAGAAAATAAGATATACATAAGAGAAAATAAGACAGACATAAGAGAAAATAAGATATACATAAGAGAAAATAAGACAGACATAAGAGAAAATAAGACATACATAAGAGAAAATAAGACAGACATAAGAGAAAATAAGATATACATAAGAGAAAATAAGACATACATAAGAGAAAATAAGACAGACATAAGAGAAAATAAGACAGACATAAGAGAAAATAAGACATACATAAGAGAAAATAAGACATACATAAGAGAAAATAAGACAGACATAAGAGAAAATAAGACATACATAAGAGAAAATAAGACATACATAAGAGAAAATAAGACAGACATAAGAGAAAATAAGACATACATAAGAGAAAATAAGACATACATAAGAGAAAATAAGACAGACATAAGAGAAAATAAGACAGACATAAGAGAAAATAAGACATACATAAGAGAAAATAAGACAGACATAAGAGAAAATAAAACAGACATAAGAGAAAATAATAACACAATCAAGATGTTAACATGCCACACTTCTTCAAGTAAAAGGGTAGCGAGAAAACCACTACAAATACCGGAAAGAGCACTAACAGCTATTGGACTTGAAGAAATTGTTTTCCTGAAAAATTCTTTTAAGAGAAAGATTACATGAATTTCAACCGACAGGGTCGATAAAACTTAAACAAGTCAGTCAATCTATAGCCGTTAATTTTTCGATGTCTTTTTAATTTGCTTAATTCAAGTTAGCGTAATTTTCTGTAGTAATGTGGAAATCCTGTTTACTTGCTTCCCTGATAACTACAATTTTCAAAAATTTAAATGCCACATCAATCGCCATCTTCTATCTTCTTGAATCCCATTCATCTTTTGCCATTTCCTCAATCCTCCCTATACTCATTCTTTTCTCTCATGTTCATCCTCTATAACCCAATGCGTACTAGTGGCATTTCCACCATGTTCGGAGTTAAAAGATTAAAAAAATGATTTTCTGATTTCTGTGAAGATAGTCAGTCAACAAACTGCCTAACTTTTTATCATCTCCACCCAAAAAAGTGGTCGAGTCCATTCCTGTCCAGCTGATTTTTTGCTGTTGAATTTTTTCGAGTGTGAAGAATCTGGATCCCAATACGTCACGGATTGTTTTTTTTGTTCTCTAGATCAGAGCTTCCTACCCAAGTTTAAAAATGAGTAACAGCAACAATAACAGTAACAGTAGTAAGTCATTTTGTGAAAGGACAGTGGTACCATCTCTCAAGAAGTCCCCATCTTCTTTCACGTAATACTGGGCGCTCTTTGCAAAGATTTAGGTGCAGGGTAAAGATTTATCTGTCGCCATATATAACACGCTTTCTTCGATCTGTCATTTCTTGCCTGGCGTCGTCAAAAGCTTAATATTCTTAGTTTTATATATAGCGCGCTTTATTAACGATCATATCATTGTGCATCTCTTTCACAGAACTGGAGGACTAGCACTCAATTTTTAAAGTTTTTTTCTACTATAATAATAATAATAATAGTAATAATAATAATAATAATAATAATAATAAACTGTATATTTATGACAAAAGCGTTGTATATAGCGTTCTTTATTATAGGACAGATCATCGTGCACCCCTATTGTTATGGTCCAGGTTAGGACCAAGGAAGAACAACACGAACACAAGAGTAGAAATAACGAAGATATATTACACGGAATAATAATACAAGATGTGGAAGGTATTAGTATGACTGTCAGTCTGGTTTGGAGTGAACAACTATCGGCTCGAGTCGATTTGTCCCTCTCTCTTGAGACGCGTAGTATACATAGAGTTAGGAAGAGTTCTTTCTGTAGTTATAGGTAAGGACCCATAACACCTATCACAAATTTCTAAGTCATTTCCCTAGGTATATCTATAATAATAAAAAGTACATTTTATTTGTAAATAAGTCAGCATAAAAAGAGTTATTTTATTTCCTAGTGTTGTCTATAGCGTGCTTTATTAAGGGCTACGTCATCGTGCATCTCTCGTCTATAACTGGCGACATATCACTCATATTTTAAATTCATTTTACTAGATACTTCAATACTAATGGACAGTCTTTTTATAACAAAATAAGACAGTATAAAAATATTTATGTTATTTCTAAGCATGAAATAAAATAAAGTTACTTTCATGTTTAATTTGTTTCATGTAATATTTTCAATAGCATAGTCTTTTTTTAACGTGGATAATTAATTAAAAGATAACATTTCCTACATCTTTTTTTAAAAGGGCGGGAAGTGATAAGTTCTCCGAAATTACATATTAATTTTTATAAGTATAAAACTATATAAAAGATAAAGAGGATTCATTTTTGAGCCAAATTAATTATGCTCTTAATCTCTACGTTTTTCATTTATTCATCCGACTACAGTAGCGAAAAAATGCAAACCCAAACTAAATAATTTCATTCCCACTGGAGCGACGAGATTTGAGATTTGCAATACGACTATGACTCTCACTTAGCGGTGTTTTTGATCTTTATTGTCATCGCATGTAGACATCAGCATTTTGGAATACAATCAGATATTACGGGGTTTTCCCCAAGTGATCATTGTGATTCCCGCCACGAACTCCTGTTTGAAACTCAGTGGACCGTAGTAATGTCTATATATCTGCCAAAAAACAATTTTACGAAAGAAACAATCTTTGTTGATAACTGCTAACAGATATGAAAAAAAAAGAATTAAAAAACATAGGAAGTAATAAATTAATAATCTTTCTGTGTAGCCTAGATGGTGACTTTTCGACAGGAAATATTTTCTAGTAGTAACTTGTAGTAATATACAATCTTGATAGGGACACTGTATATGTATACTTGGGCTTTTTCTGTGTATTCCTTAGTAGCAGAAGAAGCAGACAGGTGGCATCAGGAACAGACGTCTTCTTGTTTTCTTTTCTCTGTCTTGTCCCAACTGCGTCCTTTACGTTTATATAGGGTGACCCCCAAAAACGGGAACTTTTTAACAATCCAATAAAACCAAGAGTAATGGAAGAAAAATATTTAATTCATAGTAATTGAAACCTTAAAACATGCCATTTAAGAAACAATGATGGAATTTTCGTTTTTTTTAAATTACGAATACATTCTTGAAATCTGCTGTTGAGATTCCTCATTGACTGCTGCAAGATCTCAGCTGGGATACTGTGAATTTCATTCTTGTTACTAAAATGGCGAAATATTTACTTGCTCAAGGTCACTGTCTCGCAGTGTTGTCACTTGCTCATGTCTAGCAATACGCACTTCAAAAATTTCCCGTTTTTTTGGTCACCCTATATAAGGAAGTTTGCAAATATCTGACACTGATTTATTGCATATTTTCGTTAAGATATTCAAATGAAATTCTTTTGTTCAATAACACGTAGCTCTTTCTGTAATGCAGAAATCCAATATTAAACAGAAAACAAGGCATAAACCTCTGCTACTCTTCAAAGGAACGAAGATATGTGTGAAAAAGGAAAACCTATCTACTCCTATTGAGGATAATAAATAAATAAATAGTAAATACACTTCCAGACGATAGAAGTAAAGAGTTGAAGTAGACTTTAGAAGGAACCAGAAAATCAATCTTAAACAGAAACCAATGGATAAACCTCTACTCCCGTTCAAAATACCAGGGAGGAATTTGAACTGGACACTAAGGTAACCTGCCTACTCCTATTGAGGAGAAAATAAAATAAAATGAAAAATAAATAAATAATTGCTAAATAAAATTTCACTGTTGAATGGGATACGTTAGAAGTATAGAGATGAAGTTGACCTTAGGAGGAACCGGAGACCCAAACCGAAACAGAAAACAGGGAAACTAATAGAAGGTTATGACCGCATGATGCCTTCATGAGATTACAAGTGTCTGTTATCATCAGTTATGCATATATTTCATCATAGCTGATTATAACAAACACTTGTTACCCAATGAAGTTATCATAACTTTATAGCTTTTCATTGGAACGTGCCAATTCTCATCATGGATATTTTGAAATCTAAGATGCAGTACGACGTGGAATAATTTCAATTGAGCCAGATTATTAATTATTATCAGCACCTAAATTTAGCTGATTATCGAATCCTAGCCAAAAGCATTACTAAGAAACTAGATCACTCAAATAGCGGCTAGCGAGTTAAATTCTGACAAATTGGCTTTCTGAATAGCACGTTTAATTTCATAAGGAAAAGAATGTTTATTAAAATTTTGTTGGTTTCATTTAGTTCAGTTTTCACTTGTTCACTCACAATGTCTCATACATAACCACAGACATAAGCAATGATTAAGTAGAATGTTGTTTGACTTTTATAACCTTTTGTTGATAACTGTTCCGTCATTTTAAACCACTGGCGATTTTAACTACAAAGCTTGGCTGGAAATGTCATAGGCTGACCAAGATATAAATTTAAACAGATACACAAGTTGGGAGATTAAAAGATATGAAAGTGTAACAGAATACCACAGCTGTATTCTGGAACACTTTTCATATCTTTTAGTCATGTAAAGAAGATCATACGTGTAAAATTCATTTGACTCTGTATCAAATGAACGTTTTACAAGAGGAAATGTTCATTATATTTTTTCTCTGGAGAAAAATATACTTTTTTTATATGCTTTCATACTGAAATAAATATTAAAAAAATCATACACAAATGGGTGTGTTAATCACACTTGCTATCAGTGATCATATTATACCAAGACCAGTATTTTTTAATTATAAAAAAATATTTTCTCCAAACAAAATAATGTTTTGAGCGAAATAATCAGATAGTAAACATATGTCATTTCTGGAAGTTTCAGTGAATATAAAAAGATGTAGACAGACCGCACTCGTCTTAAATACAGATGCAAAGATCTTCAGATGAAATGATGAAAGCTCGAGATTTAAAGCAATCATTTGAAAACGTTAGCACGAATTATCGATCGCAGATTCCGAAACTGTAGGTCAACATTGCCATCAGAAATAATTGGCCGTTTCTAATCCATGTATAATTCGATATAACAGTGTGAGAACACTAGTTCGACCTTTTGTTTGCGAATGTCTAATGACCATTACCATCCGAGGGCAAACAGAAAGGTTCATGGACACTTTTAAAAGAGCTCTAAGAAAGAATCAAGGCATGGACACTGATGAGAGGAGTATACAAAAGTTTTTAGAATTACCCCCAATCCGAACATAGATTCAGGCCTATCACCAGTCGAACTGATGTTCGCAAGAAAAATTCAGTCAGTGTTTGACAGGCTGTTGACTAGTCCAACGAAAAGTGTGGTAGAGAAAGAAAACTTTGCGAACAAATTTTACAAACCAGGAGACAGAGTTTTCTTCAGAAATTATAGAGGTGGAAAAGGCTTCTGGGAAGACGGAATTATCACCAAAAGACTTGGCAGGGTGATATACATGCTCAAAGGAAGAAGATTTGAATGTAAAAGACATTTAAATCAGTTAAGGCCAAGACATACGAAAGATGTCACGCCTAAGGAAGAATTACCAATGTAGGTAATATATGACGCATTCAAAATACCAGCTCCCATATCTCCACCAGTACCGATGAAAATATCTCCAACCACGCCAACCGCTAATGCCTCAAATCTCAGCATTATAAAAGAAAACAGGAAATATTTAAGGTTAAAACTCAGGGAAAATAACTGAGGTTCGAGGAGAATACAGAAAGAAAGAACGGATTAAAAATAATAAGACCAATCCATAAAAAGCGTTCAGAGACGTTTCGAACCTGAAATAAACCAAGTAGAATTCATTAAGATTCTTTAAAACTAGAACTTCCCCAACATATCCACTTACATTTATGAGCTTCCGAAATTTTCAAAATTCCAAGAAAGAATTCTTACAAATATATTAGAAAAACTGACACTCTACTATTTTATATACGTCAGTAAAATATCAGAACTGGAATAGAATTTGATGTCTATCAGAAAACCCAGTTAGAAGTTGATTTTTGATGACCACAGTATGTGTAGGCCCTATCCCATATGATAGGGTGTGACACTGAGTGTCACAGCAGATCATCAGGGAAAACAGATGCATCAGACGGATGACATTGAAGGTTACTTCTTAGCCACCAGCTGCAGAAACGCGCCTCGTACAGGATGTCAGTGGCTGCCACTGATACGTAAAAAGGTAGTCATTCCAGGTGCCATTATGAGTTTCACACGGGAGACAACTGGGTGAGAGTAAAATACATAAGCTCACACTCGAGAGAAAACAGTATTTCACATTATCGACAGAACTGAGATCCACGTTAGGAGATAAGCCCCCCCTCCACACACACACACTAACACACGCGCGAAACCGACCGCTTCAATAGAATTTGACGAAATCGGGAGGTGAATTAACATAATATTACGTATGAAAGACTTAGGTCTGTGTTCGGAGATTGGACAACGATAATACATTATACTATATAATGGGACTCTCTTTAAAGCTAGAGAGTCACAGTAACGCTAAGAACTTTGCATGTGGATTGGGAAGATAACTTTTCAGCATCCTGTGGTGTTCTAGGCTTTGCGAGAACTTTCTTTTTTTGCGAGGTGAACACACGCAACCTGGGTTGGAATTCGTTAGCTGGATTTTAAATTTCGCGCCACCCTTGAAGGAGTCTTAAAGAAAAAGTCTTAAAAGCCTTTCAGATGACATCGCTACTTCAGGCGTTTTTTTTTGTTTCGTCTTGGTTTCGCGGACAATAAATAAAAGAATAAATCAAGAGATCGATATTTAGAAATATTACAGAAAATGGAAATGAATATTTCATTATTTAAAAAAAAAATACCCCCAAAAGCTGCTTTTCAGAAAAAAATACTGTGTTATGACTTGTTAATTCAGAGCATCTGAAAAGGAACGATGTTCGATGGCAGAAAAACATCTCCATCGTTCAACCAGACATTTTTTTTATTAGAAGGGCTTCTTTAGCGGGTTGAGAAAATTTTCAACGTATTTCGAAATCGAGACGGCATTATAAACGAAAATCAAAGTCAGAGATTGGAGTGTAATTTTCCGGAGGAATTCGATGAGATGCGTTTGGCATATATTGGAGAGAAAAAAAAAGGCAAAGAATTGGTTAATGGAAAGTAAATCGCACACATATATTGGAAATGGAAGAGGCTGGATTTATAAGAATCGGATGAAATAAGCGAAATGCGACGGGAAAATATGTCTTTAGAATGAACGCTTTGGTGTAAATATCAGAAAAGTTAAGCTAAAAAAGTTTCTGAAAGAAAATAGTTTGCTCTTTCAGCAGCACTTGTAGATAAATATATCTGTCTGCT
>OZ038483.1:79890936-79900936 GCA_964036315.1 Acanthosepion esculentum
AGATTAGGAATAATCGACGCGCAACTCACTCTCCGAGTTTTTGGCTTTGCTCTCTCGTCGGGGCAGCTATTTGTGGATGGTTAATCTGTAAGACTATGCATGTCCGCTTAAATAAACTATCAAAGCGCCACAAATCAAATACATATGAAGGGCAGGGATAAAGAACAAAAAGACCGTTAAATACCTGTATGTTGAATCTGACCCGACGGCGGGGACCGTTTCTCCGCACTTAAAACAAACACCATAGTAAAGTATATAAACGTAAAATCCAACCACCCTCCTACAATTATTAATCATATCTCAAAGGGCACTGAGTGTAGACTATCAAGGAATTCCTCTTCCAAAAACATCTTTGAGTCAAAAAAAGAAAGCATATCGAACGGTATTAAAAGAGGAAGGACACAAAATAAATTTGATCTTCAACCAACAAGTAAGAAGCAAAAACAGGAAGAGAAATATTATTTGGTTCTACCCCACTTTCAATCTGAAAGTGAAAACAAACTTAAATAATTTTTTTCAAACTGTTAAATAAGCATTCCCCCAAACCTCTAACTTACAAACATTTTTAAAAATACTGTAAAACTAACTAATAATTACTTACTAATAAAGTAATGCTGTAAAAATAACGTAAACAGAATTATAAAAAAGTACAACACGAGGAAATTCAAAACAAACACTAATAGCAACGCCATTAATACAATCCCCTTTAACTGCGGAAACAAAAACAGTGCCCCTTGGAAGGTAACTGCAATGTGGCGAGCGTGGTATATAACGCGGACGTGAAGGATAGGGGCACTGAAGAAAAAGGTGGTACAACCATAAATACACCTTCAAACTGTAAAGCCGCAGCAGTTGCAAAACTGACTATGTGTGGGAATTTAAAAAGAAATTCAATAAAAGTCCTAAAATAAAATGGAGTGTATTAAGGAGAGTTAAGCCTTACAGATGTATTGATAATGTTTATAGGCACGGACGGGAAGAGAAGCAGGCCATAGTGACGCACCCAGACAAAACTAACTTGTTAAACCAACGGTTTGCAGTAATGTCGAAATGTACACATACGAGTAAATATACTCTGTACGAGTCCGGCTGAATAAAATTTATTTAGGTATTTTTTTCTTTTAGGTTCCTCCAACTTTTCCTTTATCCCTTCCCTTTTGATATATCTGATTTGAGGCGATTTGATAGTTTCTTTAAGCGGGCATGTATAGTGTTACAGATTAACTACTTAACAAGTAGTTAATCTGACGAGACCGTAAGGTCCAAACCCGGGTGGCGAGTTGCACGTGGATATATTACATATATGTATTACATAGATATGTGTAATGTATATATATATATATATTAATATATATATATATATATATATATGAATAGATTATATACATGTGATATATATGTATATATGTATACATATAATGCATATATGTGTAATATATATACATATAGTATTTATGTACTTGTAATATAGACATATAGCTTGTTTGTACAAGTAATGTGTATTATATATATTGTATGTAAGTGCAATATATATATGTATAATGAATTCATGTGTTATTGTATTCATGGGTTATATATGTCATGTATATGTGTAATTCATATATGTATAATGTATGTGTATAATATATATATAATATATATGAGTAATAGATACATAATTAATATATATATAAATTATGTATGTAATATATATATAATAGATACATATTTAACGTATCTTGTTTAATATATATATATAATATATGCATTTAATATATATATATACTGTATATATGTTTAATATATATATACTTTTAATATATATACAATATTTATAATATATATATATATGTTTAATATATATATATTAATCTATATATACGTAATATATATATAATATATATATTTATATATAATGTATATATGTGTAATATATATATATATATAATGTATATATGTGTAATATATATATATAATGTATATATGTGTAATATATATATATATATATAATGTATATATGTGTAATATATATATATATAATGTATATATGTGTAATATATATATATATGTATATATGTGTAATATATATATATAATGTATATGTGTAATATATATATATATAATGTATATATGTGTAATATATATATATATAATGTATATGTGTAATATATATATATATAATGTATATATGTGTAATATATATATATATAATGTATATATGTGTAATATATATATATATAATGTATATATGTGTAATATATATATATATAATGTATATATGTGTAATATATATATATATATATATATATATATATATATATATATATATATATATATGGATAATATCCAAATAAAATCATGCCCAACTAATCCAGCTTATAAGAGTAGTTTTAAACTTAGTTGCTGAGATATTTTGCAACAAAAATAAAATAAAAATAAAATAAAATAAAAAGAATACCATACAACCTTATGGACTCGTGTGACATCTATTGCTGAAACATGGAGATCGCACAACAACCATGCCAGAATCTACTGCAGACAATATCCCCCCCCCCACAGACAATCAATCACCCGAAAGTCTTTCGATAATGTATTAATCTCCCTGACCAAAAAACGCACCTACTAACATTCCAGGTTAAGGCATATTGGAAAACTACCCTAACCCTAACCCCATCTATACAGAAGGACCGAAATGTGTGCGCAAGACAGGATGTGCAGTACTGAGCCAAAATATCACAAAAATCGCCTCCCAAATGGAACCTCTATTTTCCTTGTGGAGGCTTCTGCGATAGAACTAACTCTCAACATCATGACACTGAGGAAACAAAAACATTTCTAAAGTTTTTCACTATCCATGTTAATGTCTTTGAAGGAAGAAAATCTAACAACCCCCATATCAAATTCCTTTGAAAAGTGAGCACTACTTGCAAACATAAAGGCATCAAACTATGTTGGATCCCCAGCTACATCGCAGTTGAAGGTAACAATAAAGCTAACCTAGCGGCCAAATCAGCTTTAGATATGGTCTTTAGACACACAGACCAAAATCCCATAAACCGACTTTCAGGTTGTCAGTACCAAGAATTCAAAAGGAATGACAACGACGTTCGACGGATAACCTAGACAATAAACTCTTCTCAATTCATGCCAAATTACGAGAACTGAAATCGGCTTTCAGAAAATATTAAAAGAAAAAAGTAATACTGGCCTGCTTACGCATTGGCCATACGAAAATAACCCACTCGTACTTGCTGAACAACGAAAATCCAACAGTATGGCAAGCCTGTGAAACGGCATACACTTTTTTCTTTCTATGTGTCGTGTCCTTTCAGGACGTAGGTGATCATGACCCTCCACCTCCCTCTATCTCTTGCAGCTCTCAACAAGTTACTTCCATCTGCCACCTCCCCAAGACCACGTTCTGTCATCCACTTGCTTAAGGCCGTTGTTTTCCATTGTCTCTTTTTCCCTCTGTTCGACCCGTGAGTATCAGATTCCCCAGGCCATCTTTCCTCATTATGTGTCCTAGGAACTTCAGATGCCTCTTCCTGATGATAATACAAGCTTCCTCCTTGTTTACATCCTCTCTAGCAACTTATTGTTGTTCACATGCTCGGTCCATGATATCCTTAGCATCCTTCTGTAGAACCACACCTCCATCGCCTCGAGTCTCTTCTTCATCTTTGAGAAAATCGTCCAACATTCGCTGCCGTATAGAAGGACAGATGCCACGTAACAGCTCAGTATTCTTTTCTTTGTTACTTAAGAAATCCTCCAGGCTCTGCCCAGATTTTGGAATGCGTCCTCGGCCATCGCAATACGTCTACGGATCTCAATGTTGCATTTAACGTCCTCTATTAGAACGTTTTCCAGATATTTAAACTTCCCCGTCTGATTGATTCTAGTGTTCCCGGGCTCCAAATCGCATTTCTGGCTCATCCTTTTACTGATGACCATGCATTGTTTTCTTATAGTTTACGGCATACACTATTAAACATATATTAACCGAGTGTTCAGACCTTGCTCTCACTGAAGGCAAAAATGTTATAATATAAACAACATGTATGAGCTCTTTGACAAAGCAAAAGTGTATGACATAATATTATTTTAACAGAATAGGCGTATACCAAATATATAAGCTAAATGAGAATATCAATAAAATCAATTTCTCTACAAACTGTATACCTGAAAAGTATACATGGATGAAACCAGACTCTCGATAAAAACCCTCTTTGCAAATATACGTCAATGGAACCTGTGTGACACCCAACCCTCCTCTGTCCTGGTCAGGGCACCGTTTGTGACACCCAACCCTCCTCTGTCCTGGTCAGGGCACCGTTTGTGACACCCGTACTGGTCGCGGCGCACTTGTGACACCTGACCTCTTTTTCAGTCACGACGCCAAAATGTGACGTCGGTCCTTTGTTACAGGCTAACCCTGGGACATCGGTTGAAGTCTTGCTGGGTTCTAGCACCAACTTGTCGTACTCGGCTCGCTTCCAACGCCTGGTCACCGAAGCAACTGCTTTGATCTCGATTCAACCTACCCACGTTGTGATTTGATCTTAGGTTGACGAGATCAATCAAACGTCGGGCCGTAGTGCCAGCCGAATCCGGGTCAAGGTGATACTGCACAATAAATGTAGACAAAAAAAAACAAAAACACAAACAACAACTTCAAGGCGAGCGACTGGTTAGGAATAGTGATTAATTTTATGTCGGTTTGTTGAGTTACAGGAGTGCGTCTCTCTCTTTCTCTCCCAGCCCGAAGAAAAAAAATGTGGATTGTAACACTTTTGTATTCCTTAACTAGTTCTGGATATCTGTATGGAGAATATAAGTCAGACTTCTATAATTTGTTCTTGGTTAGAAGTCTAATTCGGAAAATTGTTTTGGTGGGAAATCTAAAGTCGGTCTTCAACAAATATGTTCTTGGTTAGAAGTCTAAGTCGGAAGGCATGGAATCGTCCGGTCACCTGTGCGAGGCGCGTCTCTCTGTCTCGACTTCCGACTCACTGTCTGGACTCGACCCGACTCTCCGAACTCGACACTCCTCTGCGAACTCGACTCTCTGAAACACCCGTAGATGTTTGCTTATATGGACGCCGATCAAAACCTGGCGTGGGGTCGGACGTGGTGTGGCCACCACGTTGATTTCAAATCCCCAATAAGGATTTTCTTTGTTTTCGGCCAAAAATAATTATCATTTTCCGTATTTGGAAATCTTATTCCACTCCCACCCTCTTCGGCTCTCATATGGGTATCTCACCATACTTTAGAGGGCGTCAACGGTTTTCCCACTTCCTCGCAGTAACATCTCATACCTATCCTCTCAATGGGCGGTGGCAGGCCTCCTCTCTGCGTCACATGATCATCTCCGCCTGGCTATTCGGCCAATAGGCGTCAACTGATAATCTCAATTTTTATCCAACTTCACGGGATATGTTTTTTCTCAACCAGGTTTATCCGTCAACATTAAGTAGACGATTCTTTTTTGGCGAAATTGGGTTAATTAAAATACCCCAACATAGCCTTCGTTATCACAAACGAACTTAAACAAAATGCAGATGTCCTGTGTGCGGTCGGCAGACGGCCCATCAACTACTGATAACACAAGTTCGTCATCCTGAGACAGCCAATGTTTTATCTACCCAGAGCTCTGGCATCCCTCAACTAATTTTCACGACAATGACCATCAGAATTTTCGTGGGTGGTCTTTTTTTCTTTTATCATCTAAGATGTTAAGTCTTGTCCCTCTGTTTCTTTCTTTTCTTTCTCTTTTTCCTTCCTTTGTCCTCGAAGAGAATTTGGCATATCTCAGCATCAAACTTCAGCGAGAAAGTAAAGTGGTTATCTTGAATTGCACTTGAAAATAACAAAACAAAAAATCTTTTTTTTTTTTCACCGATACTCTGTTTGGGAAAATAACAAAACAAAAAGAATATCGCTCAGTATGTCTTTCGTTATATCTATCGGTGTAAGTAATCGCTCAGTATGTCTTTCGTTATATCTATCGGTGTAAGTAATCGCTCAGTATGTCTTTCGTTATATCTATCGGTGTAAGTAATCGCTCAGTATGTCTTTCGTTATATCTATCGGTTTAAGTATTCCCGTAATTAACTTCTGTGGTTAATTAATTGATTAATTAAACTTCCGTTCCTAAATAGTGTTACACCTGATATAACGACTGATTTCTTACAAAAAACACATATTCTATTCATATAAAACTCTTAAAAATCTTGTCTGTATTAAATATCCATATTGAGTTTGATATGCTGTGAAACAAGTAAAAACAAAATAAACCAAACCAATTTGAAAAAAAAGCATTAAACTCAAATTTAGCCCAAACCCCGTTTAGATGCTCAGCTTATTTATCAATATACAGGTGGTATATAAACGAAAATTGGAAAGGGAATTCCTCAGCTAGATTATGAATTTATTCGGTTAGATTCAATCTTCTATCTAACTTCCCGAAGCCACTCGATGCTCAATCAGTAAGAATACTTATCGCGCTAAGGTAGATCTGACATATTTAAGATTTAATTTCGAGTCTTGTCAAGGGCGTATTTTAATGAAGTAGAGGAGCGATTATATAAAAAAAACACGACATTTGAATCTTCCCTACTTAAAGTTGCATTCTCTCCAATAATCCATCAGTTACTCTCGGTCAGTTTGTGTGAGAAGTTTCGCTCCTTCCAGAGCTTTTGCATGATACGTGGACCATAACTTCTCTCTGCGATATGTGAGAGACTGCCAGTTGTTCCTATAACCGTGTGTATTACAGAACCTTTTCCCAGGCTTACAAATCATATCCAGGTATGAGTACATGTGCTTCGTCAGTCAATGGCAGGGAGTAAGCGCAGGCAATTCCAGTGGTGTACCCGGCTTCTTTGGTCTGGTGTGATAGTCTATTGTGTGTATCTTAATATGTTATTCTATACTACTGGCCAGTGCTGTTTACTGGTAGCTGTTTGATAACATGCTGTGTCGTTGTAATATAAAGTAACTAAAATCAAGATGAACGAAATAGTAATAAAAAATAATAATGATTACAAGGAAAGGAGATCAAGTATTTTTGTTTTACATACAACAAACTATAAACGTGGACAAAGAAAAATAGTCACTTATTGGTAATTTATTTGTCTTTCATTACAACAGAATATCATACAAACTGTATCATTTACCATTCTAATACTCTGAGCATTTATCTATTATTTATTATTTTTTTTCATGAATAGGAGTAGATAGGTTTGTCTATCGTCCGGTTCACACCTCTCCCCGATGCCTTGAACAGGATCAGAGATTAATCCCTTGTTGCCGTTTACTTTTAAAGTCTACTCTAACTCTATACTTCTAACATCTCCACCTAAAAATCTGAATTTTTATTTATTAATTTCTTTTTTCTATCAATAAGATTAAATAGGTTAGCTTATCATCCTGTTCACACACCTTACAGGAGCAGGAGCAGAGGTTTCCTGCCTAGGGTAATGTGTCCGTTTCCTTTTAAAGTCCTCTTCAACTCTATACTTTTAACGTCTCCGCCTAACACTCTGAATTTTTATTTACTATTTTCTTCTCAATAAGAGTAGACTGTCTTGCTAAGGAACTTCGACTATCTTTTGAACAGGAGTAGAGGTTTATCTCTTGATTCCTGTTCAGAATTTTGTTTCCGGTTCTTTCTCAAGTATTTTCCGTCTTTTCTTCTTCGTTGGACCCTTACATCTTAGTGACATTATCAACTTGCTAGGAATGGTGCCACTTACCCGGTAACCCTCTACATCAAGTGGCTCTTTAGCCTTGTAGAGGTTGAATATAATTGTAAAAAAAGATATAAACACAACAACTTGCCTCATGAGACATAGTCGAACATTTAAAAACTTGAAGGAGAATTTATCGTCCAAGTTTTCGTATTCAAAATTATTTACTAAATTCAGTTAGTCCTTTCCTGAAGCATTCTAAAGAAAGTTGACTTCTTTTCTCCAGACAAAATATCTCAAAATGGCGTCAAGATAGTGGACGGATCTTGCGGCATTTAATGACAGATGCAGACGGTTTATTAAATTATTTGTAGGAAGTTCGATCAAAATTCTGTAAACCAGAGGAAGAGGATGATTGGCTGAAATGAAAATTTATATTTTACTTTGTCCACTTCTCGTGAAACAACCATCAATTCAATTTTACCAAGTGACACATTACCTTGTTATGTTTTACCTCAATAGTTTATTTCTGATATATATATGTGTGTGTTTGTGTGTATGTTTGTGTGCGTGTTTGTGTAAAAGTTCATATAACTAAAATATATATGTAAAATTCAATATGAATAAAGAAAAAAGAAAAACTTATCTTAGCCGATACGTTTCCTCCTCTAATGAAATATATCAAGACAAATGTAAGAATTTTATTTTGCAACATGTACTTAAAAATGAAAGGTAAAAATGTCGATCGTTTTTCAGAATTTTTCAAATTAAGAACGCTCATAAATTTACATCGGGCTAATTGAAAATCAAGGTAAGTTATGGAGGATGTTAGATAATGTAATGTCTAACTATAGTGAGTAGAAGTTTTGAATTTTTGTTTAATGTTATTTATATTATATTAGTTGGGTATTAATTTGTATATTATATATTTTAAATTTGACTGATTTCATTTAATTTAAATTGTTTTTATAGGCATATATGTAGGTTTGGGTAAGCAGTATTTCTTCGCGCCAATATATATCAATAAGAACTTGAACCCACAGAAAAAGAACACATATCAGAACAACAAATATATATATATATATATATATATATATATATATGTGTGTGTGTGTGTGTGTGTATATATATATATATATATTTTTGTCATCCACAGACAGACTGTTTCGCCGTTTCCGTGCTCATCAGTGTGGCTAGACGTCCGGTTGCCTCTAGCTAGGATCGAAACCCGACTGAATTTGCGTCAGTCGGAACGTCTACCACTAAGCCGTTGGCGCACGGCAGGGATGAAGGTGAATTTTAGCGTGTTTATTTTTAGATTTAGATAAACACACAGTGACTGACAGTGACTCAATTCTGCCGAAGAGTCGTGCAATATTAGCTTAAATAGTCACTGTTTACAAACTCACACTTCAAACCAAAGAGCTCAACCGAAATTAATTTTTCAGGAGCCAATATATATATATATATATATATATATATATATATCTGTGTGTGTATGTTTGTGTGGGGGCGCGCGCGTGCGTATTTAGGCAGCAGACTTTCATTCAAACAGGTTTGGTTAAATAATTTAAACTTATTATGTTGATTTATTTTGGTTGTGATCCTTTCAAGTTCACGGATTAATTTCTTGGTAGCCTTAGAAAATTGATTAAGAAAAATACCAAAATTTTCCTTCAAATACTTTTTTTTCCAAAGTACTTTCAGTCATATCTGAGACCTTCCTCAGGGTGTTAAACTGTCTGTGAATGTTTATATGTATTTCTTTAAATTCAAAACATTCAACTGTTCGTTTTATTGCGTTATGCAGCGTTGTAGAATTCAAAATGCAAAATTCTGTGGGAAAGACGTCAATCTTTAAATTTAGAACGCTGTATAACGCAGTAAATCGAACTGTTCAAATATTTTGAATTTATAGAAATACATTTACACATTTACAGAAAATTTTATATATATATATATATATATATATATATATATATATATATATGTGTGTGTGTGTGTGAATTTAGGCAGCAATCCTTCTTTCATGCACATTTCATTGAATACGACATTTGATTTAGTTTTTTATACAATTTCTCATGGGATCTAATATTTATTTTTCTTTTCAGATGATAAATTATATAAAAACTGTCCGAATGTTCTTTTTATCCGAGAACTTTCAGCTATAAATTTAGCCATTTTCATGGTTGAAATATATTAACTGTTAACAAGAAACAGTTTGTTGTATGTACGTATTTATATAATGTTTTCATTTTCAAAACACGGTCAAGATATTGTGTCCATGTTCATAGTTAAAATTATTGAGTGTTGTTTTTTTTTTG
>OZ038483.1:79905936-79910936 GCA_964036315.1 Acanthosepion esculentum
AGGATTGATGATAGAGCTGTGAAATCTTGCATCCATTAATTTCAATTCTTTTTTTTAATAACTGGATTTTCATGGCAAGAAAGACAGAATTGGGAAGTCCCATCCCAAATATGGCTGCCATGTTCCATTTTTGGTTCGATGTGCATTGTAGTGTAAATGTCTATCGGCTCGGAATGAGATGACGAAAAGCCGAATTTGAATTCCACTCAGGCCCATTACATTCACTTACGTGCAAATACCCTTGTGAGAGGTATGACTCTATCTTTCCTTCCTTAGCTATGAGTTGAATAGCAGGACCGTATTTGCTTTGGTTGGCAACCAGTCTACCGTAGAAAGAAATAGGATAAGGAGTTGAACACTTTCCTAGTAGCTTTAGCAATGGCTCGTATATATAATCCTACGGCGTCTGGGCTGAATGTCAATCCCAGTAGACCCTAAAACAAACTGAGAGCGCAAACATTCATCGTGATTGTTTGAAATTTAAGTTATAATTTGGGTGATAATGAAAAGTTACTTGTTTGGTGTTTGAAGTATTGAAAATTAAGAGTAAGTCTTCTTTTCCATTGCGCTGTTAGAACTTGGTCAAGAATAGAGATCGGTTGCTCGCCTTCGTCCATATTGAAGTTTGACCTCTACTTTCTGGTATCATCTGCCTATATATTTACTTAGGCAGATCGTTAATGTAAAGCGGAGCCACTATGTTTCAGTCCCAACAACATTCAATTTACTTACCAAATCAACTACATCCATTAGCAAGATCAAGGAAATCAGATCGGGAAAATGGAGGTTTAGAGGAGGTTTAGTTGCTGCTGTTCCCCGGTTCACTTGGGTTAGGGTAGACCTGGGAAGCTATGGGCAAATAGTTAACCCCCAAACAAAATCAAATGCCTATGAAAGTATAAAAATCCGTTTTTATATTAAAAATACCAGCAATACATTTTCCATAAACAATTACCAACAATACCTATTTATAATAAAATTACCAACATAACTATTTATTGTAAAATTACCTACAATACAATTCTAAAGCAAAATTAGCAGCAACACACACACACACACATATATATATAGGGAACGACAGATACACACACACATATATATATATATATATATATATATATATATATATATATAATACAGTGAGAGCAAGATATCTTGCCATGCTGTGGTAAGGTTAATATGCACCAATTACCCTTTAAACTGTGCACAAATATCGGATATATCGAGTAAGGCAAATATAATGTAAATTTTTGTTCATTTGAAAAACACACGTCATATTCGATTTTATGGATGCATTTTTATCAAGTGTACCAAGCTGTTCTGAGCCTACAGAAAAGTAATCTCGTCTCACCTCCTAACTTCGACGGTAATGAATGCGAATTCTACGTGAATCCTTCTGGCATCCTTTCACCAAAACAACTGAAGCCTGGTCAATCTAAACTGTACACATCATTAATTGTAACTTATGAAAGCGCATATCCCCATTCATTAGATCTATTCGGAATCAACTCTTCCGCACATTTTAAATATGAATCTGAAAATCAATCATTGAATATAAACAGGTTTTGTTCAAGATGATTTTTCTTTCTTATTACAGCTGAAAACCATTTATTAATGAGTGATATTTCGAGATAGTCCAAGATCAACAATGACCGACATTCCAAAACGTCTTCTAAATGACAATGCCGTCTGACCATTGTCTTATAGTGTAATGGCGGAGCTTTGATATTACATCAGCAAATACTAAGTATAAACGTGTCTGGCACCAGCTCACGAATGTAATTTTACTTTGCCTATTTGAATTCTCGCAATTATTATGATTTCAATTTTAACCAATTCCGTTTGTTTGAAGGCTTGGATGCATAAATGGGCGGCATTTGAGTGTTGTCGGTAGTACACGATTTGGTAAGTTGGTTGGTTGATTTTGTTTAGCGGCATATCAACACCTCTATGAGTCATTTAATACCGAAATATAAATATTTTGAACAAGGTTTTATGGCTTCAACTACACATAAAATATATTCTTAGTCATTTTTGTTATAAAATGCATAGTAGGTATCTTTACTATAAATATGTGTTGCTGGTAATTTTGCTTTAGAATTGTATTTTAGGTAATTTTACTATAAATAGGTATTGTTGGTAATTTTATTATAAATAGGTATTGTTAGTAATTGTTTATGTAAAAATGTATTGCTGGTATTTTTACTAGAAAAACGGATTTTTATACTTTCATAGGCATTTGATTTTGTTTGGGGGTTAACTATTTGCCCATAGCTTCCCAGGTCCACACGGTTCAGGGTGAACCTAGATACCCCAAAAATTAAAAGGAGGTACTACTCTCTTCAAAACCTTCATTTTCCCGATTTCTGTTGGATGTAGTTGATTTGGTAAGTAAATTGAATGTTGTTGGGACTGAAACATAGTGGTTCCGCTTTATATTAACGATCAGCCTAAGGAAATACATAAGCAGATGATACCAGAGAGTATTGGTTAAATTTTAATATGGTCGCAGGCGAGGAACCGATCACTAACAAGCCCCCACCCCCGACCAATTCATTTCTTCTATCTACAGTCATATTCTTTGAACAAATATATTGAACGTCCACAACCCCTAAAAGAATTTCATAAATAGTGAACATAAGTACCATAAAAAAACAACTAATATTTCTTGGTAAGATCACCAGGTAAATTTCTAAGCTAAACATTTACCAATTTATATATCTAACATCCATAATTAGCTGCTTTTTACAGAAGTTACAGTGTGGAAATTCGAAAAATTACATTCTACCAAAATGGACTTTTCTGAGTAAGTAGAACAAGTAAAAAAAGCAAACAATATTTTATAACCAGACGTATCCCCCCCACCCCGAAAGAAAATATAAAACTGCTTCGTTTTTAATTTTCAGTAACTTTTCCTTCACTCAATGAGGATCTTTGATTTGAACGTCTATTTCAAGTTAACCTCAATACATCGAATAATTATTCTGCAAAAACGGTTGGGTCATTCTGTCTTTTCAGGAAGCAACTGATTCTTTTTTGTCACGGTTTGTCTTTAGAACAATCAGTGTTTCTTTCTTGTACATTGGTTGCTCTACAAAGCGTAAGGTGTAAATCTGTCTTATTACTTGTGTGGGTTTTGAATTCGGAGTTTTTCATTCTCTTCGACTGGCTGTTCGCCCCATGCTATAGAGACTAATCTTCAATTATTTACGTGGTTTTTTTATTCAGTTTTTTCCTTTGAGACGATTTCGCTAAAAAGGACTTTTGGCGTGATTTGATTGTTGTAAATAAAAAGCATGACAGAAAGAATCAGTTGCTTCCTGGAACGACAGAATGACCCAACCGTTTTTGTAGCATAATTATTCGAGGTATTGAGGTTAACTTGAAACCTAATAGACGTTCAAATCAAAAGATCCTCATTGAGACTTCAACTGTTCATCGTAACGGAAGAAAAGCCGGATGTCATCATTTGTCAACTCTTAGAGCGATAGAATGAGTCAACCATTTTTGCAGCATATTTATTCGATGTATTCAAGTGAACTTGAAACCTAATAGACTTTTAAATGGGGGAACCTTTTTAAATCTAGGAATGCAACTTTTAATCGTGACGGCAGGAAATCCTGATGTCATCACTTCTCAACTCGGTTTTCTATGCTGATGACACAGGTATTTAACTCCGGTCTAATACTAAGTCTGATGGGTTCGATATTGTCAAATTGGCGGCTGATATCAGAAATAACCTACAATCCGTTGTTAACTGGGGCAAGGAATGACTTGTTAATTTTAACGCTACTAAAAAGAAACTGCTCTCCTTTACTCGCCAGAGAGAACCCTTTTTCACCTTCTATCAGCATGGCTGATTCTAACCTCCAGGAGACTGACGCATTGCGCTTTATTGAACTAACATTTTCCGCTGATATAAAGTGGAGAGATTGTATTGAATCAATTGTTAGGTCTGTTGCCAGGAAAGGTGGATCACTCTGTCGTGCTAGACAATTTTTCTCTCCAGAATCTATCTTACATATTTCTAGGTTGACCATTATTTCATGCTTAGAATATTGCTGTCACATCCGGTCTGGTGTCTTTGCTATAAGAGATTCTTGATAAAATCCAAATAAGAATCTGAAGTATTATTGATCCTGACCTGGCATCTCGGCTTCACTTACTTTCCTACCACTTAATGTAACTTCCATGTGCCTTTAAAAAAAAAAATACTTTCATGTTAATTGTTCTAATCAACTTCCCGCTATGGTACCTAGACTTTATGGATTTTAGCACAGTAATCGATTGCTGGCATGGTCTCATTATTTTAAAGTTAAAATATCTACATTTAACCGTAAAATCTATGGTAAAAATTTCTTCACTCGCACTTCTCGCTTGTAGAATTCTCTTCCAGTTTCTTGCTTTCCAGTTAGGTTTGATCATATAGAATATCAATCTTAATCTGCTGTCTTCTTAATATCTTTCATTGTTCTCTCTCTTTGATATATTTTCACATATTCTTTCAAAGTCAATAACATCTTGCGACTTAGTAGCTTTATTGTCTTGCTTGGGGTTAAATGATTAAAATAGATACAAGCCATTTATATCCAGATTGAGCGGTTAGATGAACGTTAGAGGTGAAATAAGATGTAAATTTCGTGCATCTTCGTTTCTGGAAGTGCGTCTATAAACGGTGTTACCATATGTATAGATATTAACTAATGGTTTGATAATGCTCCCAGGCAGTTCGTTAATAAAAAAAGAAGAGAGGAATCAAAAAGAGAGGCTGACGGGTCGTGATGACAACTGTTTTATTTTAATTATCTGATCTGTCTGGGAAACTCGTTGGCGGAGTCGACGTAGCAAGTAATTCTTAAACGTCGTTGTTCACATTAATCAACATTTTTATGAGATAAAAATATTTTATACGAATAAAAAATGTCGCTTCGTTTCAAATATGAAATAATTATCGCCGACTGAATTGACATATGTCACGTATTTTCAACGGGATTCGAATT
>OZ038483.1:79915936-79983436 GCA_964036315.1 Acanthosepion esculentum
GTGTACATTTTCTTGTGATAATACATTCTTGTTCTAAGTACATTTTGTGTTGCATTATTATTCCATGCATTAGTCGAGATTCAACAATGAGTCAAGACTCAACTAATATTTAAATAAATAATTATATCTGCTCTACTCTGTATTGAGCACTCTTTTAAGAATAATAATTGTTGGTTATTGGAATTTACTCCGTATATACCAATCATATACTTGGGTATATATACATATACATATACATATATCTCCAGTTGCCTTGATTTATCCACTTCCCTTCTCCACATCCTTTCATCTTTCATTCCTATCTGCTCTTGCTCCAAATCTTCTGTAACCCCCTTGCCTTGATCGACCTACTGTCTTTCTCTTTCTCCACATCCTCTCCTTTACCACTCCTATCTGCTCTTCCCCCAACCCTTCTATAACCCCTTGCGTGATAGTGGCCTCCAGCCTTGCTTGGGGTGATACGCTTAAAATATATATATATATATATATATATATATATATATATATATATATATATATATATATATAATCTTTTGTCCTCATTCTTTCATCTGTCAAATATTTCAAGTCTTTTTTTTAATTATCTTCTCTAGACATGTCAACTATCTCTTTCTGACTCTACATAGAAGTGTCCTATTTGTTTCCATTTTCTCTAAAACTTACTCATTTCTCACGTTTTCATTCTTTAGTATTCTAAGTACCATTTTGTATAAGCACAAGTCTCTTCCCCGTTCGTGATGTCAGGGTCAAACATTCACTGCTATATAGGAGTACCGATATTACAGAATATTAGTACGTTTTCTTTGTTTCCATTGAAAATTTCCCGTTTCTTAATACATTGCTTAACTTTTAGAAGCCATCTTTTGCTATCCCAATGTGCCTTCAGATTTCTGTGTCGTGTTTTCCCTTTTCCTTTGAAACACTTCCTAGATACTTGAATTTTTTGCGCTTGCTTAATTTTCATTTCTCCAATTTGTAATTCTCATTTGAGGCTGTTTCTGAAAGATATGTTACAGTATATATTTACCGTGTGAATACGAATATGTATGAAGGTTTATCTTCAGTTCTGTTTCCTGGAATAGTTGATGGCAAATCTTGATTTTGTTTTGTTCAAAATTACTCTTATCGCAACTATGAATACCTACGTCATCAGCATAGTCTCGTCATCAGACGTTCTAAAAATTTGTGAACGAGTTTAGTGCCATGCATAACATCCGTATGTATGTCTTGATCTGACAGTAAATCACTTATGTGCCATGCGTGATACACGCTTAGGCGATCATGTATCTTTTGATACATGACTGACGAGGCAGATTTTTTCCCGTAGTAAGTTGTCATTTCTTTCTGCAATAAACCAGTTGCTATCCATGGGTATAGAACACGGTCCGTCCTGCTATTTACCCATAGCTGGGGTAGAAGAAGAAGATTCATACCTTTCCCAAGGGTATTAGAAAGTGAATATAATGGATTCGACTGGAATTCGAACTCAGCTCTCCGATTCATTAATCCACTACTTCACCGTGCCTCCTCTCTCTCTCTCTCTGTCTCTCTCTCTCTATATATATATTTGTGTAATTAGGCAGCAATCCTTCTTTCATGCATATTTCATTAAAAACGACTGACAAGGTGCTTTTATTTAATTTTTATATAATTTCTCGTGCGATCTAATAATGTTTTTCTTTTCAGATGATAAATTATATAAAAACTGTCCGAATGTTCTTTTTATCCGAGCGCTTTCGGCTATACATTTAGCCATTTTCAAGGATTATATTTCAACTGTTAGAATTAGAAATAGTTTGTTATATGTATGTTTTATAAAATGTTTCATTTTTTGTTTCAAAACACGGTCAAGATATGTCCATGTTCAAAGTATGCCCATGTATATATATATAATATATATATATATATATATATATATATATACAAACTACTCCACCGTGCCTCCTATATATATATATATATATATATATATATATATATATATATATATAAACAAACAAAGACGACAGACAAGGCACTACTATTATGACCAGATCTCTGAAGAAATAGATTGACGGGCATTATATAGGAACACTCAGGACGGCACTCAATGCGTCCTGGAGAAGTTGCACATCAAATGTTGCACTTTATGTTGAGCGATCAAAGATATAACATTAAAAGTGCAGGAAAGCACCTAACACGACACAACAGCAGACATGATGTCTGTTTAAAAACTTGACACGTGTTTGTATTACTTATCTGCAGTGTTTGGCGAAATTACCTCTAGCGTCGCCTATTCTATGTTCATCTTCCTAATTTCCTATATTATTTGTTATAACTGATCCATACACCGGGGTATTTGAGTGTTTAGTATTTACTAATTACAGACCATGAATTTTTATGATGGATCGGTCCCATCACTGTTTTCATTCCAATTCTATATCATATATATGTTTTGGAAAGGTTTATATTAAGTCCTATTTCTTGATAGATTTCGTAGGCAGTGTTTTCGTTTCTAAACTCATTCTTATTGCAAATATTTATACCTATGTCCTTAGCAAAGCGCCCCAGATCATCAGTCCATTGCCTTCGGCAGGGAAAGCAAGGACTAGGGTTTCTATTATTTCATTCGATTGGGATGCGGTATGGAATCATTACATGTTCCATGACCATCTTTTCACATCTGTGCTTGTATATGCGCTTCGAAGAGATTAAATAAAATCGGGGATCTCCAGATGAGGTTTAAAATGTTTCGGAGTTGGCGTATAAAGTGAATATAACGAACCGGACTGGAAAGCTTAAACCACCTGGTATTAGCAAGCGGTCACTAATCTAGGTACTGTCCAGGCCTACCGTTGCTTAACCTCGATCGAACGTACGAGAGCCAATGTTTCAACTTGATATGGCCGTAAGGTTAAATATATATAAACACATGATTTCTGTTATAGAATATGTGAGGAAAAGATACGGTGTTAAAATATTTACATATACCGAATAAATTTTTCTTAGGAAACCATATGTGAGAACATATGGTGGTAAACAACTTTTAATCTAAACTAATATATGTGACGAGGTTATTTAATATTCATACATCTCGTTAAAATAGAATCAAGTGTTTTTTAAAAGGTTTTCAATAAATCTGAAAGAAGAAAATCGTGGCAGTGACGTTTCCTTTTTTCGTCAGTGATTACGCTAAAACCGACACACACACACACACACACACACACACACACACACACACACACACACACACACACACATATCCTTTTAGCTCTCAGGATTTTTTCTTTGTAGAAAAATATCTAAAATTATTTTCAATTTAAAAATGGAGCCTAAAAGCAAAGTAATATTAACATTAATCATATAAAAGACATAAAAGGAAATCACACACACACACATATATATATATATATATATATATACACAAAATAGTAAGAATAAAAGCGAAAGTTGTACATATATATATATGTATGTACACACACTAAAGTGTAAAGATAAAAGCTGAAGTCTTATATATATATATATATATATATATATATATATATATATATTATACACGCATAAAATAGTAAGAATAAAAGCTAAAGTTATATATATATATATATATATACACACACACATAGAACACATAAATAGTATGATAAAAGATAATTTATACATATATATATATATATATATATATATATATATATATATATATATATATAGGCCAGTACCTCGTCCCTTTCGTCTGACTGAAATACTGAAATGGATAAATTCTGTAATTATTTTTCGACGTTTTTTTTTTTTTTTGAACTCAGCCTATACTGGGGTTGGGTAAGACTGTCGAATTTTAATTTAAATTTTCGTCGGTTGCAATAAGCTTATTCCCCATATGAGATACTTTTGGATTTTATTGTGTTTTAATTATTTTATCTGTAGTAATCAATACATTGAGCTCTTTTTGTGGATTTGTTTTAATATTTCATATTACTAGAATCTACTTGGATTACATACCACGGATTTATTACCATTACCATATATATATCAAATATGTGGTGCATTATATTATTTCGTCTCAGATACTACCTGAATTTTACCAAAAAGTAATTTCCATGCCTGAAGATGACTGAATGTACAGTCGAAAGTACTGGCGTATTTAAGAAAAACTTTATACAGATTATAATTTTAAAAAACAAGGATCATAACATTCAACGAGTGATTGGTAGGTTAATGCATCTTTAGGATTTTGTTAGCGAAGGGATTTCGCTATTTTATATCATTAACTTTACTAAATTAGTTTTTGTATGAATGATTCATTGCAATATATATATATATATATATATATATATATATATATATATATATAGCGGATGTCAGAATTCGTTGAAAAATACATCCCTATCCATCCCTAAACATAACCCCTTTTTCGAATGTAACTAATAACTGATACAAAAAACGTTATTGAAAATGAACACGCTACCACCCCTTGTCTGGATGAGTGGATTTCTCTGTATCCTTGGAAACAATGAATTATGAATATTTGCCCTGCCTTTAAAACTCAGTAATTTAAAAAATAAGTTACTCCAAAATTCGCTTAAGGATGAAATGGAACTAATGTTTTTAATTTAATTACAAAATTAAATTCGAAGCTTCTAGCTTCCGTTTTTGAAACATGGTTATTATTGTGTAGCGAAAAAATATTTTAAATAAGTTAATTTATAATTTATATATATATATATATATATATATATATATATATATATATATATATATATATGAGGTCTGATCAAATCGTATTGGGACTGTTGCTATGGTATCCAGAGCGAAGCTGCTTGGAAGAGTTTAACTTTGGTATCCGTCGCGCCTACTCACTGAATTAAAACGTTGACGCTCACTTCCGTTGTTTATAGGAATGATTCGAAGAAAATTCTGTTGAATCGTTTCACCACACCCCAGATGTTTCATCGGTGGTCAGGGCTTGTGCAGCAGTTATTCGACAAGCAGTTAATTACCCTAGTCGAACAAATACCACGTTTCCCTGATCTCGTCCCTTGTGGCATTTCTCTTTGCAAAAATCAAATCTCACTTAAAAGGAACAATATTTTTAGACGTCGAGGATATTCAAATGGTGGCGTTGAAGAAACTGCTCGCTATCCGATAAAAGGAGTTCGAAAAATGCTCCCAGCAATGGCAATTACGATGGATAAAGTGTTTCTTAAGAGTGTGGCAAATTCGAAGGAGATTAAATATCGAATTTATATATGTTGTTGTCTTCTTTTTACAGCAGCAGCCCCGATACATTTTAATCAGGCCTCGTATATATATATATATATATATATATATATATATATATATATATAATCATTTATTCGAAAATTATAACGTAAAAATGTTATAAAATCCCCACAAAAACTGCCATTCTGTTTCAACACTTCTGGTGTCTTATCAAGTGATGGTGTTGAATGTAGAATAAAGGGTTTTAAAAGGTTCAAATCAATCAAACACCTCTCGCTAAGGGAAACGCTGTAACATAAGCTGGAATGACAAATCAAAATACAAGTATGCGAGAATTCAAAAAACTTAATAACGAATTTCAATAAAAACAAAATAAATAAAAAAAATATAAGTATTTTTTCCTCAGTTTCATCTTTAAATAATTTTACAATTTTAAAATTAATATAGATTAAATTTTAAATTTAAGATTGGTAATTTTGAATTTTGAATTTCATAGTATAATTTAATATTTATTAGTTAGAATGAATTCTATTTTAGTCTAACCCTAACATTAAAGCATTAAATAATTATTATAATCAAAGTTCGTTGTCAAGTTTTTTGAATTCTCGTATACTTATATTTTGATTGGTTATAGTTATTGTTATGGGAACTTACCCATAATAATAATGGACTATTCCGTAGATCATAAATACTGCGCCTCAAGAGGGAGCAGTGAAGTTCAGAGTTCAGTTAGTCAGAGACAGAGTCGCATCAGACGATTACTGTAAGACATTGGAATAGTGATACTGGTCGAGACAACATAGTTCTCTCTAACTAAACCTGATTGTCATTACTAACACTTCTACTTCTTTGTACATATTTCTGTTTGTAATATATTTGTGTTATTCCATACCTGTGTTCGAGTTATTCTTCATTGGTTCTACCTTGGACCATCACCGTAGTACAAGGAATTTGGACTTTAACAGTTATTAATTATAAAGTTTACGGTAGACGCTGTTAAATGTACAATATAATACAAGATACTATCCAAAAATACTGTTACAAACTTTGGGGGCGTGTTACTGACACCAAAGAAGGTAAAATGTTCAGATGTTCAAAAAGCCATCGCTGTACCTCAACACAGCATCTTATAACAAATGTTCAAAATGTCATCCGCTTCCTTCTATACACGCATGCACCCGTCAGATCATTGACTGGCGGACCCTTTCAAATACTCCCACACGGTGTCGAATGGTTCTGCAGCCACCTCCCCGACACGTTGATAAAGCGACTCTGCATTATTAATATCTGCTGCGTAAACCAATTGTATTATGTGGTTCCACATATAAAATTCTAAAGGATTGAGGTGCGGCGAACGTGTAGGCCATGGGACTGGTTTATCCCTAACTATACATATATTCATGGAAGACATCAGCCAGTGCATCGCGAACAATGTGACTAAAATGGGCTGGAGCCCCATCATGCATGAGCCACATGCGTCTTCGTATTAACAAGGAGTACATCCTCTAGCAGGTCTGGAAGTGTGTTCGAAATAAAGTCCCTGTAGATAGAAGCTATAAGACAAGCTGGGAGAACATGTGGATTTACCACAAAGTCGCCTACAATACCACCCTATACATTAATAATAAACTGATACTGGTGTTTAGGCTGTATTGTACCATATGATCGGATGTTGTTTATGCATTTCCACAGTTTTCACCCGATTTTGATGAATTTTTTGTTTGATAGATAATTCTCCAGTGCCGGTTTTGAGTTCAAATTGTTGGCGACAATAGCTCTCCACTACTTCCTGTCCATTATAACTCTCATCCACGTTTTACTATTTACTATCTGTTCTTGGACATATATCCTTCATAAAAACCTTAATAAAAATAGATAGTTTAAATTATTGCAATATTATTATTTATTATTATACAGTTCTCTTTTCAGGGATAACCCCCATTCAATTTGCACCCCCCCCATTTGGTGTTGTGACTCAGTTGCACCCAATTGTTGTTACTAATACTGATTTTCAGGTGGGCTGACTTTAAACTGCTCCAATTGAACGGCAAAAATTCCCAGTAATGAAAGACCCGGTCGAAGACAGGTTACACTGCTAGTATATCAATACGCCCGGTTGGCACAAGAGGCAGAAAAGCAGACGTATGTTCAGTTTGCACAAGAGTCTTAAACGCGGACGTGGTTGTGATTTGCATGAAAGTCAAAAAAAAGTTGACATCGTAGACAGATGTTCGGTTTGCACGAGTGTCAAGAAGGCAGACGTAGGTTCGGTTTGCACGGGAGTCATAAGGACATACTTAAACTCGGATTGCATGGGAGTAGAAAAAGTAGACATACCAATATTAAAAAAAAAAGTGGCAATGATGACGAAATTGCTAAATCATTACACTGTTGCATATTGTTTTCTTCCTTTGATATATAAGTGGCTGCTGAAACATTTTCAGTCTGACCGGTGGAAATGGCCGATAATTTAAACTATTTTTTCGGATGACCAGAAACCATAAGATAATATTTTTCTTGTTCTGCGTTCTACGCCAGAAGGAAATCCCTCCCCATTTCCATTCCTGGCGAAACTTTCTTCCTTCAGATTTAAACTTACTTCCCTGCAAAACAAATACCCCAAGTTAATAGACCATTTATTTTAAACAAATTAATTTGGCCATTCAGTATGCCAGACCCCTACGGAATCGGAGAATATTGGTCAACTGCGCGAGTTTATGACTAGGACAAATAAGGGTGCTTATTATTCATAGCTCCTTAGTGCAATATAGACATGTATTTGTGGAGAGGCATGATCCTATAGCTTAAAAGAATTTATTATTCTCCTTTTTTGTTAACTCTATTTTATAACTTTTGATTTCTTCTTCCGTCAACAACTTCGTCTTTGTGTTACATTTTACTTAGAATTTTCTATTTAGTTTTCTTTACAAATCCGCTTCTTCATAAAATATTTTTTCGTTTTCCCAGGCGGAATCTACTTTTTTTCCCACTCGATCAGTTTTTAGTTTTCAAGAAATACTTTCCGTAAATACATCTTTTTACTCTGTTCTTCATCTTATTTTTTCATCCGTGGAGCCATCATTTGATGTATGCGATATGTAGAAATATTTTTAACTTTATAATCGTGTACAAAATAGATGGATCGATAATGGTTGTAGTATTCTATCCGAAATTTAATATTCGAATGTATTATCTATCCCAGAGATATGTAATTAGGATATCAAATTCTACCCGGAAACACTATTGAGAAACTTCCAGAAAATATTGAATTCAAGGAAAGTAAATAATGTTTGCGACATGAACCATCGCAATGTGAAACGGAGTTAAGTATTTACACATGAAAAATTGGTTTGGTAATCATAAAATAGCCTTCTCTATGCATAAAATATTCGAAATTAAATGTAACTGTCGTTTGAAATTTATAAAGTTTTTCCTTAATTTTTTTTATAACTTCCATTTATAAACTATTATCTCTCTCTGTGATTTTCTGTCTATCTCTTTCTCTCTCTATATATATATATACATATATATATATATTATGAAATGGACAAAGTCCGACAATTATTTTAAGACATTTTTATGTTTATAAATTCTTTTTATAGATACAAATATTTAAGTAAATGTTATGTTTTATAATAAACAGTATTAATAACATTTACCGGCCTGAGCCACGGAGAATCGTTCGATTAGTAAGGTCGATTTTACTGCTTTCAGGCTAAATGACGCTTCCGTATAGAATACAGGTTCGATTCCTGTCGGAGAACGAATATTTTCAGTGAAAATTTCTCGGACATTCAGGCCGGTAAATGTTATTAATACTGTTTATATATATATATATATATATATATATATATATATATATATATATATTGATTATTATTATATATTGATTATTATTATTATTATTATATATATATATATATATATATTGATTATTATATATATATATATATATATATATATATATATTGATTATTATTATATATTGATTATTATTATTATTATATATATATATATATATATATATTGATTATTATATATATATATATATATATATATATTGATTATCATATATATATATATATTGATTATTATTATATATATATATATATATTGATTATTATTATATATTGATTATTATATATATATATATATATATATTGATTATTATTATATATTGATTATTATTATCATTATTATTATTATTATTATTATTATATATATATATATATATATATATATATATATATATATATATATATTCAAAAAAAGACAATATTTTTGCTTTTGTAACCAAATTAATATTTCACTCTCTAGTAATTTACAATTGACCGATGATACGCATTGTCATGCTTTGAAACATGACTGCAATTGTGTAGCGATTTTTACTTGTTTTTTTGCAATATCCTAACACACACACATACTCGCGCATATATATATATATATATATATATATATATATATATATAACCCTCGAAGCAAGATTCACACAACAAAAACAACCATCTATAAATAAAAGAATTATAATTTAAGAATCCGTATCCTCAAATGTATATAAATAAATGAAATAAACACACACACACACACACACACACGCGCGCGCGCGCGCACAGATTCATCGCTACATTCTGTGCTCACGTCACTATTCTCACCAGCTCTACGAAACTCGCCATTTGACACTACCTCACTTGATAAGGCCTTAAGAATCATATGGTTTGCGAATATTTCGATTTGAGCTGAATGTTTTTGCGTCTTTGTCACTGTAGCCATGTCAACCGTTGTTATCTAATGACGAATTGTTTGTGGGTCTAGGCTCGTTTATCATTACACCGAGTCGTGTCACCTAGAGAGCATGGAACATTTAAAAAAAAGAAATTAAAAACAAGAACGAAAACTGGTTTCAAGAATCGAACAAAAAACGAGACTTAAGAACAATTTTAAAAGTTACCTCTTAATAGAATTGAATTAACAGGAAAAATATGATTGAGCCAGTGTTGTGAAAGTAAACGTAGAGAAAATATACAGAATATTACGAATATAGGTTAACACGTTCAAATCAACCAAACTATCACTTTTAAGTATCACAAAGAAAAACTTATATAAGGACGGAGAATTATTAAAGGATAACCTCTTAGACACCAAGTGCATATTCGCGCATTACAGAATGTCCCCCTCTCCGACATGTAAACAGGTCGTCTATCCAGTTGCGCTTGGTATTTACACACTTGAGACAGCAAGATATATAAACATCCGACCAAAAGATAGGGAAAGTCTCGTACCTTCTCGAACTCTCAAACACATTCACTGATATTGATTTTTGAACACCGAAGTTGAAAAATGCTTTTACGTATTAAAGATTTAAAGTTATGTTCTTGTTGATGGCATAGTGAAGTAATGGCTAGCTCATAGGATTAAAAGAAGCAGGGGGCCGAGTTCGATTTCCAGTCTAGTTAGAATTCCATTCACTTAGATGTAAATACCCATGGGAAAGATGAATCCATATCTGTTTTCCTTATATAGGAGCAAATAGCAGGGCAGACTGTGAGGCAACCATGCTAGGAGAAGGGAAATTGAAAAAACTCTGATTATAGGTTAAATAGTTTCACCAACCCGCACTTGGCTAGGCATGGTGAGTACAGCTACACTCCTGGAGGCATAGTAAATGGGGCAGGGGCTCCTCCAACTAGTGAGAAGGCCTTCGATCTGTATCTGTTCCACTAGGTTTTCATCCTTGATACCTTTATTATCTTCACATCGAAACAGCACTGTCCTAAATTTCGTCGGCGCCCGACCGTCAGCCTGCTATTTCTTTTCTCTCTCCTGGTGGCGGAGAGAGATGGCTCTGAATCAAAGGGAGTTTGATGAGTCCGTTCGCGTAAATTTCATTTCAGTGGACAACTCTGCGCAACAGAGAAGCCCACACACTTGGCCAGAAGCACCTCCATCGCGACGAGATCTGGAAAACCTGGTTGTATCCGACTGTAAGAAGCCTTAGTTACGCTAGCGCGAATGGCGCCGCCTTCTTTCGCCGGTTTGGCCGTTGAGATCGTGTAGATCTTTGCCTATTCCGCCGTTGGGGTCTTCATGGGTTGGGCGCGTTTAGTCTGGTCCTTCCAATTCGACCTGACCGTCATAGGTGTCCTTACAGGAGTTGAAACTCCAGACGGCTTCGCTCTTGGGACCACTTGGACAAGTAATTTCTCTACTATGACATGGAACGATTATATATATTTTACACTGGATATCGGAGTGAACAGTACGTTATCAAATGTACCACTTTGACTTATTATTACTTTAGTAGTAAAAGTATACTGTTATCAAGAAATAAATATTTGAGAGATAAATCATGAAAGAGGACATTAACTACTGAAATGAAAATAACGTTACGACTCAAAAGGTTACGTTACTACAATCAATCAATAAGAAAATGATAGCAGAATAAAATTATTGGCAAATGCTGTTAAAAATGTTTGAATTATAAATGATAGGGAAAGAAATTGATGATACTGAAACATTAGTCAGTAAAAAACAAAACAATTTGCATTTACTACAATTTCGTATATTGCGTCCTCTTTCATAAAAAAGAGAAATATTACGGTTAAATATAAATATAGAATTATCCACGACAGTGTATGAGTAATTTAACAAATACAATGTATTAAATGTTCCTAATATAACAATTCCTTGTGATAATGGTCATTCTTAATAAAGTAAGGAAACTTGATAAAACGTTTATTTGAAAAATGAAACAAACATGTATCGAGTTAACTTTAAAAAATAAACAAATATGTATTTTAATAATTAAATATTATAAGTGAATAGTAATATAATGAAAATATAATGTAATGAACCAGCAGTATCAGAATAAATGGATAATTAAAATACAGACTTCCCTTTTAAAATACGACATCGTTTTCTTTGAGCAATGAAAAACACGACCGCTCACTCCGACACCAGCGTCTAATATATCAATGGAATAACGATATATAAATCTTTATATATCAAGAACAATTATATATATATATATATATAAGTGGATATGGAAGTCAGCACTTAGAGGCGACAGTCTGTTTCAAGCTAGTGCAATCGTCAGGCAATCGTGCAATCGTCGTTGCTTGACGATTGCACTAGCATGAAACAGACTGTCGCCTCTAAGTGCTGACTTCCATGTCCACTTTTATATTTACACACGCTCTATCTATGATATTGAGCACTTTATCCCATAAATATAGCACACTTTAAGACTATATTTCTTCATATATATATATATATATATATATATATATATATATATATAAACGATAAAGGAAGATATTCACTATTGATCCAATAGTTACGACGCGAAAGGCTTTTCCTACGAATTTGAATGATAAATGATAGGGAAAGAAATTGGTGATACCGAACCAATAATCAATAATCATTACGACTCGAAATGAATTTCCGACAATTTCGAAAATTACGTCCGTTTCATAAAAAGAGAAATGTTACGCTTAAATATAAATATAAGATTATTCATGCCGGTGTATATAAGTAATTTAACATATACAATGCATTAATTTTCGTAATATAACAATTCCTTGTGATAACAGACTTTCTTAATAAAGTAAGTAAACTTGCTAAAACAATTATTTAAAAATAAAACAAAAAATACAAAAAAAAAACAAAAACAATCGAAGTATACAACAACTTAAAAATATGTATTTTAATAATTCACTATTGTAAATGCTTAATAATATAATAAACAACGAATATAAGAATAAAAATGGATCATTAAATACTGTCATTTTTAAAAAAAAATACGACACCCCTTTCTTAGCAATGGAAAAACACGCTCGTTTACTCCGATATCAACGTCTGTCTCCGCTCGTATTTAGCTAGCTCCTAAAAGAAAAAGCTATCACAGAAACCATATTTTGTAATAACAGAAACAAAAATGCTAGATTTCTTTTAATAAATAACTAGCCAAATTATTCATCTGAGATAATGTTACTTGTTTTAAACTGTTGTCAGTAACCGCTCGTTGAAAAAGTAATAAACCTTTTGCAAATATTGCAAGTTTTGATTCGATAGATAATGAATTCCTGAGGCAAGCTTAATGTTACTTATCAGAGTTTCAATATAATGCAATGTTCTTCGCTTCACTCGAATAATTTATTGACAAACTACACAGTTAACCGAAAGAGATACCATTTTGAATATATTCAACATGGATGAACTTATGATTGCGAAATAGTCTCCTGTAATCCCGAGTAAATTACTGGACCATTCGAACAACTTCATTCGTGGGATTTTCCTGGAAAACGCCATTATGAAAATGACTTCGCTAATTAGAGTGGAGGCACAGTGGATTAATGAATAACGGCTCGGATTGAGGAATCGGAGAGCCGAGTTCGAATTCCAGTTGAATCCATTACATTCACTTACGTGCTAATACCCTTGGGAAAGGTATAAATCCTCTTCTTCTCTCCCCAGCTATGAGTAAATACTTGGATGGCAACTGGTCTACCGCAGAAAGAAATGGCAACCTGCTGCGGGAAATATCTGACCTGTCAGTCATGTATCACGCATGGCACGTAACTGACTGAGTTAGAGGGAAAGACATAGCAAAGAACATGCAGTTTCAAATATACAGAAACACATTCACATTAATATACCGGGTGTAACAGCAAAATTGTCCAGATCGTGTTACAGCATAATTGTCAATATAATATTAAAAAAAAAACCCACTAAACTAATTGAGTTTCTTTTTTTTTCCAGATTTTCAGATAAGGTGTTTAGCCATATTAATACCATTTGTCGTAAGAATCCCTGAAAACCACTTTGAGTCATTCAGCTAAAAAGTGCCTTCCCCACTGACTTCTCAACAAAAGACAAATTTGTAATGTTATCGGTCTTGACCTGGCATCTTCAGACTTTCATCTCTGTTGTCTCTGTTTTGATAAATATATCTGTTAAGATGAAATGTCAATGTTATTTTTATTTTCGTGTACTTTATACGACAATTTATCCATCGTGTCCTATATATATATATATATATATATATATATATATATATATGAATAAAGACAAAAGGAAATCTTATATTGTCATTTACAGTCAGTTATGTGTCATGCGTGATATACGCTTAGGCGATCATGAATCTTTCGATACATGATTGATAAGGCAGATATTTTCCCGCAGTAGGTTGCCATTTGTTTCTCCGGTAGACCAATTGCCATCCAAGGCTATAAAACCCGGTCTGTCCGACTATTTGCCTATAGCTGGGGGAGAGAAGAAGAGGAATCATACCTTTCCTAAGGGTATTAGCACGTAAGTGAATGCACTGGATTCGACTGTCATTTTACAGATATTATTTTAGTTATATCTGAAATTTACACACACACACACACATATATATATATATATATAGTTAAACCTAGAGAACCAGACAAACCTACCAAGGTTTCACCTAAGCGGATTGTCAGGGAAAACAGTTTCTTTAGTTAGTTGCGTACTCGTATCGGTTTATTTTTCTTTGGGCTTTGGATTTGCCTGCCGAACGATTGTTTTCGACAGGCGTTCATGTTCTTGGCTCTTTCTTTTTTTATACCTTTTTTTCCTTCGGTATTGATTTGATTATTTGCAAATCAAGAAACCGAAGGTTTTCCGAAACGAGTGTAGTTACTTATACTTATAAGATTACTACTACTACTAATATATATATATATATATATATATATATATATATATATATATATATATATATATATATATATATATATTTGCATGTCGGTTTGTGTTTTTCTGAATGTATAGTAATACATATATTAACATGTTTATATTGAAATTAATATATATTGTATATGTTAGGATATAATATTTATTAAATGTATATAAAATATATCCTAATATCAGTCCAATCACAAGGTGTGGTCATAGGATCATTACGGAGCTGAGAACATGGTAAGTTTCCTCAATATGACACACTTAAGTGCCAAGATCTGAGGCTCTGTGGTTGATATTTATAGTTCAACGCGTAATGTTGTCAGCCATTTTCTCCCTCTGTTTTTGGCTAAGGTTTTTACCGTAGAAATAAGTTGTTGGCTGTTATAACCTAAATATAAAAGATACGTAATGGCTGATAGATGGTATCCGATTATACCTGTCTGCTAGGCTAGCTAGCCAATTCCTGTTGTAGATGACTGATCAGGCACATCTTCGTTTGTTCAACACCCACAAAGCCAATATATGGTTTATACAACAATTACGTCATCATCTTGATAGGAAAATCCCCAGAAAAAGTGAAGACTATAGTCAGAATCAAATCAAAACAGTAAAATCATGTAACATGGGAGAACGACATGGTTCTATTTAGGGCCGTTCATGGGGCCAGTGAAGACTACTTTGTATTCTACATTCCAAATAAAATACCTGAATCGGAACTTGGCTGCATGATATTAGCAACTTATGTCTTTGGATTGCTGTGTTTATTTCAGTGTTAAAAGAGCGTTTGTCGACCTGGATTTTAAGTCGTTGTGCTGGTTCTTTAGTTTCTGCTACGAACTCTTTTATTGCGAACTGATAGAATTATCGTTTTACGACTTCTGGTATCATTTGTCCATTGCGAAACGGGAAGAATTATCATTCTACGAATTTTAGTATAATTTGTCTCCAAAACAATATTTTCCAGACTCATGCGAATCTGGGTAAAGCAAAAAGACAGAAAACATGTAATTTAAACAAATAGTAATAAATAAACGGATGTACCTCCACTTGTTCGCTTAAAAAATATCATGATGAAAAAAGGCCCCAAATTTAAAAACAAACAAACTTTTATCTTCAAAATGTTTATGTTATTCAGAGAAAAGATCAAAGTATTTTATTATTTTATTATTTTTTTAATCTTTTCTATCACGTTCGAAATTTTGGTTAAAAATCTAGTTATTTTACGACATCGATCGACGACATATTTACAATTATTGTTTTTGCGTCTTTTTGTCAGGTGAAAAACACATTGATTTGGAAATTATTGCGAAATTAAATAATTGTCATATTTTAATGAAACTTTCAGAACTTATTAACAAATGAATTAGATTATTTTTGAAATTTTATTTTTAGAATATCCTGGAAAAACTTTTTACATATATTACTCCTACACTTGATTAATTAATTTCATGAAATTTCCAGAAATTAAATTGCAATCTCAAAATTTGCTTTATTTGTTAACAGCAGGTCTCCTTGAAGATTTAAATAATCATTTTTTATAAAACAGGACCCTCCGTTACCGAAAATCAGCTCTGAATCGTAAAATGAAAAATTCTATAAAACCATGATATTATTTAATTAGAAAAGCTTTCAATTGCTTTTATAAATGAGATTTATTAAGGCCACTATTGTCTTAAGAAAAAACATTTTCGATGAGTAATTCATTTGTACAAGAATTCTTTTCATTTTTTAAAAATGTTAATTTTAATAATTCATAATAATATAAATCGTTTAAAATTCTGCATTATTTCAAGTTGATATCGTTATTAAGCGAACACTATATTTACGAATCAAAAATTGAATAGATCAATAAAAGTCGTTTAATATTTAAAAAAGAAAAAAAAACTATGTATATAAATTATTACATAACCTGTTTGAAAGTATGGTTGACCATACAATACATAATTAGAAAATAAGAGCGATGGCTGTAGTAAATTCAAATTCAACATTGCTAAAATTTGGTTACGGAGAATATTTTCCAACATTTTCAAGATTACTGAGTACTTAAAAGTTACTCATCAATCACTTCCTTAAATTATGTTTTAACTGATGAAGTCTCCGTAGAACAACAATAAAGGAGTTGACAGATTTTTTCATCATTTGTTAAGTGATCGATGATAAGCGGGTAAACACCGCTACCGTTTATTTATTTCTCTGTTATTTTAAACTTAAAATAAATATTTTTTCAATTCAGATTAATTGTACTTTAAATCAGCTAATATTCCTAAAATAAGATTTGAGGAAAGTATATTTTATTTTTGGAAGTGTTTTATATCGGAGAACTAACTTTTGTTTACAAATATGACAAACATGACCGATATATTTCGATTTTTATTGATTTTCTGAAGTTGAGATTCCAATCAATAGAATTTCTATTTGAAATACAACAGGGTATTTTGTTTGCTGGAAATAGTAAATGTAATCTTTTCGCTTTCAATTAAAGATAAAATGAAAGATTCAAAAATGCTTTTTCATTAAAACAATGTTTTAAGCCTTAGCTATCGAAGCTGAGTGGAGGTACCTAAATAAATGTATTATTAAACATGTTTGCAGAACATGAGAAAGTAGTAGAGAAAGAACTTCATCGTTGAAGCTATCCCTAATTCAAAATGATCAGTTGATGTCGCTGAAGTACATTCTGCGTGTATAGCGGAAGAGAAAACAAGCACGTGCTGTCTCTCCGGACATAGAACACAAAGAGAGCCGTTTAAAAATTGCACCCCGCTGATTTTAGTCAGTGGCTGTTAACGAACACGTTAAATCGAATAATCAAAACTCTCTATATCAAAGCTCCAGAGAAGTGATACTGGAGCCTTCGTATTTTTATTTTTTTTAGAAAGAATATTTCATTTCTAAATAAATATGTCGAGTCCCTATATAAGTCTTTAAAATCTTTCACAGGAACGTACAGTATTTTGTGTTACTGTTTCCTGCACGGGTCCCCGTTCTGTCCACCCCAGCAAAATAGGCGTAAACCACAAGGTACATTAGTTTTATTGTTTTAAGGTTGAATAAAAAATAAGGCTGAGCAGATGAAAGGAAAAACATTTTTTTTTTATTTGAAAATGTAAAAGAGCATTTATTTGTACTGCCAGGGAAACAGTAAGTCCATTTAAAAAAAGAAAAAGAAAAAAAAGAAAAAGAAAAAAAAGAAAACAGTTCATCATAGGACACAGGACACATTTATCAAGTTAACGTTGCATTGGCTACGAATCTTATATGCTGGGTTGGAGAAAGTTCATTGAAGTTGGAAGAGATGACAATGAAACAAACGGGACTGTCATTGAAGTTGTTCAATTTACCAGCAATGAAAATAGCCTTTTGTGAATTGGATTATACTTGCTTATTTTTAGGCGAATAAATAATATTGCATGGGCGCGCGCGCGCACACACACACACAGTTTTATTTATTTATTGCTTTTAAACAAACTTAAATATACGGTGCACTATGGAGAAAGATACCGTATTTAATGTTGTCTGCTACTCTTTTATTACATCAGTCTCAAGAATTTGGAGTCTTTCTTTGGACTGTCTCCTAGATAAAATTTTGATTTACTCTACTAAATTTTGTCTTATGCTAATATTATTTTGCAATTTGTCATATCTCAACCTATATGCTGATCAGGCTCAACTTTGCTTAACTTCGGTTATCGGTCAAGAACCAAAAAAAACCCCCAAAAACACAACTATTTTAAAGACGTAAATAAGATATTATTGAGCTGAATTTCCAGTATCGCTTTGCAAGTGACTTGTACATTTAACAGGAGAAGATCCGAGTGTTCTCAAGAATGTACATGACTCTCAGCATTTCTCCACAGTTTTTTTATTTATGAAACGCTTTATCCAGCAATGGAAAAATAATGCTGAAAAAAAAAAGTAAATATAATATAACCTTAATATGAAAGCTCGGAAAAGATTATAAAATATAGGCGTGGCGAAGCCTAGCATCAAATCCCAAACCTCAACATTCTCATCTGTGCCCCGACCTCTGGCAGCAATTCTTCTGGACCTGACCTTGTATAACGTTATTTTATTTTAAAAAAAAGAGTACTGGATTGTTATATATTATTCATCTTCAGGTATGTCAGTGAAGCGCTAGACAATCTCCCCACGAAGGAGGAGAAAAATGGGGGCAGCAGTAATCTGGTTTCACTGAAGGATACTGAGAATTCCATGGACGGAGTGAGTAAACATCGAGGAAGTCTAAAAGAAAATGGCATCAAAATAAACAATTATACTCATAATTAGGAAGAGACACCTGGCATTTCTTGGACAGGTAATGAGGAAGAAAGTCTCCGAAAATTTAAACCTCACGGGGCCTACTGAGGGCAAAAGAGATAGGGGAAGGTATTGAGCCATCTACCTGGCGAGTTTGTGTGAATGGATTACGGAACGGGGTGCGGAAGTGCTAAGTATTACAAGGGATAGGAAGATTTAGAGAGCCATGACCGCCCATTTGTTTTTTAAAGGACGCGGAACATAGAAGAAAATTAAAAAATGTGATCCATTTTAGTAGGTGATTAGAGTTTTCGCAAGAATTTCATAATTATTAATTCAGTTTTGCCTTATAATCATTTCTTTTTTCATATTTTATCCCACTCAGTAACCCGCTTCTCTTAGTAGCTTTATTGACTTACTTAGGGTGAAAGGATTGAAAGAATATTATTACATAAATTTATTTTTCACAGAGTTATGAAAGTTTTTTTTAAAGTATAATTTGAAGCAATTATCTTTTAAAAGAAAAAAAAATAACATAATATCAAATTCTTATTGCGGTTTATTCAAAGTGAAAAAAATAATAAAACTCAAATCAATAACATGCTTACGTATTTATAATCAATAAAATAATTTCATACAAAATTTATTATAAAATTTTTACACCCTGCTACTGTTTTCTACTAAATTCCTTATTCTTTTTTGATTTTCTGTATAAGATTTATATAAAATCTCTTTCATTGATCTGCCTCCAAAAATGGGCGCGAATCTTTCCCGTAAACCTAGTACAACTAAGAGAAAACCATAACACCGAAATAGGAAATCAAGTGAACTTCGGAGAAGGCTGGTTCTTTCATAATGTGCAATATTATCGGTCCTGACCTGGCATCACTGTTTCAATTACCTTCCCGCCACCGTAACTTAACTTCGCTGTGCATTTTTCATAAATATTTCCATACCAATTCTTCTAATATACTCTTTGATACCACAACTTCACGAATTTACGCATCGTACAAGACTGACAGCCAGTTCTCACCTTTTTACGGTTGAAATCTGCAAATTCAGCCGTTATGTTTTTCTTCTCTCGCACTTGTCACTCACGGAAATATTTTCAAGTTTCTAGCTTCCCTGCCAAATACGATATTTAAAAATGTAAATGCATCTTCAGTCATCATTGTCTTCTTGAATCGTATTCCCTTCATTGTTCTTTCTCCTCCTCTCAGTAACTGCTTCCGTCTTACTGGCTTTATCGTCTTACTTGTGGTGAAAAGATTTTTAAAAAGTGACCTAAAAGAATTGCTCAAAGACAGCAGAAGCAAACTGCTGTTGAGTCTGTTCAGATGACTACCATACAAAAAAAAGAATTTGCTAGGGACCACTATGTTGACAAAAATAGAAGATAACTATTGTTGAGGGTCGAGACGATTAAACTTTTCCATCGGGCATATTAACAACATGGAACCCTGAAGATTGATATAGATAGATATGAACATAGATATGAACAGATATATTCTAGGAGATTTGTGGCCTAGATATGTGCTGATTCCTTAAGTTTAAGAAATTTTCCAATGCTGTTCTTTGTCTATAATCTGAACTTGATCCCACAGTGATCTCCCTTTCTCTCCTGAGATGACCAAGCATAGAAATGAATACAATATGGGAGTGCCAGAGAAAACCGATAATAACAACAAAAATTGCAATATGAGCTCTGCTAAAAAAGAAGGAATGATGACAGCAAAATTTTCAATATGAGCACTGGCAAAAAAACGGTTGCTGAAGACATTAGGTTTATAATACCCAGAAATTCATACACAGATGTCCTCAAGGAGACATGGCACAGTGGATAAAGGCGTTAGATTCAGTGACAGGACCCAAAGAGTGTGAGTTCAATACCTTGTTAAGGCGGTGGAGAAGTTTGAGAGGGAAATTTACAGAAGATAAATGACGTCCATTAGACAAACTAGAAACTAGAACAGATTACCCCAGTGAGCGAAATAAAGGGTTCAGTTCGACATTCAAACCACCTGAGCGTACAACGGCCGAAACGTTGTGATAAACATGGCGACAAAGATGAGGACAATAGTCCGAATAATGTAAATAGATATAGATATATTGATAGATATGAACAGATATATATATATATAGAGAGAGAGAGAGAGATAGAGAGAAAGGCACATAGATAGGAACATAGATAAATATGAACATAGTGGAATGTTACTCTGAAGCAACAACTTCAAGCACCGCATTACAGTTGCAACCTTGCTGTAAAGTTCTTAACTGTCTAAATCAAAGCATCTCAAGGAAAATCATTAAGAAATTTTTAGCGAGGAAATTTCCTTCCATGTATCAATCCTGAATGAAGCATTTATTCCACTGGAGGATCTGTGCCTTCAGTTACTCAGGAAGTAACTAAAGATTAACTAGATTATTATAGAGACAACATCTGTGTTCCTGTAAGTTTTATTAGCGAGAATGAGCCAAAGCATTTTTTGAGTCTACCAGAGAGGGTACAGCATGTCTTTTTCTAAATGCACCAGTGGAAGCTGGGAAGACTTTCTTCAAACTACCTCACTCCAAATTGAAGCTATACAGTGGCTTTCCCGTAGCAGGAATAGCAGTTACGCCTTTCACTTCACAGGAGAAAGAACAAAACCATACTGTTTTCATGCTGCCTCCAGTCTGCAATATCTCCAAGGGCAATTGTTCCTCAAAAGGGATTGCATGGGATGAGTGCACAATAGCAGCGTTGAACACCTAGATCACCTAGATGAGGTCTAGATCAATCATAGGCAAATAACGGCCCGCGTGACACATGCGGCCCGTTTGATCTCGCTGAATGGCACGCTTAATTTCATAAGAAAAATTACGTTTCTTAAAAAGATTGTTTTCTTTCTTTCTCACTTGTTCGTTCACACGCTCTCTCATACATAACCACATACATAAACAATGATTAATTATGTTTCTCGAAATTTGTAAACTTTCAGTGAAAACAACGTACGGTGAAAATCGCCAATGGTTTAAAACTTGGTGATCATCGGTTAGTTTTAAAAGATATTAGGCATATAACTTGGAAATCTTCACCCCCAATAAATTTGCAATAGCATCAAGATAATGAAGCAAAATATTGTCACAGGAAGCAATAAAGCTTCTTTCTTTATTTCTTTCTTTTCTCATTGAAACCAAGTAGCGTCACTGATATGTCTTTTCCGTCTTTCCTCGTGCTTAAAACGAAAGAGTACATTATTTATCAGCTATTAGCAGGGAACTTCATTCTTTCTTTGTTTTTCTCTCACTGAGATCAAACAGCGTCACTGATATGTCTTTTCCGCCTAACATTTCGATCAAAACGGAAGAGTACATTATTTATGAGCTATTGGAAGGGCGCCTCTTTTTTCTTTTTTGCTTTGTTTTTTCTCACTTATATCAAACTGCATCTCTGATATGTTGTTCCCGTCTTTTAAGGCAATGAAAACGGAAGAGTACATTCTTTATGAGCTATTAACTTCTTGGTTTCTTTCTTTGTTTTTCTCACTGAAGTCAAGCAGCGTCTATAATATGTTTTTCCGCATTTCCTCGCGGTAAAAACGGGAGAGTAAATTATTTAGGAAGTATTGGTTGGGCGAAACGAACAGGTTAATCAAGTAAGACAAGGGACAAAGAGAAATATAATCAGATAATAATTAATTTATACAGTATCTATTTCACTCGGCTTGAAGCCGGGCATGTCTGCTGGTATATAATATTTAGAGAAAATGAAAATCCGAAAATATTTGCTATAAAATCCTATTCGTGATATCATGGTATATATAAAGTTCCTTAGAAAATATTATATGAAATTCAATTATATTTTAATAATTATTAAAATGAATTAAATACTTAGACAATTGCTTAATTCACTCCTTTCTTCGCATTTGCAATTTAATTGATTGGTATGAGAGAAAAAAAAAGAATATTTTTAGCACTTAAAAACTAATGGCGGTCTATCCGTCGGTGATGAAAAAAATTATACTGGAAAAATTCTCTTTTGTTATATCGTGGCAATATTAATTTTGTTTAGCTAATGGCAGTCAATCGATTTTCAATAAAGCACAATGTCTGTAGGTCGGAATAATCCCGTATAAAAATATTGGTCGTGGAAACATAAGAGAATTTCTCAAGTAAAAATATTTCATTATTCTTGGATGCTAGATATGAACAAAATACAGATATATATATTTGTTAATAGAGATACTTTGGCACAAGGCTTACAAAAATGACCCTAAAATAAGGAACAGATAAGCTGCAATTCCAGGTGTTAATTTCTAATCCACGGCAAGCGCATAATTAACTTATAGCGGGATATGACCATAGCTGGCCATCAGAGACTGTCAAAATGACCTTGTAATAAATTGCTTTATAAAAGGCACAGATAGATAGATAGATAGATATGAACATATATAGAGAGACAGAGATAGATAGGATCATATATATATATATATATATATATATATATATATAGAGAGAGAGAGAGAGAGAGAGACGCGAACAAGGATATATAGATAAATAGATATGAATCGTGCATATATATATATATATATATATATATATATATATATATACACGAACAAGGATATATAGATAAATAGATATATATGAATACACACACACACACACATATATATATATGGAGAGTGATATATGAACATAGATATATATTTATATTGATAGAAAGAACATATATAGAGAGATAGAAATATAGATAAGAACATAGATATGAACATATATAGATATACTGATAGATATGATATATATAGAGAGAGATAGAGAGACAGAGAGAAATAGATATGAACAGATATATGTATAGATAGACAGATAGCTATGAACACACACACACACACAAATATATATATATAGCTCTATCGATAGATAGCTATGAACATATAAAGATAGATGGATAAAAAATCTATATACTGTATCTATCTATCTCGATATATATATATGTGTGTGTGTGTGAGCAGTGATCGATAGATAGATAAATTGATAGATATGAACTTATGTAGATATATAGAAAGATATGAACATAAATATATGTATCGAGAGATAGGTACGTAGATATAAACATAGATGCATAGGAACATATATATATATATATATATATATATATATATATATATATATATATAAAGATATATAGATAGGCATATATGAACATATTTAGAGAGCTACTATAATCAAATCACATGTCAGGCTGTCGGTTCCTAGGAGCTGAGCTGCCTGACTCTCATACATCGAATACGACGGGAGAGTCGAATATATATATATATATATATATATATATATATATATATATATATATATATATATACTGACTGGTCAGGATGCCCGTCTACTAATGCGGCGTGTTTAACACCCACAGAGCCCACGTGTGGCCTCAGTTACAGTTTTTGGGAGAGAATATATATATATATATATATATATGTGTGTGTGTGTATTGGGAGAAAGCCTTCTTTTATGCACGTTTCATTGAATATGACAGACAAAGTGTTTTGATTTAGTTTTTTATACAATTTTTCATGTGATCTTATGAAAACAACTGTACATTTTTTACATAAATTATCCTCCGAAAAGAAAAAAAATTAACAGATCACATGAGAAATTGTCTTAAAACTAAATCAAAGCACCTTGTCTGTCACATTCAATGAAACGTGCACACACACACACAAACATATATATATATATATATATATATATATATATATATATATATATATATATGTAGCTTTTTGAATTTGTAGGTCTGATGTATTGGATCGTGATTACAATTCCAATGTTATAAATTATAACCATGGGATATTAGTCTTTGAGCCTTTTATATTATATTCTTGCTCTTTCTTGGACCTTGAAACCTACCTGGATTCTATTCTTTTGGAAATTTATATATATATATTGACCACTAATATTATCTCTCTCACTCTATGTATGCATATATATATATATATATATATATATATATATATATATATATATATATATAACTGTTTCTTTCTAACCATCTACCGTCCCGAGCATTAGAAAATCTTTATAAAGAGACTGTATCTTTCGCTATGGTTTGTTTCTGAACCTTTTTAAGCTACGGCACACCAAGGAGCAAATGAAAATCGTCGCACACTTAGCAAAAGTTTTAAAGGTTATACATTAAATTTTTATGAAATAAAACCATAGATATAAAAATAAATACGCACACAAATACGAACTTACATGATTTCAGTATTTCTCTTCAACTACTTTTGCAGATTATTTAGTGTGTAATATGTATATTATTTCGTCTTTTATGTGGTTTTCCTTATAAAAAAAAAGGTGTATTGTATTTATTAAAATTAACCGGATGAACAGCACATGACCACCTGCGCTCATGTGACTGACGATGATGATTGACCAATCAATCCTGTGAGCTATTTAACAAGGTGACATTTGAATGAACTAACAGAGACGATAATAATTTTTAATGAGGCTATTTCGCCTTGCTTCTTAATTTTATGCACTTTAAAGAGGACCACAAACATAGAACATTTTGGAGAAATGTTTGGTATGTTTCTCTATCTGCACTTTGGCTGATGTAAGATCACAGAATAGGAAAATGTTGTTGATTCAATAATATTCGACATTGTGTCTGAAATTCATTTTTATATCAGTTTTATATAAATTACTTATATACACTATAAAAAAACATATATAATAAAACGTCTGTATAAAATATTTTATATAAAACTAAAGATATACGAGGGTCATACAATAAATAAGTTGAATTTTTCGGTATAAGGACTTCTAATATAGATAGAAACTTACTCTTTTTTTATCTTTTTTTGTTTTACTTCTTTTTCACATGGATTTAATTTCTTTTGCAGATTAAAAATTTTTTTTTAGAGTTTTGGCGATTAACAAAGATGGCCGACCAAGAAGCATGCTCCAGGATTGAACAGCGGTCAGTTATCAAGTTTTTGGTTGCTGAAGGGTGCAAACCAGTTGAAATTCATAGGAGAATGTCAACTGTGTATAGTGCTACATGTTTCAGCCAAAAATGTCTACAAGTGGGGTAAATTGTTTAAAGAAGGACGGGGTAATGTTTAGGATAAAGACAGGCCTGGGAGGCCTACAGAAGTGAGGTCTCCTGAGATGATCGAATCAGTCAATGACCTCATTCAGTCTCACAGAAGGGTCAGAGTGGATGACATTGCAAGGACTTTGAGCTTATCTGTTGGGACAAACGCAGAAGGAGTCATCTTGCATCATGACAACGCAAGGCCTCATACAGCAGCCCAAACGGTGCAGACCATCAACGAGTTGGGCTGGGAACTGCTCCCTCATCCCCCTTACAGCCCAGGCTCTTCATACCTTCACCTGTTTGGTCACTTGAAAGCGTTCACGAGAGGCACGAAGTTTAAAAGTGACGATGAAGTCAAAAGTGTTGTGAGCGACTGGCTGAGACATCAGTCCAAAGATTTTTACGCTGAGGGGATACGGAAGCTTGTGCACAGATGGGAAAAGTGTGTGATAGTACTGGGAGACTACGTTGAAAAGAAAAAGTAAGCTTCTATCTGTATTAGAAGTTCTTATACCGAAAAATTCACCTTATTTATTGAATGACCCTACTGCCGTATATATAGTTGTTTTTTTAATCGTTTTCAACCAAAACAATACAGTAAAGCCACTACAACGCAAGGGTTAACTAGGTGTGGAAGAATTAGAACACAGAAAATTTATTAAAGTGTAAAAACAAAAGAAGAGTAATCAGAAGAACAGTAGAAACCGATTCTTATATAAAATTCTGCATAGCAAATGGATTCTAGAAAAGGTCGATAACATATGAACTTTATTAATCCTTATCCGTAAAGCCAAATAAACATATTTATATAAATAAATATTTTGATAGTAAATGTTCTGACGACTTTTCCTCTCGTACTTCGGCTTTACGAATTTAAGCACAGTATTGGTTCTACAGAAGGATGCTTGGGATATGATGAACCGAATATGTGAGCAACATCGAAGCTTTAAAGAAAATGGAAACTAAAAGTAAACTTATACTTAATATCAGGACGGGACAGTTTGAATTTCGAGGCACAATAAAGAGGAAAGAAAGCTGGGAAAAACTGATACTCACAGGACAGATTGAAGACAAGAGGGGCAGAGGAAAACAGTCCATTACTTAATTAGTTCGATTGAGTAAATGGGTGGATGAACAAGATTTAGATGAAATAACAAAAAGACACATTTTTTTAATTGTTATTAAGGATAGGGAATTGAGGAGAGCCATGATCGTGCACGTCATCAAGGAACACAGCAACTAAAGAAGAAGACTAGATTCACCGTCCTGGTAGGTACTAAAGGGTTAATCTGAGAGAAAGTAGCATTAACGTTTACCAACAATGAGTAAGAACTCATTTTTTATTTGAATGCGATGTTACTTCATGACGTAAGTAATTGTAGATCCCCACAGACAGTTTTTTTTTCATTTCTGCAAATTGCTATGACTTAATTTAAGTGCAGTACTAAATTGCCATCTAAGTCTTATGATTTTACAGTTGATATAACAGTAAGTTAGATGCTATGAATTTCTTTTCTCACACGCTTCGCTTGTGGAACTCTCTTCCGGATTTTTGCTTTCCAGTCAACTTTGCTCTTCAAAAACCTAAATGCAATGTCAATCGTTATATTCTGTCTACTTTATTTCTGATCATTTATTTTTCTAGGTCCTTAATAATGTTTTTTTCTTTTTCTTATTCGTTCGCACTCAGTAAGTGTTTGCATCTTAGTGGCTATATTGCCTTGCTTGAAAAAAAAAAGAAGAAGCCAAATTAGATAAAAATGATTATTTTGCGCCAACTATTCGTGGAGGAATAACCTGATTTCCAGATTATCGTTCGAATTTCTAGAACCGTTGTAAAATGCACAACACTGAAAGTTAATCGTAATCAGTCCTATATCGAAAAATAAACTGATCACATGTCTCATCGACCAGACACCTGACAAAAATGATGCTAACTTGGAATGCAAATTAATTCTGTGAATCCCTTAAAACCTTCCCAGAGAATTAATTGCCTGCTTTGACTAATTTGAGTACTTTCAGCAGACTGGACAGAACGAAATCCAATTTACAATCGGAAATCGAAAAGATCAAAGCTCAGGTGCTTGAACCCGAACAGAGAAGAGGTGGTGTCTGTACATATGAAGCAAATCGATGTTTAGACGAAACGGCAAAATCTCTTTGAGTTTCCCCTTCTTTGTCGGTCTATATTGACTTTTGCTAAAAAAAAATCAAACATGTCTCCCTGAATAAATAAAAAAAAATCACCAAACTTACACTATCGGGGATGAATGAGTACATTACCTAACATAGTTATGCAAAGTAGTTACACCTAAGCCATCTATCTTTTTTCGTTCTATACGCATTTATTATGTTTAACTTCCTTTGTTTCAAGACCACAGATATTTAGAAAGTGAAGTCTCGCCAGGCATGTGGTTATATAGTCAGATTATATAATTCAGAGACAAGATCGTAGCATTATTTTTTAGCTTAGTTTAATATTCTAGCATCCACTGTTCCACGCGTGGGACATATTTTAAGATATACATTTTTTTATACCAGAATAGAAGTAATTATACTAATTTACCGATACACGGAAAAGACAAAATATTATATGTGCTTAGACATTGTGTTAAAATAAAATTTTATGGTTTCTTAATTTATGATTACATTTGGTTGAAAATTAACAATTGAAACCATATCCTAGGTAGAAAAGGTTAATCTACGAGCAATAGTAGTATTTACTATCTCTTACAGAAAGATATTAGGAAATCAATATAATCGCTTCTTAGCGGTGTTTTATCATCAGAAACTGCTCCCTTCCAAAATATTTTACTTAAACTGTGTACATATTTCTGATTACGGGTGATGCGTAATTAATATACACTAGAAAAACAATATTACGTGATCTTTTGTCTTTGATCATTTCATTCCCAGGCCAGGCAATAAAGCCACTAGGATGCAAGGAGTTACTGAGTGTTAGAGAATATTAAAATAAATACCAGGTGAGAAGACGATAAAAGAACAAGGATTAAGAAGACAGGAGATAAAGATTGACATTGCATTGAAATTTTTGAAGATCAAATTTAACTGGGAATCAAGAATTCAGAAGTTTCATAAGTGATACACGAACACATCTAAACATTTTAACTGTTAAATGATGAGAACTTGTTGCCAATCTAGTACTGTGCTTACATTCATAAAGTACCACAGCAGAAAGTTCATCTGAAAAATTACCATGAAAATATACAAAAGACACAGGGAAGCTATATTACTGTGGTGGAAAAGAGACTGAAGCCGAGATGCCAGGTCAGCGTCACTAACGCTGAGGTTTCTTCTTTGAATTTTATCAGGAATCTTTAAATATATAACAGGAACATGAATGCAAATGTGGCAGCAATATTCAAAGCATTTATAAATGGTAGACTTATAAATATATAAGATAGATTTTGGCGAGAAAAATTGTGAACCACCATCTGTGAACTTTCTTAGCTACAGACTAAGCTTCTTTCCACTTCCTCTTGTAAATAAACCTAGCAACATCTAAAATACAATTGAATGAGCTTACCTACTTCAACGACTAGACAATAACGTGATTTTGCGAGCTTAGTTTAATATTTTAATACATATTAAGGGAATTAGCATCTTAAGATATACTTTTCTATATCAGACATGAATCTTGTCTATTTTATCGTTATATAAACGGAAAAACTAAAATAGTATATACACTTACCGTGTTAAAATCCAATTTATGGTTTAATAATTTATACTTACATTTGGCTTTAAAATTATTATCTAAAACATCTATATGAAACTGTTGTATCAAAGGGAAGTTTACTGAATCGAATAATCGCACGAAGGTTGGTAATAAACGATTATACTTAGGACAAGAACAACACATATAAGATTTGCCAGCGGCGCGTCGAAGAAGTAGTCAACTGCTAGAAGTAAGTCAAGTGAATTCTACAATGAATCTCCAACTGCAGACCGCAGACCAACACATACAGTATTCACTATTGTATTTATGGGGGCATACCCATTATCGTCAGTAGGTATCCTACAACAGAAACATACCAAACTAAATATATTATATGAAACATTCGCATTCTATAAATTTCATGAGACTGGTGATGATGATGATGATGATGATCAATGAGAGAGATATTTAATAAAATGATAATTTAAGACATAGTTTTAATGGGGATATTTTATTTTTATCCTTCATTTAACCTTACACTTCCTATTACCACTACTATTGCTCGCAGATTAACATGTTAGTGCTTGGTCATGGTTTCAGATGTTAGTTTTTCATCAAATATAAACATGAATTGATAAGTCATAAAATGTATTTTAACACAATGTGAAAGTACATATTATATTTTTGTCTTTCCCATGTATCTTTGTCTTTTCCGTGCTTCGGTAAAATAGACAAAATTGCTGCTTGCCTGGTTTATGTCTTAAAATATGTTCCATTCGTGTAACAATGAGCATTAAAGGTTAAAATAAGCTGACAATAATAGAACTCATACAAATGAGCTGCAATAGATGCTTTTAGGGAATCATTAGGTATGTTTCTCTAACAACAATGGCAGGGGTAAGATCACGGAAAAGAAAAACGTTGCCGACTGAATAACGATGGATTTAAAGGACTACATTTTATCCGAAATTCTTCATATGTCTGCATTCTATAAACGTCTTATGTACACTATGTAAAACATATATAAAACGTCTACATAAAATATCTAATGAGTTGGGATGAAATACAGATCAAATATGGATCGGAATCTTACAGAATGATAAGATAAAGGACAAATATGAAACGTGTATCCATCTAACATGTTTCACTTTTATTAAAACTTCATCAGAAATGAGATATAGAGGAAAAGAAGAAAAAATTATGGTATTTTATTTTTGTGTTTTTTGTGATTTTCCTTGGTTAATCACTTTTCGCATGCATTCGACTTATTAAACCAACGTTAGAATAAATTATGGTGTTTCGAATTCAAGTAGTGACAACACGTCCATTCGAAGTTCCAAACCTAACTGAAAAATCATAAATATTGCTTGTATAATGTGTATAACAATTCTAGTTTGTATAATGTGTATAATAATAATTCTAGCTTGTATAATGTATATAATAATAATTCTAGCTTGTATAATGTGTATAATAATAATTCTAGCTTGTATAATGTGTATAATAATTCTAGTTTGTCTCTGAGTGATTCAAATGAAGATGTTTATTCGTAACTGTAGACATGTTTGTTGGTTTTTCGCATGTTTATTTGGGAACGTTTTTACGTAGATACTGTTTGTTTTAGATTAACATGCGTTAGATTTTTTTAAAAGATGGATTCAATAAAGGTTGTTGTGTAATATAATATTTCTGACGTGTGTTTATAGTTGGTAATATTGTTATTAGTAATCTTTAAAAGTATTTTCGACTTAAACAATTATGTTTTTTTTAAAATTGTGGTGGCATATGTAAATTCAAATTTTTGTTCTTGTCTATTGAGCGTTAACATATATAAAACATCTACATTATATGAAGTTATTATATAAAATCTCCATCGCAATAGAACAACATGAATTCTGTAATAGTCAACAGGATATGAACCTAATTAATCTCTCTTAGTAAAGCCAGATTTATATAAATAAGTATTGTCATAGTAATTGTTCTGATGAGATTTCCTCTTTGGTATCTCGATTTTACAAGTGCAATACTAGATTGGCATACCTAAGTACTAAAGTGCTATTCTGCGAGAAAATAATAACAACATTTACCAACAATGGGTAATAACTCTTTATCTATCAATGCAATGCCATTTCATGATATAAGTAATTGTAAATCTCTACGGACTGTTTTTTTTTCTTTTCTACGAAATGCCATGACTTCTGGGGGAAGGTAATGAGATGGTTACCTATTGTTCTTTTACTGTCTGCCATCAAAATCTACAGAGTTCAGTCTCCTCTGCGATTTGTCCCAGAGCGAGTGAAGGAGAGAAGAAATGGATTCATGCCTTTTCCCCAAGAGCATTATTGCGAGAATGAACGAAATAGGCCAGGCCGGAATTTGAACTCACTTCGACGTTTTCATTTTCAGTTTCGGTGGTCGTCACCCTTCCCTAACGTCCTAATAAAACATTACGATGGTGAATCGAGTTACATGAATGTCTTTCTAAGTATTATCTTGTGATAGGCGCCTTCTCTTCTACTCTATCCCCTTTACCGCCACTAGAAGATCAGCTCAGTTTTCATCTGAGCTGTCAAATATTATCAAAATGCCCGGTGGGTGCTGGTCACGTCTTATTGAATAGAAAAATGGAAACAAATCAAGTAATCAATAGATCGATGTCAGTCCTTTCACTCTAAAGCCACAAACAGCATAATCAATAGTGAAATGGTCAATGTTTATTTCCAAGGTATAAATACACTTCTACTTTTTCTATGTACCGTTTTCCTTCAGGACATTGGCAAACATGGCTCTCCACAATTTCCGGTACTTTGTAGCTCCTAATAACGTTTGTTTGATTTTCATCTCTCCTAAACCCTGCTCCGCTATCCATTCATTCAAGCTCGCCAGGTACGTTGTATGTTGCTTTCTTCTCGTCCTCTTAACTTCAATTTGTCTTGTGAGTATCAAATTTGTCATACCTTCTTTCCTCTTTATGTAGCCCAGAAATTTCAACTACTTCTTCCTGGCATTAATTATAACGGTCCGTTTTGTTGCCATTTTCTCTAGAACTCTGTCCTTAGCTACATGTTCGGGCCGTTGTATTCTCAGCACTGTTCTTTAGAGCCAAAGTTCTGTTGCTTCAATATTGTCCTTCATCTGCGAGGAGAAGGTCCAGCATTCACTGCCATAAGGGAGATTTGATACTATATAACAGTCCATTACCCTTTTCTATATTTCTACTGAATTTTTTTTTCTGTTTCTTAATAATTTGCCCATTAGGCATAATATCTCAACAGCTTATTATCGTCTACTGGTATAAAAAACATCATATATAATGATAAACAGAAAACGTTTCTTTACTGACTCGTTTCGTCATCTGATCACCGATGGACATTATCTAGGATAGTCTAAGGATTTTATTTGGCAACAAGTATTGATAAACAGAAGTCAAAATATCATTAGGTTATACACACACACACACACACACACACACACACACACACACACACACACACACACACACACACACAGAGTGGGGGAAACAAATATTCGTACACATAAAATTTAATTTAATGTATTTTCAAATAATGAACATATTTTTTCATATAATTACCGGTACACAGATACATAATAACTAAATATGCATAGGAAACAGAAAAAATTGATGTAATAGAAATCAATCACATTTATTCATTTTAATGTGTGAAAAAAGTATGTGTACAATACAAAAACGAATACATCATCTTCATTTAAACTTTGTAGAATAGCCATTATTCACTTGTACAGCAACCAACCTCTTCTTATAGTTCTCAATTAATGATTTACAAATTTCAGTTGGTATTTTGTTCCATTCTTCGTCGCATATGGTTTTCAAATCCGGGATGTTTGTTAGAGTTCTCGATCGGGTTTAAATCTGGCGACTGACTTGGCCATTTCAGGATATTTACATGATTTTTAGCAAGCCATTTTTTCGTATAGTTTGCAGTCTGTTTAGGATCATTGTCTTGTTGGAAGATTCAATCAGGGAGAAGCTCAAGATTTTCAACCGAAATCATTAAATTTGTTTCCAAAATACTTTGTTATGTTGCGGCATTCATTCTACAATCTGTTACAGATACGTTTCCAGTACCTTTTGCAGAAAATCATCCCCAAACCACTATGGTTCCACAACCAAATTTCACCTTTTTGTTTGAAGGCATCGCCATCTTTCTTCCATACATGATTTCTAGAATTAGGTAGAAACAACTCATTTTTAGTTTCGTCTGTCCATAATACTCATTCCCAACACGATTTTTCCTTATTCACGAATACATTTCAACCTGGCATCTTTGCAATAGCAGTGGAGTTTTCTGAGAGTAGCGTGACTTTAGATTGTTCCTATGAATTTCATTGCTTATTGTCCATTTAGTGACACAGACACCTGTAAAAGCAAATCATTCTGCAATTTTTGACGAGAAACCATTGGATTTTGTTTAAATTGACGCCTTAACTTCCTTAATGATCTGGCAGAATCTTCCGTAGAGCACATATTCTTCTTTGCTTTTTAACCGTTTTGAGTTTTTTATACCTTGGAATGAATGAATTAATGATAGTAAATGGAATATTCAGGTTGTCTGAGATTTTCCTGTAACTTTTATGTTCTTTTCAGAGCTTAACAATCATTTTCTTTTTGCGAATTCATCAATTCATTACCACCTGCCATGATGAAAACATTCTTGCACGAATATCAATTACAGAATGTTCTGTTTGTATTTTTAGGCTAAAAATAACTACTGATAACATTATTGAAACATTCTAGAATATTCCACTTGAACAATCTAGAGTATTAAAGTAATATAAAAGTTTTAGAATCCGAATAGAATCTTTTTCACCTAACTAAATAAGATTTATTTCTATTAAATCAAATTTTGTCTGTTTTCTATACATATTTATTTATTATGCATCTGTGTTAAGTTAATTATATGAAAAGTATGTTTATTCATTAGTTGGAAATACATTAAATTAAAAATGTGTATCTGTAAGAATATTTGTTTCTCCCAACTGTATATAAGCGTGTTAATTCATTTGTAATGCGACGCTTTTATTAGTTTGAACAATATTATAATGGACACTTATTATCATACATGTGTCCACTGTAATAACGTTTGAAGTAATAAAAATGTAGGATTAAAAATAAATCCATTAATTCTTTAGAAATTCCCTTGTTTAAGGTTCCTATATGAAACTGAACATGCTAGATTAAACGGAAATTTCCCCTAAAAAGAAGGTTGTTAGTTCGATCCATGCAGAGGGACATATTTTCTCTTCTGAGATTTTTCGAATGCACTGGCTGATACACATAATAGACACTGTTAAATAGATAAAAATGAGGTGTCTATTTTAAATAAAAAGTGGCCACTATAATATGGTTTGAAGTAAAATAAATACACACACACATACACACACCACGCGCACACACACACACTTGTAGAGGAATATGAGATGATAAACGAAGAAATAACAAAATCTTCAAACACGGCTCTACAAATTCAAATACCTTTTATTATTGCGCGTGTATTAGTTTTTTCATATTGAAAAAGTTAATTACAAAAATTCTTTGCGAAAGAAATTCCCACAAAAATATATTTTTGTTCCTTACGATACAACCAAATCATTTTCGTTAGTATGATAAAAATATAATACGTCTACATGCGAGAATATATGCGTCACGTATTTAAGTTGTTTTATGTATGCGTGTATTTTCCTTGTAGTAGCAGCAATTGGATTGCAGGCGAAGCTTCATTAATACTACTGTTAAAATCTGTGTTGACAAATAATTTGGTACGTATGAGTTTTGTATTTCTTAACTCAACGTCGCTAAACCTTTTTTTCTAATATACTCGAATAAATATGCGTTACATTTTATCTGTAGTTAAGTCATACTCTTGCGTTTGAAATATATTTAATTGAAAAGTCCTTGGGTGTTAGGGAAGAATTTTATTTCGTTTGGGTCAGTATGGCGTGAGTGCTCGAACAAAAAGATTACATTCAGTGTCCTGCGGGTAAAGGAAACTGACGTGTGTGCTTCTGTGTGTGCTCGCTTTGGGCACTATTGTGTGCACTCCTGTGTTTTCTTGCTGTGAGTCGTCTGTGTGGCTTCTGGTGTGTTCTAATATAGGCCGGAGATTGTCTTCAAAAGAAAACTTAATATTTTTGTCGTTTTCTCATTGGTTGCGAAAAGTTGCCTTGTGGGTTTATTACATCTGCGTAAGACGGAACTAAGTCTGGTTTTATGTGTCTACTTTTCGACTTGATGAAATTGTATTTGTGGAGTGAATTTTAAAATATGTTGCATTCCGTATTTTCGATATCGAACCAAGTTAAACATTTTCGATATAATCTACTATACATTTCTTTCGGCATATTGTTCTCTTTTTCAAAACCAAACTGCGCGAACCATGATTTTGAAATGCTGCCCCTTGTCTTCTTATGTCGACTGAAGAAAGTAAAAAATTCGATTTTCTTCGTTTATCTTTTCTTTTTTTTATTCATTTATTTATTTTAATTTAAATCCAACTATAAGAACAAACTTAATAAAAAATATCCAAATGTTGGACAATTTTTGTCTTTATTTTCGCCCTAAATTAAAGTTATAATACGAACATTAGAACGGCTCATAATCAGACCAAATAGACATTCATATTTACCAATATATGTTTAAAAAATGACCTGCTGCCCCAATTCGATATATATATATATATATATATATATATATATATATATATATATATATATATATACATATATATATATATATATATATATATATATATATGTATTAGAATACTTCTTTTCAGTGCAACCAAAGAGAGAAAGAAAGAAAAAAATATCTATAGGAATTCATTTTGAACTGTTACTTTGTGCAACACATTGATTAATTGATGTACTTGTTTAAGGACATATCAACACTGTCATGAATCATTTAATACCACAATTTGATTTTCTATGAATCTTTGAAGTTATAAAAATATGATATGTTTTGAAGTTATATTGTGGAATACAGTTTAATCTAATAAATTGTAGGATAAAGTGACATAAAAGTGTTCTTTCATGGTGGTTGTCTGATTTTATTTAGAGGCATATCAATCTTAACTTAATGTCGAAATTGCAATAAATTTTATGGGTTCAACTAACGATATTTTGAAGTAAAATTTATGCCGCCAACTACAGATAAATTGTATTGCTAGTATCTTTGCGTGAAAACTGTATTGTTGGTCATTTTACGAAATAAATGTCTTCTTGGTCTTATTTTATATAAAAATATATTGCTGGTAATTTTACTATAAAATTGTATTTTTATACAGAGGCATATCAATCTTAACTTAATGTCGAAATTGCAATAAATTTTATGGGTTCAACTAACGATATTTTGAAGTAAAATTTATGCCGCCAACTACAGATAAATTGTATTGCTAGTATCTTTGCGTGAAAACTGTATTGTTGGTCATTTCTTGAAATAAATGTCTTCTTGGTCTTATTTTATATAAAAATATATTGCTGGTAATTTTACTATAAAATTGTATTTTTATACTTTCGTAGCGTTTTGTTTGAAGGCTCACTATAAGCTCATAGCTGGCTCCCTAACAGGTGCTACCACCCAGATTCAGGGTGAACCTAGGAACAACAGCAATTAAGTGGCGATCCTACGCTCCTCAAAACCTCCAATCACTGGATCAGAGGCCTTGCTACCAGGTGTAGTTTATCGTCATACCGAGGACTTTGTGGAATAAACCCACGGGAGTCCGCTTCTCTGACAATTACAATCTTGATCTCTTCAAGTCCAGGGTCAATCGTTATCTACCCTACACGTCCTCATAATGTACACTTCTCATCTCTTCCTACACTCTCCCTTACAACGGTCTCGCCCAATAACCATTTATCGTGAGTTCATATTTTCTCTTACGCCTTGTGTTGAATGAGCTAGCAGGACAAAAATCTTCTAAATTAGAAGGTTTTCTTCAATGAACCATAACCTTTAAGTTCACGCTACCAAATTTTCTTCTTGATTCAGCTACATCTCATTAAATGTCAAGCAAAAACAGCGATCTCTTCTTTTAAGCAATTTTTCATCAATCCATTTGTTTGTTTAGGATTATTAATATGTTATAAATTGAAGTTTCCCATTATATGAAAAATAATGCCATCCCAATTTATACCCCCCACCAATTCTAACTACCATCCATCTGTAATACGACATATACCTTCGTCTGTAGGACGTGTGTTTAGCAACCGCTCATCGGACATTGATGTGTTTGATAAATATAGCGGTGTGTATAGTAAAGTTTTAAAGAATGTTGGTTATAAATACGCTAAAATCAAGTTTAAAAATATGATGGTAGTGGTCGAAGAAAATAAATAGAAATAGGAAGATCATTTGGTACCTACCTCCCATTTAATCAATTTGTCAATACTAAGTTAGGTCATAAGTTCCTCCAATTGGTTTAATCAATTTGTCAATACTAAGTTAGATCATAAGTTCCTCCAATTGGTTTAATCAATTTGTCAATACTAAGTTAGATCACAAGTTCCTCCAATTGGTTTAATCAATTTGTCAATACTAACTTAGGTTATAAGTTCATCCAATTGGTTGATAAGCATTTCCCTGAAAGTAACTCTCTTAGTAAAATATTTAACAGAAACACTTTTAAACTAAGTTATAGCTTCACCAATAATCTTGAGAAGATTATAAAGCTACATAATAATAAGATTTTAACCAATTTAATAATCTGGATCATATTACACCTTCCAAGATAAATATCATTAATGATACTGGACAATGTAATTATAGGAATTTTGACCAATGCCCATTGACAAACAAATGAACTAAATCTCTTGATTATCTTTGTACTATCACTACAATAAATAATATGACGTTTGAAAAATTCTATTTTGATAGTACCAAGAATTCTTTCAAGACTTTCAAGACTAGGTGGTATGAACATATCTTGTCCCTCACCAATAGTACTTACAGAAATAATACATCATTTTCTAAATATTTTTACAGTTTAAGAGATGATAATATGACTCTTACGGTCAAATGGAAAATTTAAAAAACGGCAAGGACATGTAGATCTTTATATGAACCCTCTTTGCTGTGCTTACATGAAAAATTGAAAATTATCAGATTCAATAAAAATTCTCTATTTTATCAAAGAAATGAATTAACAGTAAATTGTAAATATAATTTACCTTTTACCTTAAAATTTAGTTAGACTTTGGAATTTGATTATGCTTTTTCTAATATTTTAATTGTACTGCGTTGCACCATATATAGATATAAGACTGTAAGATTAATTTGGCGTATCAAATGTAAACGTATATAATCAAACGTATATAAATCTCTCATGTACATTCATATTTACATACGCCATGATCAGTTATGAATGTACGTGAGAGATTCATGGAAGATTGAAGTTTATAAGCAGTAAATTCGACCTTACCAACCGAACGATCCTTTGTGGCCGATCGGTAAGTCACGTCAGGCTATATGACGGTTCCGTATAGGATACAGGTTCGAATCCTGTCGAAGGACGAATATTTTCTATGAAATTTTCTCGGACATTCAGGCCGGTAAATGCTATTTAATACTGTTTATTATAAACAGAGCATTTACTTAAATACTTGTATCTCTAAAAAGAATGTTAAACATAAAAATGTCTTTAAATAATTGTCGGACTTTGTCCATTTCATAATATATATATATATAACGTGTCTTGAAACGATACAAAACTGAGCAGATATAAAAATTTCGAGGGATCTATGACGAGGAGGATGTGTGTATCTGTGTTTGTGCGTATGTGCGCACACTTGATCCTGTACAAGCAAATATAAATCTTACGGGCTTTCTGAAACTTCTGGGTTTTCGCTGGTAAATTTGTTTATGCGGCGTAAAATAAATTATAATCTTTTTAGAAGAAAGACTTCCTTAAATGTTTTGCTCGAAGCCTAGTGCAAGTAGGTTTAATGTTTGTTTTGCATTTATTCTGTACGTAATGACTTCGCTATCGACCAAGACAATGGGCTTTTTCTAAAAGGTCGATTCCACCGCTGTAATTCCATGTAACGTTGTGTCGTTCTTGTGCCTGTCATTGGGAAAACTGCATTTACTCGTGTAGTGAATTTAAGGTATAACTTTTCAAAAAGACATTCTTTATCTTTATATTGATAATACCGATCTCAAGTGGAAACTTCTCAATTTCTTAAGTCTTAAGTTTCTTGTACTTTTACGAGTGCTATACAGGGTGCGAGTGCTATTTGAGGATATATTGTTTTGAGTTCACGACACACTCAAATCATTTGTAATATTATTTTTTTTTATTTCAGATAACCCAGTCAGAGGAAGGTGTTAACCCAAGAAATGAAAAGACATTGTTGCTTTATCTGCAAAACATAGTGATTTAAAAATTAGTGCCTTTTTACAAGTTGCCAGATCATTTGTTCATAAGGTTCGGTTGGAGCTGGAGGGATGTGATGGCAATGTTTCCCCTGTAGCAAAAAGAAAAAAAGTATTCACAGCGCTCTGATACCGGGAGAACACCAGAATTTATACGGGATGTTCAAAACATCATCGATGAGAACCCCGGAAGATCAATGAGTTCCATCGCCAAAGAACTCCAGGTATCAGAGTGGACTATCAGAATCGTGGTTCATCAGGATCTTCGATATAAGTCATATGTAATGAGGAAAGGCCAATTCATATCGGCGAAGACACAGGAAAACCGTCTCATGCCTTCAAAACGGTTGCTGAAGAAAGTGAAAAATCCCCATGAACATGGCATGCTTTGGTTTTTCTCCGACGAAAAACTTTGACCAAGATCAGAAAACAAACAGACGGAAGGACAGGTTGCTATGTGCATCTCCTTATGAAATATCCAGAGTGATGCACACCAAATATCCGGCTACTGTGATGGTTTTAGGAGTTGTGAGCAGCGAAGGTCATGTCATGCCACCTTACATTTTCCCACAAGGTCTTAGGGTCATTGCTGCTGGATACATTAATGTTCTTGAAACGGTTGTTAAGCCCTGGATAAATAAAGTATGCAATGGAAGGCCATATGTTTTTCCAATAAGACTCTGCAGCTCCTCACAAAGCCGTTGGAGAATTTTTACGATTATGTGACTCCCAACATGTGGCCCCCTAACTCTACGTGTGGAGCGTCGTTGAAAGGGAGACTATTTGATATTCTCATAGTACCATACCTACACTCAAGGCTGCCATTGTCCAGGTGATGTCCAAAATGAATAGGGACCACTTAATTGCAGCTTGTGGACGGTTTCGAGCCCGAATAGAAGCGGTCATTTAAGCCAGAGGTGGTTTCATAGAATGATTAGATAAAGAAGTATCATGAAGGATATTTGCGTCAATTTGAATTAAATATATACATTGATTGCTAAGATATTGATTATTTAACATATTAAAATGTCTTCAAATGTCTCGCACCCTGTATTCTACAAATATTTTCTTGATGCCCCGACGACATGAATTTAAGCGTGATACTAGATTGGTAACTAGGTCTCATCCGCTTACTGTTGAGCTAGTTAAATGCAACCATGGCGGTTGTATGTAGCTATTTCAACAGTTTTACTTCAAAGGTTTCTTTCCTCGCACATCCAGCCCATGGAACTTCCGTTTCCTTTCTCCCTCATAACTACAATTTTCAAAAATTTAAACCCAACTTCAATCCGCATCTTCTGTCTTCTTGAATACCGTTCATCTTTTGTCCTTTCCCCAATTCTCCCTAGACCCAGTCTTTTCTTTCACATTCACTCCCTGTAAACCCCTGCATACTAGTGACATTTCCGCCGTGTTTGCGGGCGATATGATTAATAAATATTAGAACAATCACTGTTGCCTAGCTATTCTCACGTATTTTAATGGTAATCGTTGTTGATAATAAAAAAAATACCTTTTTCAGAGTATGGACGTCCAAACGGATATTAAATTTTAAATATTCTTTTTAATCGATTTCACACCAAGCGAGACAGTAAATTCACTAAGACACAAGGGGTTAGTGGGTGTGGAAGAATTAGAAAACATAAACTTTACTAAGGAGAGCAAAAACAAAAGAAAACTAAACAAGAGGCCAGTAGAAAGCGACTGGCATTCGATTTAAATTTTTGAAGATTAAATTTGGCTGAAAAGCATGGAGTCTCAAGCGAGTCCCACAAGCGAGAAGTGCGAGAAAAGAAACTGTTGGCATAGAAGTTTCGGCTCACACAACTGTATATTGGTGAGACCTCCAATACTGGTCTTAAATTAATAAATCTAGTAACACTGGAGAAGAGCTCACCCGTATAATTACCATGGAAGTATTTATGGAAAAGGCGCAGGGAGGCAAATTTACGAAGGTGGGAAAGTGACTGAAGCGGAAACGCCAGTTCAGGACCAATAATACTGCGGATTCTACATTGATTTTCATCAAGCATCTCTAGATATATGGTGTGAGCGCCAGACTATATGTGGCAGCAATATTCTAAGCTGTAGACTTATAGAGATGTATGATAGAAAAATTGTCTAGCTCGACATATCATATCAACAGATAAGGCGCCTTGAACTATTTTAGTCTTATCAACAATTTACGAATATCTAAGGCAATGGTGAGCAACCAACGATCCGCGAGTCGCATGTGGCCGGTCGAAAGTTTATATGCAGCTCGCAAGAACACATTAAACAATATTAATTATTCGTTCATAGATATTGGTATATATTTTTTATATGTTGCACAAAATAATAATCTGTTCAAAACCGAAATAAAGATAAAAATGATGCGAACTACATAATAGGTAATAGCGAACTCCAATTATCAGGAAACGAAATTTTAAAAACAGTTCAAGCAAGGCGATGATGCCACTAAAACGCAAGCGGTTACTGGGGTGGCAAAAATAAGAAAATAATAGTTTGTATAAAGGACAATAAAAGAACAGTTTTCAGGAAGACAAAAGATGGTGTCTGGTCTTGTTGTCAGGTTATTCCTTTATATTTTTACTCTTATGTTTACTACCTGTTTTTTAAGCATTTCCCCCCAAGCAAGATGATAATGCCACTTAGGTACAAGGGATTGCTGGGAGTGAAAGAAAATAAGAAGATTTTAATGAGGAAAAACAACAGGTTTCAGGAAGTCAGAAAATGGCGATTGGCGTTGCATTTAAAAAAGATAGTCGGTGGCAAGGAAACAAGAAATTGGAAAAGAATCCACAAGTGGGAAGTGCGAGAAAAGAAACTGTTAGAATAGAACTTACATTTCGCTTTTTCAGTACTAAAACAATGAAAGCTTTTAGCCAATATGTCAGTAAGTTTAAATTCATGATGCGGTCGATTCACCAGGGGGGGAGTTAACTGATTGAAGCTCATTTTCGAAAGAAGGGGCAGAGAAGCTGCCGGTTTTACTTTGTCGAACCTATCGGATTTACTATTAAGAAGATCAACATATAGTGATCTGTACTAACATAGGCAGCTGGATCGCTACGTTTCACGCATTGACGATGGCAATTCTCAATCATCGGCATTGTGCAAACAGACGTAGAGATCTAGATGCCTGTATGTAGAAAAGATGTCATTTCTGCACATGGATATAAACGCCTCCTTTTAATCATGTTAATAGTTGCAAATGTATTAAATATCAAACTAATTTCTCACGCATTTGTACCGCCTGTTCCCAACATGTGGCTAATATGCAAGTAAATGTACAAATAACATGGCTACACATGACGTCTGAGGAAAAAAGTACCCGTACCAATACTATGAAAAGAAAACTACAACACATATAAATTCGCATTTAATCTCCTTCAAAGTAGTCCCCTTCTGAAGCCATGCACTTTATTCGGCTCGTCGTTTCCACTGCTGGAAGAAGCATTCCAGTAACTCCTGTTTTAGGATAGCGAGCAAATGCCACGTCGCATTGATTCTCAACGTCTTGAAATCATGTTCCTTTCGAGTAGGATTTTATTTTTGGAAAGAAATCTCGGGGGCGAGATCTGGGGTATATGACGATTGTCGGACCTGGGGAATGTGGTCCTTGGCCCAAAACTGCTGTACTAACTATGGCCACTTTTGGAACCTATGAGGTGCGGCGAGACGCCCACAGTCTACACACTTTCCTTCCATGCACTGCTATAAACAACGGAAGTGGGCGAGAACGTTATAACTTAGAGTGCATGCGCGAGATAGTTCAAGGTCAATATGTGCTAAGTCGCTTCACCCTGCGTACTTTAGCTACGTTACCATAGCAACAATCCCGATACTTTTTGATAAGAGTTTAGGTTGTTATTGGGATATAGTATATTTTACACAGGGCCTATAAGACCTTACGTTTGCCAAACTCTGATCGGAGAAGATTTCAACCCAACATTACGTAGCTTAGTCTCCATCATAGGAAGCAAAATCAATCAAAGAGTATTGATGAATTCCTTTATTCATCGAACTTTAATAATCCTACACACGATTGTATAATGTTGGGAACAGTGTTAGAAGTAACTATTTGATTAAGCACTTTAAAATTAGATATATAAATATATTATATATAATTGTCACATTGTTGTCCTTTTACGTACAATAAATTAAGAACACTTTCTGAAAATCCCCACAGGCGGATATTTAAGCTGACGGTAAAAACTTGGCCTTTTATCCCCCCAGTAAAAGTCATGCATAAATGAATGAGATTTCAGAAGACTAAACATAACGATTGACATTGTATTTACATTTTTGAAGATCAAAGTTGTCCGGAAAGCAAGAATGTTCTACGAGTGAGAAGTGCGAAAAAATTAACAGTTAGTATATAAATTACGGTTATATCTAGCCATTTCTGTTGTAAAATGAAGAGGTCTTGCCGCCAGTCTAGCAGCGCGCTTAAATTCTAAGTACCAAAACGGAAGATCACCCCAACAATTACCTTTAACATACTTATAGAAAAGGAACAGGGAAGCTACGTTACGCCGGTGTGAAAGTGACTGCAAAGAGGATTCCTGACCAAGACGTATAACATTGAAGATTATTCTTTCGGTATTATCAAGAACTACATACAGGGTGCGATGGGTAAATTGTTATCTAAATTATGCAAAAAAAAAAAAAAAAAAAAATGAAAATAACACTGATATCTTATTTCAGATATATTTACCAAAATTGCACAAAAATATCTTGATATATTAAAGAGTAAATTTTTTCAATAAAATCGCCATTAGCTTCAACCATGGCCTCCATAAAACTTCAGAACCTCCTGCAGCTCTTCTGGTGGGTTTCTTGTTTAACTTGGTGAATGCTGCCATAAACCTTTTTTCAGTTCATCTTTGGTGTTACAAGGAATTTTGTTGGTCTCTCGCTCGACTGCGCCCCACACATAATAATCAAGTGGTTATAATGTGGGGAGTTAGGTGGCCTGATGTCAGGGGAGATGTTGTCTAATGGATGGGTTCTCCTGTTGCCAGAGATAAGTCTTCCAGCAGCTACCCAATTGACCGAGGGCAGCACTACCTCCCCAAAGCACTTGATATAGACCTACATGTTGTGTCTGAGGCCCTGTGGGTAGATGAATGGAGGCATAAGGTCGCCATCACTAGGGGTCATTCCAAACATATTCGTATTCACCATTAAACTCATCCAACTCTTTCCGAGTTCTCTGCACTGTCCTTATATTGACACCCAAACATTCTGAAATGTTAGTATTGGAGCTTCTAACACGAATGCCTTGCAGTACAGTATGCCGTTTCTAAATTTCCTGCGGGGTGCTCTTTTTCTCACAGATGATTCCTAACTGAACCTACTATACTGTGCAGTCGACAAAAAATAAAAAAAATAACGCGTATGCGCGAAATTAAAGATATAAAATAGTGACAATTTACTTATATCAACCTGTAGCAGAAGCACCAGACCAGATATGATAGCAATATTCAATGCATGGACGAATGGTAGCCTTACAAATGTACAATATAAGTTTCTGGCGAGAAAATTGTCTAGCAGGAGCAAGTGAAACAAATCTTATGTCTGGAGAAAATGTTAGCTCGAAAAATCTGAATGAGTTACATCCCTGGAGTTTGGAATCAGCCATGCTGATGGACGGTAAAATGATTCTCTAAGACGATTAGAAGAGAACAGTATAGTTTTGGACACAATAAAATTAACATGACAATTCTTGTCCCTGTTACCAACAGATTGAAATTCATTTTTTAGATCAGCTGCTAATTAACTTGATGCGCTTATCCATTTCTTCCACTGAATCAGATTATGTAACTTTTCAGTAGTACCAGACAAAGGGATTAAACTCACAACGAACCAAAGCATCAGATTTGTCTTGACTACCGTTTATCGGTAAGCGCTCCTCACGGAAGACAACGATTTGAATAAAACAATTTGCATGTAACTGATAAACACACGTGCAGTGTTGATAATTACGGTGGCCGATAATGGGTTCAATGAAAACCGAAGACAACTAATAATTTAAATAAGATAACATTACATATTATTGTTCTAGATCCGATATCAATATTATCCTATTATATTCAACTAAATTACAAGGAATTTAACAATGGTCCTGATATGGCGGCTCAGTTTCAGTCACTTTCCCGCCACCGTAAGCTTGCATCTCTGTGTCTTTTCTATAAATACTTTCATGGTAATTGTTCGGATGAATTCTTCGGCATAGTACCTAGACTTTATGAATTTAAGCGCAGTACTAGCCTGGCATCGATATCCGAGGAATTTACTGTTGAGCTGGCTAGATCTACCCGTAACTTCTATGCTAACAGTTTCTTTTCTCGCACCCCTTGCTTCAGGAACTCCCTACTTTCTAGCTAATATTAATCTGCAAGAATTTAAATGCAATCTCAATCGATATCTACTGCCCTCCTGATTACTCTTTTCTCTTCCCAGTTTTCATTAATATTTCTATTCCTAATTCTTCCACACCCTATAAAACCGTGTGTCTTAGTGGCTTTATTGACTTACATGGGATGGAACCGATTTAAAAAATAGCAACGGAAGTTCTGGGCGGAATTAAAGTTCCAATAGGCGCTCAAGGCAAGGGGCTTCTCCGAGGGAACATCCGTTCATCGTGATTAGTGAAAGTTCTTTGTCCGATCGGCGATGGCGGAATGTCACTTGTTTTGTTTGCGAGGCATTAAATGCAACTAGTCAGATTGATGTGTCGTTAGACTTAAGCCCGAAACATAACACTGTAATCAACTGGCGATGAGGATAAAAATTCGGTTAAGAAAAAAATAGTTTTTCTAAGACGGAAAGATTGACAGAGCAAAACAACGCATAATATTCTCAGTGAGCTTGGATGCCGGAGTGGGGTTTAAGAGAAATAGCAGGCAAACAATGTTTAGTAAGACCTACTAGGGACAGGAAGTTGTGGAGAGCCAATGAAATGTTTATTTTATTGATTTCATATCCTACGATTAAGGATTGCGTTTTAGATTTAGGGCCTAGTGTTGGTTTGGTTTATTTTGTTTTACAGCGTATCAGCCTCAATAGTAGATCAGATTTCATTGACGTATTTTTAAAAGAGGGCTTTTGTCGAGAGTCAAATGTATTGCTAGTAATATTTTTTTCAAAAATTGTATTGCTCGTAATATCTTTTTAAAAAATGTTTTGCTGATAATAATTTTTTCTTTTTTTCAAAAATGTATTGCTGGAAATTTTTTTCAAAAATATGTTGCTGATAATATTTTTTTATTTTTTTCAAAAATGTACTGCAGGTTATTTAAAAAATATGTAGCTGGTATTTTTATTATAAAAACATATTTTTACACTTTCACAATTATTTTACCCATGTTTGGGGGTTAACTAATTGCTCATAGCTGGGACCCTAACAGGTCCTACCACCCCGGGTCAGGGTCCATCTTAGAACAACAGCAATTAAGAGGTGGTTCCATGTTCCTCAAAACCTTCTGATCAGATGACTTGCTGCAGGATGTAGTTTATCATCATACCCAGATCGCGCTTATGGTTTGAAGGTTTGAGAATCAGAGTTTCCGAAACACTACAAACTGAATTTGTAGTCATTTAGAAGTAAAATAACAACTTTACCTTTTTGATCGTTTTAAGTGTACATTTTTTAAAATTAAGGCTGTTAGTGAGTAACAAAAAAAAACGCTTATTTTCATTAAAATTAACACAAATTTAACGCTATATTTAAGTTATAACTCGAAAAGAAGGCAATATTTAGGGCTTGTTTTGCAATCCTGACAATTTTTTGTTTCGACTCAGAGCAGATTTTCTGCAACTAGGGATCAAATTTCCTTTGCGAAGTTATGGTCTCCAGGTAATGCAAGAAATCAAAATTTTGATCGAAATTTCGAAGGACTAAAAAGAATTAAGAAATAATTTGATAATGAAAAAGCCATTGGTCTTTCTTCTTAATAAAGATTTTGTCGATAAAACTTTTCTTTTTATTAATTTTACGACATTTTTTCATCATGTATACTTATTCTTTAGCAAATCTAACATTGATTATAAAATTTATTTTTTACGAATAATTTGTTTTTTTTTCTTTGTAACATGTATTTTTTTTTTAAATTACGTTGAATTTTAAGTTTAATATCCTTCATAAATGCAAGACAAAAATGTAAATTTTCACACTCCTAAGTTATTGAAAAATTATATTTATTAAGAATCTTTTGGTCTGCTTTAGGTTTTTCTACTAGCAAATAATTTGTGATTAAAGTAGAACAAACTTTATTTTTTGAGGAGCTATCGTATCACTTTTAAGTAAGAAGGAAACTAGATTGCCGTCTACCTTTATAATTCCGTCTTTTTTCAGTTTGGTATGCTTTCGGTGCTTCTGCTATTCGATCTGTTGCAATTAAAGACCGGATACACATACAACGATTGAAAAAATAAGGGGATTATGTTGAAGAAAATATTTGGAATCCTAAGATTTTTGTGCTTATATTGGTATGCTTTGAGTACTTCTGCTTTTAAATCTGTTTTAATTAAAGACTAGGCATTACTTTCTGACTGACCCTCGTACCACGATTGAAAATGAAATAGACAATGTTGATGCTTTATTTTTAATATCGAGACGTTTTCGTTATTAAGTTTCGTATACTTTGTTTAGTTCTACAATAACACCTGTTGTAATTAAGAAACAGGTATTTGTGTTTTACATATTGTCATACCACGATCGAGAAGGAAGAAGAATATATTCGGCGCTGGATTTGGAGTCAAGAGATTTGGGCCTACAATAAAATTTAATTGTAATTAAAGATGAAAATGCATTACATTTCTTTCGAATCATTTTATCCCAGGTAAGGCAATGGATCCACTAGAATACAAAGGGTCACCGAGTATGAGAGAATATGAGAAAAACATTAGAGTTAACGATAAAAGAACGGAATTTCTGTTTAATCATTTCACGCCAAATAAGGCAATAAAGTCACTAAGTTGCAGGGAGATGCTGAGTATGAGAGAACACGAAAAGAAACAAAAACATCATTAAGGAGAGAGGGCAATAAAAGAAGAGCATTTTTTTTAATCAAGCAAAGCAACGAAGCCACGAAGAATGAAAGGGGTTACTGAGTGTGAGAGAATATATGACAAAGCATTATTAAGGAGAGCGAACAATAAATGAACAGGAAGAAAGAAGAGCGATTTTTCAAAATCATTTCACCACAAGCAAGGCAATAAATCTTCTAAGATGCATAGGGTTACTGAGTGTGAGAGAATCAGAGAAAAACATTATTACGGAGAGGGAACAATAAGAGAACTGGAATTTATTTTAGTCATTTCACCTCAAGCAACGAGACAATAAATTACTGAGTGTGTGAGAATGTGAAAAAAAAACATTAGGGAGAGAGGAAGAGATAGATGGAAAGAGAACAATAAAAGAACTGAATTTTTAATCAGTTCACACCAAGTAAGGCAATAAAGCCACTAATATGCAAGAGGTTACTGAGTATGAGAGAATGTCCGAAAAAAAAAAAAAAAAAAAAAAAAAAACACATTGAAGAGAGAACAATAAGAGCAGGGATTTGTTTTAATCATTTTACTCCAAGAAAGGCAATAAAGCCACTAAGACGCAAGGGGGTCACTTAGTGTGTGAGAATATGAGAACAATAAAAGGAGAAAAATAAAAGAACAGGGATTTTTTTATCATTTCACCGAGCAAAACAACAAGGCCACTAAGTCGCAGAGAGGTTTGCTGTCTGTGAAAGAATATAAGGAAAAGAAAAACATTATTCAGGAGCGAGAACAATAAAAGAACAGGAATTAATAAGGCAGAAGGTAAGCATTAGTATTGCATTTAAATTTTTGAAGATCAAAGGTGACCGGAGAGCAATAAACCGGATGCGAGTTCCTACCGACATCCGATTTTTAAACAACTATATGAATTTCCAAGAACACAAGCTGTAAACATTTTCTTTCAAGCTCCATGTAAAAGAAAACTGATCCGAGTAATACATCATCTGAAAGATTCTAATGACAGTAAGATAACAACTCAACATATCTGTTTAACTGATCTGTTCAGAACTACAATGATGAAGTCAGAATAATTCATTGAATAATAACAAGACTTGTTAATATAATAGCAGAGACTATTTCTTAAACCCATAATCATAATCCGAGCATTTAGTCTCCATGCTTCCGACATTAAAATTCTTTGTCCTGGAAAAAGCAGACATTTTTAGGAATTTACGGCCTCTGACGCGTCTGTGATGCATCAGTTTACGGCTTTTATTGACGATCAAGACAAACATCGATTTTCTATTTCCTGCCAAAGACTTTTGCTTCGTTTTAGTTCTAGGAATAAAAGTTTGATGAATCCTTGCATCAGACTTTGACGAAAGCTTACAACTCTCTTTCTTGCCTGTAAACACACGATAGAAAGTCTTAAATAACGATATTGCCTGCGCACAACTAAGCACGTGACAACAAAAGCCGTTGATCACTGTGGACTGAATACAGGAGCAGCGTCTACAGAGAAAATCTGGAATATTACGAAATAACCCCGTTATTAAGAATAAGAAACTGAGAATTGCGTTCGTAAATTTTCTGACATAGCAGCACTGGTGTTGTATCCTTAAAGAGGTTAGAAAAACAGACAAAGGTGTTACTCGAGTGAAGGAACAGTAACAAGCGCGTAGATGAAAGAAGAGAGATTTAGGTTGGCAGTGGATATTCAGAGAGAGTAGGAAAACGTATTTCTGCAGGTCTTTCATATCAAAGGTTGGCAGTGGATATTCCGTTAAAAAATAAACAAAATGGCCGCCTTTATACACATCTGATCGAATATTCCACGTCTCCTGATTGGTTAGCCTTCTCTTGGTAAACTATAAAATGAGTCAGCTCATTTTGTTTGTCTCACTAGTTACATAGGCTGGTATTTCTGCCACATTTAGTTATTGTGGAGGTTTTATTTACTAATAATATTTTCTTTAGTTTCTTGTAAATATTTTGTGTTCATTTGTATATATTCATTGGGGTTAATTTTTTAGAATTGTTATTCATTGAATTGTACATATGGGGACTAGTTAGTATTTTCATAGAGACAGTGAGGTATTATGGTGGTTGTAGTAAGAACGGTTCGTATGAATGTGGTGTTTTGGTGTAAGGAATATTGTTTGTATGATTGGGTCAATGTTTGCGGCTAGCTAAGTTATAGTTAAGACAAGATGAAGACCGTCCTTTTTCCCCAATCCCCCTTTGGCCATGTGCCACATTTCTGTACAGTATACAGAATAAATATCACTAGTTACATAGGTATCCCAAAAACTGTAACCCCCCCCTTTTTGGGGTAAATTATGGAATCTTCTTTCAAAATATTAGTAATGTCAATATTTATATGGAACAAATATTTTAGTATTAAAAGGAAATTTTTTCTTTTATTTATTTATTTATTTTTTTAGCATTCAAATAATTGTTTTCTCTTCTTGATATTCATAAAATGTTTTTTTTTAGCATTCATAAAATAATTGTTTTTAATTTATTTTTTTAAAATGAAAAATTTATATCCACAAAAATTAGTTATATCATTTGTTCACATTTAAGTACTTTAGGTTAATAAACATTAACAACAATATTATAAATTTAGGCTGTGATCACAACAAAAAAGGTAGAAAATGTTATTTTACCCATACCTGGGACCCATTAAAACAGACACTATCACTCCGGGTCAGAGTGATTCTTAGAGTTATTCAGGAGGAGGATTGGGATAAAAGTAGGAATATTCATGTTTATACCCCAATATAAGACAATAACTAATGGATGCAGTTTTACGTCCTAGCCAGGACTATAAGAGAACCTTATAAGTGAGTACCAAATATGAGAGGAATGAAAGCCCGTAATTTCAATTTTGTAATTGACTTCATAAACAAATCCTACACGTTATTTTCCGATTGAACATATTTAATTTGTACTGTTTTCTTTTGTACCTGATCTCTAACAAATTGATATTTAATATCAATATGCTTTGATCTTTGATGTATTATTGGATTTTTAGCCAAAGCAATACTAGCCTGATTATCACAGTAAATAGTTATAGGCTCACTTATTAGTATTTTAATAGTTTTTATTAGTGATTTAAGAAAAATAGCCTCTTGTGTTGCTTGCGACAATGCAACGTATTCTGCTTCGCAGGTCGAAAGTGAAATCATCCCCTGTTTCTTAGATTTCCAGCTAATTATTGGATTATCTTTTGCCAATCTGAAGCAATATGGTGTGATACTCTTACGATCTGGTGAATTTGCCCAATCAGCATCACAAAATCCTTCCAGTTGTAGTGGGTTTTTTGATTGTCGAAATACTAGGCACTGATTCTTAGTTCCCTTTAAATAACGTAATACATGCTTAGCTCTTGTTAAATGCACAGTCCTTGGTTTATTTAAGTTTTGAGACAACTTAGTAACCGTATAGGAGATGTCTGGCCTTGTTGAGGTCATGACGTAAATAAGACTTCTTATCAACATTCTGTATTTATTCTCACACGCCGCTCTACCATCTTCATTATTCATAATTGTGTTTAAATCCATTTCACATGAAGTAGTCCGCGTTTTACAATTTCGCATGTCGAATTTTGATAAGAGTTTGTCGATGTATCTGGATTGATTCATTGTAATAGTGTTATCCTTAAATTCGAACTGTATACCAAGAAACCATGATAGTCGACCCAAGTCGGTCATTTTAAACCTTATATTTAGGGAAATTTTAATTTTTAATAGAGTAGCTTTAGATTTTGAAACAATTAACATATCGTCGACCCAAATAACCAGAATCACTAATATTTCATTATTAAATGTCCTTGTGTACAGGCACGGGTCCACCGGGGAGGGCTCAAAAAGTTGTTCAATTAAATAGGAATGTAGTAATTTATTCCACGTTCTTCCGCTTTGCTTCAGCCCATATTGTGACTTTTTGAGTTTCCATACATAATTGTCACATTTTCAAAACATTCTGGTGGCTTTATGTATATTTCATAGTCAATCGGTGCATTCAAATATGCTCCTTTGACATCCATATGGTGTATATCCATGCCATAATGCGCAGCCATTTGCATTAAAATTCTTGTTGTTTTCATGTTTGTTGTTGTACTGAATGTTTCTACATAATCTTCCCCGTATATCTGCGAAAATCCTTTAGCTACAAAACGAGCTTTATACACTGGCAAACTTCCTCCGTTTGCTTTACAGTATAAACCCAACGGCTGCCAATAATATTTTTATCATCCGGGGCTTTTTTCAATTCAAAAGTATCATTTGATACTAAAGATTCCATTTCTTTTTGCATGGCGGCTATCCATCGTTTGAAATTATCAGAATTTATGGCTTCTTGATAGGTCTTCGGGATACATTGCACCGAATAGCAATTGTCAATGTCACAGATATTACATTGATCCATTCCAAAATAGTCTGTCTTTCTTCTAATTCTGGTCGGATAACGCGGAATTTTGTCCCCCCTCAGTAGTTTTCTTCTAATTCAAGGTTTGCGTCTGATTTTTCCTCGTCTTTATCGTCTGATATAACACCTTCCTCTAATTGTGGATCCTGAACGGGTTTTCTATTTATAGGCCTTATCTCATAATTAGGCCATACTGGCTCGTGTGGGACCAGCTCCTCACAATTAATATTCTTTTCTTCGGGATCCTTTACTTGCTCAAAGGAATCTGTAAATCTGACGCATCTTATTTTCCTTATTATTTTACTTTCTGGGAAATAAATCATATAGGCCGGACTTGCTTTGTCATAGCCAATAAATATGCCTCGTTCACTTTTTCAATCGAGTTTTGCTCTGTGGTCGACATATGTGTAGCAAATTGTACCAAAAATATGCATACAACTTATGTTGGGTTTGTAATTCGTATAAGCCTCGTAGGGAGTCTTTTTAATGTGACTATTATAGCAACGGTTTCTTATCTATACGGCGGTATTTAATGCATAGACCCACAGATTTTTGGGTAACTTAGATTCTATTAGCAAACATCTAGCCATTTCAAAAAGCGTCCGCCAACTACGTTCAGCGATTCCATTCTGGTGCGCCGAATAGGGGCTGGTCCCCTCATGTTTAATGCCTTCATTTATTAGGAGGTCTTCGTAATCATCAGAAGTAAATTCTCCACCATTATCTGTTCTAATTATTTTCACTTTTCCATAAGATAAATACATTCTTGTAGATTGTAAGGTATCAGATTTGTTATTCAGAAAATATATCATAAGTCCTGAATATTCGTCCACAAAGTTTAATACATATGCATAAGTGCCTATACCCATTGGGGAAATTGGACCCGCTAAGTCGCAATAAACTCTGAACAAGATATCTGTTGATTTTGGGATTCGATCACTGTTTCTATACTTTGTCATTTTTCCTTTAATACATGTGTCACAATGTTGTAAGCCCTTTGAAGATGCAATTTTCATTCCAGTAACGTGTTCTTGTAATTTTTTAACATCCGAAGTATTACAATGACCTAATATTTTATGCTAAGTCGCTAAGTCGTGTGTGGCTGTTTTCACAGATTTAATGCTTTTCAAATAATATAAACGTCCATTTTGTTGTATATTAAATTCAGTTCCGTCTGGGTATATTAACTTTGAAGTGTCTCGGTGAAAATTAACTTTAACACCAGTTTTAACAGCAGACTGAACCGAGAAAATATTTTGTTTAAATTTAGGGATATATAAAGCCCCTTTTAATAAACATTTACAAATATTTCCATTAGTATCTCGTAAATAAATACAGGCATCGCCTCTTTTTAAAACTAAATTGTTAGCTCTAGTTCTGACAGCCAACTCTATAAAATTTTTGTCAGTTTCGAAATAGCGGTCAAAATTTTTAAAAATTGTTTTATCTGTAATTTCATGATTTGTCGCACCCGTATCGACTAGGTAAGAATTATTATTATTGTGTATAGTATCCAACTCAAACGAAAAGGTATATGTTCGCTCATTTGAAAAAGCTTTTACATTTTTACAAAAATCACTCCTTTTATAAAATTGACATTTTGCACGTATATGCCCGACTTTACCACAACGAAAGCAGATGATATTTGATTTTCTATCATTATTATTATTATTATTCCTGTTGTTGTTGTTGTTTTTAGGCCCCTTATTTTTAATATCATAATTCCTGGTCTGGTAGGCTGGAGGGATTACTTTTCTGAAATTTTTAAATGACATCCTTAGCTGCATTACGTTTTTTCCTTGATTTGGTGGGTTGCACATTTTTTCAGTTTCTTCATAACTACGTAATGCGACTTTAAACTCAGTGAAAGTTAGAATTTTTATCTATTTGAGTTATTACTGTCGTGAATGGCTTAAATGTCCATGGTAATCCCTTTAAAATCATGGCTATTAACAGCCCATCCGAAATAGCTTCACCTGATATTTTAAGGCATTTGTGACATTCTCAGTCCGTATAATATAATCTGTTACGGATTCATTCTCTCGTCTCCTTAACGCAGTTAGTTCAGTATATAAAGCAATAATTTTAGGCTTACCTTTTTGTAAGTAGTGTTCACGCAATATCTGTAGCGCTCGGCGTCCATTGTCCTTGGCTTCTCGCATTATTGAAGACAAACTTCTGTCATCCAGACATTGTATTAATTCAGCGAACACAGTCGCATTTCTTTCCATAAAATCATCGTCTTCCTTCTGGCCATCTTGGCAAAGGATGATGTCATGAAGTTTTTGTATTCTAAGGTAGGCTAAGAATTTCGTTTCCCACAATTCATAATTGGATTCATTTCCATCAAAATACAGTCGTAATCTGCGCTCATAACCACTGTAAAACATGTTTAATGTAGTTTGAATGTAGAAATCCGACGTAATAATTAATTTGTTGAATGAAACAGCACCAATGTCTAGTAGCAGCTATTCAGGAATTCTTAAGGTCTTCCATAGCAGAGTAGCGCAGTGGAAGCGTGCTGGGCTCATAACCACTGTAAAACATGTTTTACACGTTCGGCCCAAAATTCCCCGTATACCCCGCATACACGGCATCGGGTTTGACTACCACCCCAGACGAGACTCTGCTTTTCGGCAGACCCTCGTCTGGGTTCCTCTCTGTAAGGCAGAAAGGTCGACAAGAAGTTATGTTCAACTTCAATGGTTTTCTAATCGTAGCTTAGATGTGGCAAAAGGCCGAAAGTATGGGCCACTCAGTGAGGATCGAACTCACTACTCAATCATCATTGACCTAGCAAGACAAGCTTGTTTACCAATACGCCACGTCTAAGTGCTCCTACTTGCTCAACTTCCATTCCTTCAGTAAGAGAGCATGGTATTTATCTTTTTAGATCAGTCCATCTTGTGAGGGTGGTGCTCCGGTACTTCACTGCATGTTTGTACTTGAATCTACGTGTCATCTTTAGTCATGTTTAAACCTGAGTATATAAATAAATATTACTACTGTTTATTACTGAGTCTATGTATAAATATTGTTCATGTGTATATTTGAATCCATAAGTAAACATTGGTCGAGTTTTTAGTTGAATCTCTAACTATTGGTCGTATTTAAAAGTTGATTATATAACAGGAGTGGATAAGCTCGCCTATCGTCCGGTTCACGCAACATGAACAGGAATAGAGCTTTTGAACAGGAATAGAGGTTTATTCCTTGTTTCCTGTTAGGATTGGGTTTCCGTTTCGTTATAAAGTTTATTTTCATTCTCTTTATCTCCCAGTAGCTCCTTGCACCTTAGTGGCACTATCGGCTTGCTTGGGGTGAATTGATTAGAAACATAAGTAACAAAACAGTAACCAGATTTGTACTTCAATCTATAAGTAATCTTTGATTTGGTTTAACTTGAATCTCTAAGTATATTTAGGTTTCAACTTGTGTCTATTGGGAAATATTGACAGTTGACACTTGTGTTTGCATGCATTTGCCGAGTAGATGGCCGTTTTAGATATTAACCCTATGAACGGGATGTAGTCAACATATCCTAGGCCTCCCTGACATTTTAATAAACAACTGGGCGAGGATTAAATTTACTCCCTCGCAGTTATAATCTTCATAAGAGGTCTTTTATTTATTTATTTTCGAGCTAGATGAATAGTTAGTGTAGAGGACTACAGTGGATCCAGAAAGTAGCATTCCTTGTTTTTATTGACTCAACGCCTCGATTGTCGTACATCTGGCTAGGATCTCATTATACTCAAACAGCTTGCGGGTTGAGATTGCTAAATTACGGACTACGGGGTACAATTAGGTAGATATAACGTTGTTTTGTGGTCAGAATATAGGCTCAATAAGTTTTGTTTAATTTGGAAAGCGTCCACAAGAATAATGCATCATGTTATTTCTTTCTTAATCATTTCACCCCAAGCAAAGCAACAAAGACGCTAACACGAGGGGGCTCAGTCAGTCACTTATGTGACATGCGTGAAACCCGCTTAGGCGATCAGGTATCTTTGGAGGCAGATTTTTCCGCAGTAGGTTGCCATTTCTTTCTGCCGTAGACTAGTTGACATCGAAGGCTACAGAACCCAGTCGGTCCTGCTATTTACCCGTAGCTGGAGGGGGAAGAAGAAGAGGAGCCATACCTTTTCCAAGCACGTAATTGAAAGTAATGGAATTCGAACTCGGCTCTCCGACTTCTCAATCCGAGCCACTATCTATTACTCTACCGTATCAAGGGGGTTACTGAGTGTAAAAGAATATAAGAAAAACATTATTAATGAGCGGGAAGAATAAAAGAACAAAATTTAAGAAGACAAATAACAATTGGTATTGCATTTAAAATTTTGGAGATGAAACTTGACTGGAAGGCACGACACCGGAAGAGAGTTCCACGAGCGAGATGTGCTCGAAATGTAACTGTTAGTATAGAACCTACGGTTACATCACGTCATTTCGACTCTAAGATCTTGCCGTTTATCTAGTAATGTGCTTAATATTATAGGAGGTACCATAGAGAATATCATCTAGGTACCATAGAGGATAGGACACCAGAATATTTACCAGGAAATTATTTATAGGAAATGCACAGAGAAGCTAGAAAAAAAAAAGTTACTGAAGAATAGATGCCAGGTCAAGACGAATGAAATTGCAGCTTATTCTTTGGATTGCACCAAGGGACTCGAAATATATAGGAGCACCAAACCATATGTGACAGCAGTAATCAAAGCATGGTCGAATGGTAAACTTGTAGAAATGTAAGACAGACTATGACGAGAAAAGATATCTAGCACGACTCAGTGAATCAACCTTCTTAACAGTGGACGTAGCAATTGATTTGAAATAGTGTTTCACCTTAAACGTTATTTCGAGAAGGCGCAACCTGTCACTCTCCTGAAAGGGTACACTCAAATGATTAACAGAGAGAAGTTTTGTTATGGGGGCGTTACGTATGTATTCGGCTCGCCACAATATCAATAGTCATATTCAGACGAGCTACATTCCTTAGTTTCACCAGTTCAGACCTTTGCGGCTAATACACGCCATGGACAGGTCATGTATCCCGAATGCTCTACACATAGACTTCCACGTATCATCGTGTTTGGAGAACTCGCAAGCGGCAAGCGGAGGCCCAAAAGGATCAAGGATCAGCTGAAGATATCCCTGATATAAATGAAAGAAAGACAAAGTGGTTTGCGTGGAAAAATGCCTTGGGATCAATGGGGATAAGTAGGAAGCATAAATCGAATTAAATTACGTTACCTTATCACCTCAAACTCAAAGAGGCGGGCAGACACCTGCTTTAGTCTGGACACTGGCGATCATAAGGCAAGGTAATTTTATTCAGTTTATGGTCTCCACTTATCCCCAAAGATACCAAGGTATTTTCCTCACATGCTTTTTTTGTCTTTTTTTCATTGTAACCCGAGGAAGCCAAAGAGAGCAGGCGCTCTCGGTGAAACGTGCCGTTAATAAATCTTCCACTTCGTCTTCTTATCGTCACTTTTGTTTCGGATATTATTATACATCCTACAAACATGCACACGCACTCTCTCTCTCTCTCTCTCACACACACACACATACACACAGACACACACACACACATATATATATATATGAATTAGTACATATACGTGTACCTAAGTTTTTGGTGTGTTACTGTATTACAGCTCGTCGGGCACAGAATCTATGCTGCTAAACGTAAACAAATAGTTCATGGGAGCTGTAGTTCAGCGAAACTTATGTCGTGCACCAAAATGTAGGTACACGTATATGTACTAATTAATATATATATATATATATATATATATATATATATATATATATATATATATATATATATATATTTATTAAAAATATGATTCCATCGCTACATAAGAGTTCTCATGTTTCAAGAACAGAAGCTAAAATCTTCAATTTAATTATAAAATTGAAATTGATTAAAGTATGCAGCTCTGTTTCATCCTCAAGCGAATTTTGGAATAACTAATCTTGAAATTTACGGAGCATTAAAGCATATACATTCGTAATATTAATTACTATAGAAACGGGGAAACCAATTATTTTAATAAGGGGCGTGAGAGTTAACATATTGTATCAACATATTAGTTACTTTCGGAAAGACGTCAAGTCAACGTAGGGTCGGGGTGTCTATTTCCAAGCGTAAAAATAATTATAATTTCGGCTCTACTTATGTATTTAGCACTGTTTTGTATTGTTTTTTTTAAATAAAAACAAAAATACTAAAGAACTTCGGATTATTAACCTAACGGTTCTTTCCTATTTTTCTATATATTTGCACACACACACACACACACACACACACACACACACACACACACACACACACACACACACGTATGTATGTATGCATTTATGTATGTATATATAGTTATATGGACAGATATATCAAACGACCAGATATAAGCAAACGTATACAAATTTATACATGAGATCTAAACATAATAGTGCTCGATGTGGTTATACAGAGCAAAGATATATATTAATGAGTACATACACGTGTACCTACGTTTTGGTGTGCGACTTACGTTTCGCTCGTCGGGCAAAATGTCTATGTTGCTGAAAGTAAACAAATGGCTAATGGCAGAAGCGCTGCTACGAAGCCCAAAAATAAAATTGGACAAAAACGTAGTAAATGCGATGCCGGTGAGTTGATTTTAAAAAAAAATAGAAAAATGTAGAAAGATTGTAAAAAAAATAAAAACACATACTTATCTGCTTGCCCGCTTATGCACACCAGCACGCGCTTATACGCTTGCTTATATCTGATCGCTTGATTTATCTATCCCTATATATATATATGCTAGCAGCATGGCCCAGCGTTGCCCGTGCTTGATTAAAAAAATCCTACGACTCATACAGCAATCGCTATCACTTGACTAAAAATATTTTTCCCTTCCTTGCCTTTAAAGGAGTGCCCTTTGCCGTGCTGACGTTGCTACATGCCTTACTTCTTGCCTATCTCACACTGCGAATTTTTTCTAAGCTCTGTACTAAACATTTAATCTGTAACGAAAAAAAAACTAAACAAAATGAACACAAAACGATCAGCTTTAAAAAAAGGACCCGTAACTGGAAAAACCGAATGAAAAAAGAATGTTAACAACAAATAATTTTTCACACCCAACCCTGTTCTGCGGAATCAGAATCAACGTTGAGTTTAAGCAAGCGAATGAGCCAATTGGAGTAAAGTGCCATGCAGATTTAAATTTTTTCCCACTTGTGACGAATGCAGCTATCGATTTTTTTTGCATGCTAGGATGCTAGTTAACATTCGTGTCAGTCAGCTGTTGGCTCTCACTCTGGCCAATAGAATCTTCCTGCCTATTCGTGGCAGCCAGCTATAGGCTCTCACTCTGGCCAGTAGAAAATGGCTGCAAACTACATGAAAACTGCCGTAGAAGCATGAAAAAATCGATTATTTCCCCTATCGATGGGAGTTGGGAAATGCAAAGTCGGTCTTGGCCTCTCCACTAACTTGGAGCATGTGCATGTTAATTTTGGTGCAAATCTGTCGAAAATTGCGACGGTGCATTCGTTACACACACACACACATACACACACACACACACACACACATCCTGCCTCATACATACATATATATATTCCTGGGGCGAGGAAAATGCGATCGAGATGAAATTACGTAAATGAAAATTGGTTACATTTACCACGTTACACGAGAAAATATTTTTTATGTTACACGAGAAAATATTTTTTATGTTACACGAGAAATATTTTTTACGTTACACGGGAAAATATTTTTTACGTTACACGAGAAATATTTTTTAAACTAGTGGTGATGAAAAAGTTGATTTACTATCAAAATAATGAATTTCTAAACGATGAAAACTTTGTTTAGATCCATGATAGATTTAGATGTTTGAACATTAACAGAAACTTCTGTTGAAAGGTTTTTTTTATGTTATTTTGGTAAAACTCTTTTCATTTTTATTAAACAGATTTCCTTAATACAAATGCCGTAAACTCTATAAAAAATTGATTCGATTGATTCATCTATTTTACGGCTTATCAACAAATTATATACCGTACCTATGAACACGAATGAGTATGTCCCAATCTTCATAAGTACGCTGGATACTATTGTAAGCTGTCTAAGCTGGCAGCGTGAGCTCTCAGCCTGGGAAGCCTTGCCGTGTTGAACTCTGCCTTTGGGTACAGAGGAACCTGAACGAGACTTTGCCGAAGGGCAGAGTCTCGTTCGGGGAGGTAGACAGATACCCGATCCCGTGTATGCGAGGTCTACGGGCAATTTTTGCCTGAGCCCTTGGGCTCGGATACCCGCACATTAAATTTGCCCTTGTGCAACATCCTACCTCGTAAATATCGTAATATACTGTATAAGTAGTTTACCACTAGCAGTGGTTTACCTACTTCATGTCGTTGGGGAGTATTGTAATTTGTTTATGTTATAAAGATTACCATTTCATTTCCAACTTCATTTTTGGTTATTCCTTATTCAGTAACCCTTCCTAGGTTACCACACAACAATTATCGGGTTATTTAAAGCCAGAAAATATTTTAGATTCTATGAATCTTGGTGGATAATAACGATTTAGTGATACAAGTCTTACTAATTAACCCATACTTAGGAAGAGAAGAGACCTTCCACAAATAAAAAGGAGAGAGACAATTGACATTTCTAGGTCGCATAATAAGGAATGGAGGCTTGAAGAATTTGGCACTGTCAGGATATACGGAAGGCAAGAGAGAGGAAATAACTAAATATATTAACAGGCTTTTGTAAATGGTTGGCATAACAGAGTAGGAGACATAGCAAAAAAGACAGACTTTATTTAGAGCTGCAAAAGTCAGGAAGATCTGATGAGCCATTGTTCACATCCTGAAGAAAGCAAGGTACATAAAAGAAGATATTTTCGTTATAGTTTCAACTGCTTTTGTTGCAAATCCAAAATCGGTGTTCTACAATCGTTAGCAAGCAGCAGGCATAAAAAAATAATGATTTAGCTCATGGCGACGGGTTGTGATACAAATAAATAAATACAGTGCGTCCCTAAAAATATGTACTCACTTTTTTACTTCCTATAACTGGATTTTTTTTTTCAGATCCAATGCACCCTAATAGTAAAACATTTCAGATCCAATGCACCCTAATGAGTAAAACGAAGTTTTGGGGAAAGAAAATTTGTCATAAAGTATTACTGAAAGGACGAAACAACAAAGAAATGCAAAGACAATTTAAAAAACTGCTTCACAAAAATCCACCAACACAACGCACCTTTGCTCGCATCAGAGATAAGTTTGAAGCCGATCGAACTGTTTACGACGTCGATACGAAACATTCAGGAGGACCACAGCCATCTATTAGCCCCGTCAAAGAAGAACAATTGCTGAAAACGGTCTCCAAAGAAATCTGAACAACAAAATGGTGGTCGTCAATTTGAATATATTTAAACATGCATTTAATTTCTTTTAATGCTCATTTTAAACTGTTGAAGTCAATAAACATCATTATTTATTAATTCTAACCATTAATCTTGTTTACAAGTCAATAAACACTGCATTTATTGTTATTTAAATAGTGAGTACATTTTTGTGGGTTGAACACCCTGTATAATAATAGCTGGCCACTCGTATTCGAGGATATAAGTCTACTAGGGCGGCTAGCACTCACTATTGCAGACGCTTGCTCAGGCAAATTTGTGTCTGTTCAACACCCACAGATCTCACCTATACTGCAACTATTTTGAGCAGACCTTAGTTAAAGTTTCTAGGATGGAGCGTGTTATCTAGCGTGATCAACAGTCTGAAGAAGGCTAGCACGCTCAAACCCTCGGTCACGATGACTTATAACTTTGTGCTAGAACAACCACAAGTATTCCGTCTGCCTATATTTCATACGCAAGGCTTGGGTCAACCTGTGATATTGTTCTCAGGCACTTCCCAAAGGTGCAACACGCCCATTCCAAACCGATAACATCAGGAAGTCTCCTTCCTGACTAATCGACCATGGTGAGATTCGAACACGAGTCTCATAGTCAGAAGGCGAACGTTCTAAACACTCGGCAATGTAATGACAATAATTCTAGTTATAATTGGCATTAATAAAAAAGTAAAGTTTCAAATTAAATTAAAACGATATTACTACTAATACTATTATTGTAAAGGAAGCAATAGAATAAAGATGAAATAAATTAAAATCCATTCAGCATAGTTTCAGTATAAAGACTATGTTGGCTTTGTGGCTATTGAAGAAACACAAACGGTCCTGAGTCGTTTGACTTGCTCTGGAACGAGCAACCATACTGAAGATAAAAATCACAAGGTTTTTCAGTATGCTTTCAAATTGAAGTACTTCTGGTGATAACTGACACAAATATAAGATAATGATACCAAGTGAGTATAAATATTTCGATATTTTATAGTGACTGTTTTGACCCCAAATCAGATAAAATACTCAGCAAATACTAATACATTTCAAGAATTGTTTTTCTTATGTCCGTTCAGGTAATAAAGGATCCACAGTTTTTTTTCTTTTCCTTCATTATTCGAGAAATGCAATTACTTTTAGAGGGAAAGATAGCAGAGTAGTTTCCCAGGTTTGGAATTCAGAGTTTGCATTCTCCTTGACTGGTTGCCGCCGAAAGTGGGAGAACCCAGAATGCTGTTTAATCCTTGGGTATCTGTCTATATTTATGAGATTAGGTATTGTAGTTATTTTCACTATTTACATTGATGTCCTCATCTTCGTTGCCATATTCACGAAGTTTCAGCCGTTATATAAAGCGTTGGTCGAATCCAGTGACTCGAATCAAAGAGTTTATGAGTTCAATAGTGAGCAACTTGGAAAGTTAAGTTAAAGGGAGATAACTGATACTGAAATATCCGAAAGAGGCATGGTACGTGGAATTGAACACTCTATCTCGGTTGACGAAATAAAGGTTTCAGTTTGAAATTACAATCACCCGAAGAAGACCGGAGCGTACAAATGCCGAAACGTTGTGAATATGGCGGCGAATATGAGTAGAACAGCCCGAACAATTTAAATAGTGTAAGTAATCCATAGGCGTTGGGAAAAGAGACAGATGCATGCCTTCCCCAAGCCGGTAAAATGATTTGAACTTGACTTATCAATTCCATTTTTGTTCTGATAACCATTACGGCACCCGTACACCTTCTGCCCTAGTTTATCCTTTTAGCAATACTGAAATCAATGCAAGGGTGTTGAAAGGGGAACTTATATTAAAGTCTTTCTTAATTTCGTTTTACTCCGCATCTCAACCGGTAAATATTAAACATTGCAAGCAATCAAACGAATGAATAAATGTTTAAAAAAAGCTATGGTTGTCTTTGAATCCAGCTGCCCACAATAGTATATCACAAATATATGTCCCACATAGGAGTTTCCTTTTAAGCTTTCTGAGAGATGACAGTAATATATTGATGTTTGGGGAAAGATAAATCTGACGGTAGCTTTCACAGTAGGAAGTGTTCGTCGTCCTGATGAAGGCTTTTAAACACTCTCAGCATGATTAATCATATTAATGAAACTCCTAACGCCCCCAGGAAATATTTGGGCACCAGCCGTAGCGTAACGGTCGGCAAAACCGTTTCGAAGAATAACTGGTTCGTGTAGCGAAATGAATCCTCATTATGTATAATCTGATGCCACACGAATTATAATGGGTGCCTGCATGAACATGATACGCAAAAGTCCATCTCATTAACAGAGCGAGTTCGATCACCGCTGGGTGTATCATGGCTCTACCTCCGTATACGATTCTTCTAAGCTGGATAAATTGCAGGTCACCTATTGGCTGGAATATATACGATTTTTTTCACCCTGTCAGAAATTTCAATTCTTTAACTCAGACAGAAGCGTTTTCAGCTCAAATGACAAAAACAGGCTTTAACCCATTAACTACCAAATGTTTTTAAAGCGCATTTTTGGCCCAGACAGGTGTCTTAGGAGTTTATTTATTCCTTATGTTTAATTTCAGTAATTACCATTGTCATTTTTATGGAAACTAGAACATCAAATATATATGTGTATAAAACATCAAAAAATAATATTGATTAGAAATAATAAAAAGATACTTTTCAAAATAGTCATTATTTTTCTACTCGTGAAATGTAAAATTACGACAGAAAGTGTCTTCTTACGGCTAGTAATAAAAACTTTAAAGGTTAAGTGTTGTAAAATATACCTCTGCAAATTCAATGTATGTAAGGAATTCAATGTAAATACAAGGAATAACATGTAGTGAGTTTAATTTTAACAGATCCCCAAATGGGGCTCATGGCAGGTAATGGGTTAATTTCATACGAATTCACGCACCTACATCTGTATACCGTCCCAAAACACCAGGTTCATAAAACATCTTTTCTGATCAATAAGAAAAGGCCCACGCTGTTTTTTTAGCAGTTGCTGAGATACTGACTGATTATAAAGCCAACATATTTTCACACCCGAACATAGATCAGACCACTAGCGACGGACATCCAGTCTGGAAAACGGAGAGAATATTTATCGTAAACATTTTGGGATCAGATAACGTGTCCAATATTTGAGTTCTAACATTAACATAAAAATAAGGAAAATGAAAGACACAGAGAGAATATTGGACAAAAATATCTAATCAAGGCTAAAGGAGGATATTTTGAAAAGAGCAAAATTTAATCATAAAATGCTTCTTTTTTTTTTTTGCTTTTTGTCATAATAAAATTTCTAATAATAATGTCATGCCTCACTTTGTTTTAACCGTGTATAATAATTTTCTATTATTTAAAGTACAAAACAACTGTTTTTTTGGTCAACTTATACAAATTACCAGAGTTACCTCAAACTGTTGAACTGTAGTGTATATATAAGGTTATTGCCTAAAAGTACTTAGTTCGATCCACTTTCCGAAATCTGAGCAGACATCAGAATTTTGGTCGCGTGGATAAGTGTACGTCATATATTAGAATAGACTGAAGAGTTTCGGACTGACCGGGATGAATGAACTTTAACCACTGAACGTCCATTGCTATTCCTCAAATTAGCTTCCCAAATTAACAGACTTGACATATGATATCAAATTTCTTTTAACCTTTTCCGTGACGTTTGGTCATTGAAACACTGATTTTACGAATAGATATCACGCCGAGACGTATTTTAAAAATATTTTTAAGAACTTTTAATGTTTGTATCCGTTTTAAATTTTACTTTTATTTCTTCTCGGTTAATCTGTCTTAATTAATGTCATTGTCCTTTTGTCATGGAAAAAATTCAAATTCATTTACTCATATCATCCTCATTATTGTTAATTTTCTTACTGTCTTTATTAAGTATATATAAATTATAAATTGTATTTTCAGAGGAAGCAGGTCTTTACGTCTTAAAAAAAAATTAGCCTATATATAAAGTGTGTTTTGACAGCAACAATTCTCTCAACCATATTTTGTTTAAATATATGGACAATCAATTTTTTTTATTAAATCTTTCGAATTTCCGATAAGTTGTTTCCTGTTATCGGAAATTTTGTATAAATCCATATTAACTTTTATTTTATTTCATATTATTTTCCCAATGACTTTCGAATGTTGCTACATTCGTTTTCAAGCATGGTTTGGGTTTCGTCACGCAACTAGTTTTCAAATTCCAATGTTCTCACATTTGATGAAACCAATTTCAAATCACTCAAGGTGAGATCATATAAACGGTCTCGCTGAAATTTTCATGTTTTTAATATACAGGGTGCGATAGTT
>OZ038483.1:79988436-80030936 GCA_964036315.1 Acanthosepion esculentum
ATTTGACTTTTTAATTCTTCCCTACTCATCTAGATAGAAATCCCGAACGCAGGATATTGAAGGGCAGGTTTTCAATCTCGGAATCATCCTGATTCTAAAAAGTATAATATATCTATGTAAAGCAAGTATGACCCGAGTTAGAGGGCTTTCAAACAGTTCTGTTTACCCTTACTTTTGAATAGTGAGTTCGATCCTTATTGAGGGCTCCATACAAAATTCAGCATTAATCATCTCAACAAGGTTTGACATATTAAATTAACCAACAATCTCATCTCATTTACTGAGCTTGATAAAAATATAAAGGTAGCTATTAGGAGTAAATTTCTCTTTGCGCCTTGTCAATAAAATGCTGGTATCAAAAATGCGCGCCAAGTCCGGCAAAATCAGGTTTGCCTGTTAATTCGTCTTAATTTCAAGGGGCTTATACCAAAATGTTTCATATGGCCATGACAGAAATGGGTAACGCTACGTATCGCGTAATCCATGTACTGAGGCTATAACAGAAGTGCACTTAGGGTAAAATAGCTCACAGAACCCATTCATTTTCAGACACGAGTCAGCCCTGCTATTTAATTAAAGCTGGAGAAGGAAGAGATGAATTCATATTAGCTTTGATTTCTCTTTCTGAGTCAGTAACCAGTTCACGCAAGGTGAGAACGCTACGATAACGTAAGGGGCTACAGAGAATGTAAGTAAGGGAAGAGACTCGGTATAGAGGGCTGAAGAAAGGATAAAAACAAGAACAGAGGAGGATAAAACGAGGATCAAGGCAACAGAAGATATCAATTGACATTACATCTAAAATTTTGAATATATGGTTATCAAGGAAGCAAGTAAGAGGAAGGGAGTTCCTCTGTCGGGAAGTGCGAAAGAAGAAGCTGTTGGAGTAGAAGAGGCGGTTACATTTAACTGCTTCGACAGTAAAAGGGTGTGATTGAGATGCCAACCAAGTAGCACGCTTAAATTCATGCAGTCGGGGCAGCAGTGAAAATAGCCCGTCAGAGCAGTTGCCATGAAAATATGTATAGAAAAGACATAACGTCAGTGCTAAAATCACTGGAGTCGAGAGCCTAAGTCAGGACCATTCACGCTGTATACCCGTCTTTAGATTTTGTCGAGAACCTCGATATGAATAGCTGGGAACCAGACAATATATGGCAACAGTATTCCATGCATGGGCGAATGGCAGATTTGTAGATGTGAAGGATGAACTCAGGCGAGAAAAACCTTCTTGCGCGACATAGAGAACTAACTTTCCTTGCAGTAGATGCAGCTATTGATTCAATGTAGCTGTTCCACTTCAGATCAGTGGGGAACATAAGACCAAGAAGGCACAGGGAAGCACTCTCGTGGAGTTCAGCATTCACTATACTGATATAAAAGCGGGATTGCGTGCAAGGATCGTACTTGATACTGATAGCCAACGTGACAATATTTTCCCCATCGCTTGATGACAAGCGCCATTCTTCCATCTAAATAAATAAACGGCAAATTCTGTTTGAAAGCCATCTAACTCGAGTGGAACTTAACTCCCACCAATGGAATAAGAAGGGAATGATGGTGGTTCGCTATAAAGTGTGTAGCATGTCGGATCTTAGCCGTGATGGTTATAACTGGTGGAACTAAGGAATGTAGTTCGTCTAAGCAATTTCCATGGAAGTAGTGATAGAGCGAAAGGCTTGCACGTTTCGTCTAAGAGAGTGGTTGTAGGGTGGAACCTAATTTATCACCCACAAGGACGCAGACATGCTTTTGGATTCTATCGAGACTGGAGAGTGAGGGATGCCCAAATATAACAGGTAGTACTCCCTATCAGGCCGGATCTAGCTCTAGTAAAAGTAGAGGACTACACAAGGTGTCAGCTACTTTTTATGTGCCACATACTTTCAGGACGTAAGCGATCATGGCTCTCCACCTCTTCCTCTATCCCTTGCAGCGCTCAGAAAGCTTCTTCCCTCTGTTTCCACCCCCAGACCACGTTCTGTCATCCACTTGCTCAAGCCCGTCAGGTATGTCGCGCGCTGCTTTCCTTTCTCTCACTTTCCATCTATTTTAGACCCGTGAGCATCAGATTCTCCAAGCCCTCCTTCCTCATTATGTGTCCCAGAAACTTCAGCTGCCTCTTTCTGAATGGTAACTTTAAGCCTTCTCCTTGTGTGCAACCTCTCTAAGAACTCATCGTTGCTCACATACTCGGTCCATGATATCCTTAGCATCCTTCTGTAGAACCACATCTCCCTCGCCTTGAGTCTCTTCTTCATCTTTGAGGAAATCGTTCAACATTCGCCCCCGTAAAGGAGGACAGATGTCACGTAGCAAAGAAATCCTCCTATACTCTGCCCAGCGTCTGGAATGTGTCATTGGCCATAAAAATACGTCTACGGACCCCAGTGTCACAGTTACCGTCCTCTATCAAAACGCTTCCCAGGTATTTAAACTTCTGCGTCTGCTTGATTCTAATGTTCTCAACCTGAAAATCCCATTACGGGCTCATCCTTTTACTGACGACCATGCATTCTAACTTCTTGTAGTTTAGGTGCTATATTACAAGTAGGATAATAAATTTAAAAAGAAAATGTTCGTTTTGTAGGAGGGTCATATAAAAATATTGAATCAAGAATCTTTAAAATTAATATCATTAACTTCAAAAACATATACGGTAAAGTCTGTACGTGTCATTTTTAAAAAATAAATACAAGCGAAAAGCATAGCATTCTTCTTTTTTATGTTCCGTGCTTCTTCAGGACGTAGCTGATCATGGCTCTCCACAACTTCATGTCCCTTGTATCTTTTAATATACTTTGTCTTTCTTTTATTTCTCTTAATGCCTGTTCCGCCATCTATTTACTCAAGTCCACTAATTATGTTATGCGTTGTTTTCCTCTGCCCCTCCTGCCTTCAGTCTGCCCTGTCAGTATCAGAATTTCCAAGCCTTCCTTCCTCGTTATGTCTTCCAGTAATATCAACTGTCTATTCCTGATGCTAAGTATAAGTTTCCTTTTTGTTTACATTTCCTCTAAGACTTTGTCGTTGTTCACATTTGCTGGTTGGTTTTGTTTAGGGTCATATCAAAACCTCTATGAATTATTTAATGCCGAAATCCAGGTATTTTAAACGTAATTGTATGCCTTTAACTACAGATAAAATGTATTGAGCATTTTACGATAAATATGTATTGCTGGTATTTTTAATAGAAAAATGTATTGCTGGTATTTGTATACCTTGGTGCACTTTAGTATCGTTCTTTAGAATCACCTTTCTGTTGTTTCCAGTCTCTTCTACATAGGTGAATAGATTGTCCAAAACTCATTGCCATATAGGAGGACAGATATCAAGTAAACGTTTAGTAACCTTTTCCTCGTTTCTAGCCAAGTTTTTCTATTTCTTAGTACCCTGCTTAGATTTTGTAATACTTCCTTCGCTATCCCATTCAGATTTCAGTGTCACAATTTCCATCTTCTGTAAATACCCTCTTCAGATATTTAAATTTCCTCAATTGTTTGATTTTGTTATGCCCGATTAGCATTCTGCGCTTTGGGCTCGTTCTTTTGCTTACAACCATGCTTCTGTCTTCTTGCAGTTGATATTTAATCCTTTCTTCTCCCTTTCCATCATTACATTCTGTAGGAATTTTAGTGGATTTCTTTCTGCGTCTGCTATCAACTTCTTGTCATCTACATAAAATTAAGTATATTTAAAATAGAAACAGAAAAAACATCTTTATAGTACGATAATAGATGTAAAAATTATTCATTTTATGAGTGGATCAATTTGTTGTTTTTTTAATGCAGGTAATGCAGTAAAGCCACGAAAACGCAAGGGGTTACTGAGTGTGGAAAAATAAGAAAAAAGGGAAACATTAGGTAGCGAGAAGAATAGAAGGCGAATCAAGACAGTAGATAAGGATTGGCATTTAACTTTGGCTGGAAAACATGAAGTCTGAAGAGAGTTACACAAACGAGAAGAGGGTGGTAGTACTTGTTAGGGTTCCAGCTATTGACAGATAGTGAACCCCGAAACAAAAACAAAACAATATAAAGGTATACAAATACCAGCAATACATTTTTCTATTAAAAATACCAACAATGCATATTTATCGTAAAATGATCAATACATTTCATCTGTAGATGAAGGCATACAATTGCGTTCAAAATACCTGGATTTCGGCATTAAATAATTCATAGAGGTTTTGATATGTCGCTAAACTAAACCAACCAGCAAATGAGAAATGTGAGAAAATGAATTTTGCGACTGCTTGGTGTCACACTGTCCGCTGACATGAGACGGAACAATTACATTGAATCAATTGCTTCATCCACCGCAAGGAAATTTGCTTCCCTCTGTCGGGCCAAAAAGTTCTTCTCGCCCGAGTCCATCCTTCAAATCTATAAATCAACCATTCGCCCCTGCATGAAATACTACTACCATATATGGTCTGATGCCCCCGCTGTTCGCCTTAAGCTCCTCGACAAGATACAGAGTCGGATATGCAATGCGGTTGATCCTGATCTGGCATCTCGTTTACAGTCGCATACTCATAGACGTGCCGTCGCCTCTCTCTGTCTTTTCTACAAATACTTTTCACGGTATCTGCTCCGACGAGCTACTTTCGCTAGTTTCCAGATTGCATGAATTTAAGCGTGCTACTAGGCTGGCATCACGGTCCCACCCTTTCATGGTCGAAAAGGTTAAATGCGGCCGTCTTTTCTACTCCAATAGCTTCATATCTCGCCCCCCCCCGTCTGTGGAATTCCCTTCCTATTATTTGTTTCCCTGATAGCTATAATCTCCAACTATTCAATGTAATGTCAATCGACATCTCCAGATGCCCTGACCCATTCTCTGTCCTTCTCTTCATCCTTTCCTCCATTACGCCCCTTTACTCTTGCTCCCACTCTGTAACCCCTTGCGTACTAGTGGCATCCCGCCTTACTTCGGGTGAAATGCTTAAACAAATCTCCATAAACTGTACATTCTTACCGCTTACTCTGTACCCTCTACTACGAGTGGCTCTTGGGCCTTGTGCAGGGTGAACATTATCGAAAAAATTGGAAAAAATAAATAATTAAATGCTTGTATTTTATCCTTAAGAAAAATGTGTACTGATATGCATACGTATAAACACTTGAGCAAAATTGTTATGATATGATTTCGACTAGAAACATAAGCAAACATGTAGATATCAGAATATTGACCTTGTAGCATTTGCTGCAAAAAGTCGACTTTACATAAGCATATACGGCGTTTCTTCCGCGTGATTTAAAATTGTATATCTTTTGAAATATAAACCTCAATGCTCATCAGAAAGCTAAGCTTCTCATTATCGATTGCCGCCATTAATGGCCATACACTCTAGTTCTGGCTTTATTCATCAGCAATGTAACTCAATGATTCTCCCGTGTGCAGAATGCCATCGTTGTCTTGACATTATGAAATTCCCGTTCTTAGCCTCAAAGTAAAATCATCACAAGTGTATGCTATTCTACTTCTGACCCTAATATGAATTTTCCAGTGAAACAAGCTGCAATCAACCTTGAAACAAATTCGCCTTATATTCAATTACCAGGAACCAGAGGCTTTTAGAAGTTTTATACGATATATATATATATCCATTGCCCAACTTTGAGGATTGTTTAGAAAATATCGAAGATTAAATTAAGTGGTATTTATATTAAATATATAAGAAATATGAGAAAACTTTCGGATCGTGGAGGTTAATAGACTTCTTGCTAATTCTCACGCGATGAGCAAGTAACATTTAACTAATAGTATTTACATGAATTGAAAAAGTATTTATCTGAATTTCTCAGATGCAAAATATTTACATATAGTCCTCGCTTAACAAAAATGAGATTGTTTATTTGTTTTTTTTTTAATCATTTCACCCCAAGCAAGCCAACGAAGCCACTAACACGCAGGTGATTACTGAGTGTGAAATTATATTTCATAAAATAATGTTAAGGTGTGATATCAGTTAAAGAACAGAAATTAAAAAGACAGACGATAATGATTGATAATTCATTTACATTTGTGAAGATCAAATTTCACTTAAAAGCATAGAGCCGGAAGATAGAGTTCCACAAACGAGGAGTGCGAGAAAGGAATCGTTTAGCATAGAACTTACGGTTACATCTAGCTATTTCCACTCTATAATGAGGAGATTTACCGTCAATCTCGTATAGCGCTTGTCGTACATCTGGTGAAGATCTGGTGAGGATCTCGTTATATAATAAACGTTGTGAGGTGAGCTTGCTAAACTACGGACAATAATAGTTGTCCAACTAGGTGGTTATAATATTGTCTTGCGGTTGGTATTGTATCGTCTCAATAAGTTTAGTTTAATTTGGAAAACGCCCATAAGAGCAATGCATCATGTAATTTATTTTTTAATCATTTCACCCCAAGCAAGGCAACAAAGCACCAAACACGTGTGACAGAATATAAGAAAAACATTATTAAAAAAATCAAAACAAAAAAAAAAGAATTTAAGAAGCCAGATAACGATTGATATTGCATTTAAAATTTTGAAACTTGACTGGAAAGCATATATATATATATATATATATATATATATATATATATATATATATATATATATATATATGGTGCCGTTCAATTTATATTTTAATGAATCATTCATATAAAAAGTTGCTTAGTAAAGTTAATGATATAAAATAACGAACTCCCTTCGCTAACAAAATTTTAAAGGAGCATTAACATACAAATCATTCGATGAATGTTATGATCCTTGTTTTTTAAAAATTATAAGCTGTGTAAGGTCTTTCGTTAATACGCAAGTACTTTCGACTGTACATTCAGTCATCTTCAGGCATGGAAATTATTTTGTTTTTGGTAAAATTCAGGTAGCAACCGAGACGAAGAATATAATTTGAATGGAAATATGTTTTTTTCTGAAATATATTCTTGATAACGGATACAAATTTTTGGAGCGTGCAGTCCCAACTATAAGGTTGATTTTATTTTTTTTAAATTTCAGAGAGTGCATTTTTTACTAATATGGCAATTTGAGAAATATTTTGTTGTAGGAGTTTATCATCATCATTGTTATCGAAGGGATTTCGCCATTTTATATCATTAACTTTACTAATCTACATTTTGTATGATAAATTCATTGAAATATATATATATATATATATATATATATATATATATATATATGATTTATTCGAAAATTATAACGTAAGTATGTTATAAAATCACTATAAAAATAAGCATTTTGTTTCAGTACTTCAACGCCATCAGCAAATATAATTTATTCGAAAATTATGTCATTAATATGTAATAAAATGATTACAAATATAGGCATTTTGTTTCAACACTTCGACACCATCACTTGATAAGATACCAGAAGTGTCTTATCAAGTGATGGTATCGAAGTGTTGAAACAAAATCCCTATATTTGTAATGATTTTATTACATATTAATGACATAATTTTCGAATAAATTATATTTGCTTTACTCTGTATTGAGCCCACTTTTAATAATAGTATTTTTTGGTTATAGGGATTTATTCCGTATACAACAATCCTATACTTATATATATATATATGTGTGTGTATGTCTGTGCGTGTGTGTGTAAACTTCGCTGATGCAAACATTAAAGTACTTTGTTGCCAAACTCATAAGTGACTTTATTTATATTTGGCTTTAATTCTATTACATAAAGAGCCTCTCGGATTTTAAGTGTTTGCTTATTCAAACTTTCCCAACTAAGAAAATACAACTGAAAACATTAATTCACTAGAGATGATGCAGCAGATTTTATATCAAGTTATATCTGTGTTAGTCACAGGTCATATAATCACTGCGTTATTAGATTTTCAATATTTGTGTGAAAATGTGACACTGTAATTTTATTTATTTAAGAAAAAAAAGTTTTACAAAATGTCGTGTGCACGTTGGTATTCTGCGGGTGTATCGTAGAATATTAAATTGAAAAATTGAATTACTTAAACCTTTTTTATATTCTCACTATTATCCTGATATTTGTTGTTTTTATCACATTTCGTCCGCAATGGAAACAGGCGGGAAATAACCGAATAGTATTAAATATAATAAGAACTAGACGATATCATTAAACATGGTTAATGGAATGAGACCAATCTACTCCTGTAGATTAAAAAGAGGGTTCCATTCGGAATTCCCTGTAGGTTGGAAAGATCAATATGAACCTGATGAAGGCCGGAGTTCACAACGAATGGAACGCTGTGGTAGCAACAACAAAGATGAGGACAATAGTTCGAATTTAAATGGTGTAAATGTATATTTAGGCTGAACAAATTCTTTTATCAAATTCTACCAACTTATTGTCTTGTAAACAGAAGGCACTTTAACAATAAATAACATATAATGCACCTTAGCAATAGATAACAATAAGTAACGTTGTGATAACAGCAACAAAGATGAAGACAATAGTCGAAATATAAATAGTGTAAATGATATTAAATCATCGAAAATTCGAACTGAATTGAAATGATCGTAGAAATTCGTCGATGCTTAGTGTTATGGGTCCTTACCTATAACTACAGAATGAACTCTTCCTAACACTATGTATACTACGCCTCTCAAGAGAGATGGACGAATCGAGTTGAGCCGCAGTCTGACTCCTGTCGAACTCTCTGATTTGGCAGAGAGGAACCCGGACGAGGCTTTGCCTAAGGGCAGAGTTTTGTCCAGGGTGGTAGACAAGCCCTGAACCCGTTTATACGGTTTCTTAAGGGAGTATTTTTGGCCGAGCTTACGGGCTCGGAGAAACCCACGTTAAACTCGGCCTTGTGCCACATACTTTCCTCGTGGGGGGACTGTTAAATATCGAATCGAGTCGAGCCGATAGTAGTTCACTCCAAACCAGACTGACAGTCATACTAACACCTTCCACATCTTGTATTATTATTTCGTGTAATATATCTTCGTTATTTCTACTCTTGTGTTCGTGTTGTTCTTCCTTGGTCCTAACCTGGACCATAACACTTAGAACATTGCTGCCACATATGGTTCGGTGCCCCTGCTATTTACCGTGACCTCCTTGATAAAACCCATAGAAGAATCAGCAATATTATTGGTCCTCATCTGGCGGCTCAGCTTCAGTCACTTTCGCACAACCATAAAGTTGCCTCACTGTACATTTTCTATAAATACTTTCATGGTAATTGTTCAGCTTAACTCTTCGCTATGATATCTAGGCTTTATAAATTGAAGCGCAGTACTAGACTGACGTCGCGACCTCTTCAAAATTTAAGCTGGCTAGAGTCTGTGCTAACCTTCTCATCTCTCGCACTTCTCGCTTGTGGAACTCCCTTCTGGTTCCACGATTTCCAGCTGACTTTAAACTACAAAAGATGAAATGCAATGTCAGTCGCTATCTACTCTCCTTCTGTTTACTCTTTCTTCTTCCTGTTTAATGATTAATGTTTCTGTTTCTAATTATTCCTCACCATGTAATCCGCTGTATCTTAGTGGCTTTATTGCCTTGTATGGTGTGATACCGATTAGAAGAAAAAACGAAGTAATGACACGTGTCTGATGCAAAGATAGGTCACATTTATTGTGCATTATTCGATTTTCGTCTAATAAGTTTTCTTTGTTTCTTCAACACTAGTCATTGTCTAATTGAAATAAATGATAAATAAATGATGAATCTCCAACAATTTGTTCACGTCATTGAATCTTCACGAAACATTACTAAATTTATAAAGGTGACTAAGTCATTTCGTACGAGCCGAGGTAAATTGGGTTAGTTTATTTGGTTTACCGTATTGCGCCGAACAGTCGTGCTTTTTTTCGCTTCCAAAATACCAGTTACTGACTATTGGGTACTATTAATTGTCAATACTAAATACAACTATCTTTGTATTCGTATGCTTATTATTCAAGGATTTTTTTTCGTATTCACACACACACACACATACACACATATATATATATATATATATATATATATATATATATATATATATATTGTGTGTGTATTTAGGCAGCATTTTTTAATTCATACATGTTTCATTAAATAAGATAGATAGATCGATAATATTAGTGGTTAATATACACACATATATATCTACATATATATATCTAAAATATATAAATACATATATATACATACATACACATACATATATAGATATAAAATTCCAAGAGGATAGAATCCAGGTAGAACTCAATGTCCAGGACAAGAATAATATATCCCGGAAGATTAGAGAAAAAGGAACAGGAAGTTGTGGAGAGCCATCTATGGGAATGGTATAAATCTATAAATCTATAAATCTATATATATATATATATATATATATATATATATATATATATATATATATATATGAACATGTGAACAAAGACTTGATACCACAGAACATATATACTGACTGGGCGCTGTTTTAATTCCAGGAGCTCTGTTATTGGATTTTATACATTTTGCAACAGATGGGTTTGAGTTTAGTTTAGACAGTATTATGTATGCCCAAATCGATGTGGTCTCGACGGACAGTCCCCAGGGGCTAGTATTAGCCATCATTTTCCTTGGTTTCTACGAGAGCCATTTGTTTAAAAAATTCTGTAAACCCCGTGTATATTTGCGTTACGTTGATGACACGTTCTCCATCTTTGATTCTGTCAGTGACGCAACGGCTTTTCCTACCCAACTCAATTCCCTTCATCCGTCCTTGCAATTCACAATGGAAGTGGAGAATGATTGCATTTTACCCTTTTTGAACGTTCTTGTTGAACGTAAAGATGGTTTGTTTATTACCAGTGTTTATCGCAAACCAACCTTCACAAATGTATACACTAACTGGAATTTGTTTTCCCGTAAAATTAGCCTGATATCTACCTCAGTCCATCGCGCGATGATGATTTGCTCACCCTGAACAATTAAGTAGGAACTTGAGAAAATTCATTGTATTTTTATTGACAATGGTTTTCCAGCTAATGTCATCAAACGTGTTATTGAACGTAAGATCAAACGCTTCAAAGAACCGGTACTTTTTGGTCCCTAAATCTGTCCCATTTATTTGAAACTACCGTGGTTAGGTAGGAAGTCAAATATTCGCTGACAGTGTGTCAGCATGTCATCAGGTTTTTCGACTGTCAGGTTGCATGTTGTTTTTGAGATCCGTTCGGTGTTTCCTTCTTTCGTCAGAGATCGTCAGTCCCACTTTCGTCATAGGTCTATTCTGTATAAGTTTAAATGTCAGTGCGGTGCAGAAAACGTGGGATGGACCAATCAGGGACTACAGACACGAATTGGTCAACATGTTACTGCTACTATAAGATCATTTAATCTCAGTTATTCCTGCATGACAACCCAGTCGCCTCCTTCAGTTTACAACCGCTCTAAGACCTCATCATTGCTCACACGATAGGTCTATGATATCCTTAGCAACCTTCTGTAGAGTTACATCTCCGTTGCCGCGTGTCTCTTCTTCATCTTTGAGGAAATCGTCTAGCATTCGCTGTCGTAAAGGACAGATTTCACATAACAGATCAGTATTCTTTTCTTTGTTACCAAAAAAATTATCCTGTCTCGCAATACGCTGCCATACTTTTGGAATGCGTCATTGGCCATACCCATACGTCTACGGATCTCACTGTCGCACTTACCATCCTTTGTCAAAACGCTTCCCAGATATTTAAGCTTTCGCGTCACTCAGGCGTTTATGTAATGACGAATCATGGAGGCATATGTGTTTCCGATCGTCAGATGCACTTCAGTTTCGATATGCCATCTACTCAGGAATGAAATAACGACTATTTCTAGAACTTCGAGTTTTCTATTTTCCTTCACATTCTTGGTCTGTTGCGTACCCAGGACTTCCCTAACCTCTAGACGATCAGATTTATCCGTCTAGCACACATATATATATATATATATATATATATATATATATATATATAGCATACACACCTGAAACAACAAGACAAACAGGTTTAGCTGAAATTGTTGCCTCAGCTGTCTTCTACTTATAAACATGGCCTTCACGTGTGCTGCGCCATAGGATTTTCGCTAAGTTTAGTACAATTTAGCCCACACTTATTTAGAAACTGAATAAATATTTTATTCTAAAATAGAGTTTTCTTGTTTAAAGACCATAAATAATGAATGATTTCAGCGATAGTTAAAGGAAAATAATTTTAAAAAAACATTTCATTAAATTCTTCACGCTGACCGAACCGTCGCTTCTCAGTGAGTCGCCAAAGGTGATGCTGGCAGAAATTGCTTTCAGCAATAACACACCCACTTGTAGGACGCCTGTAGTCATCCATCCACCGCCCCGAGTTCTGTTTCACTATATCTCTTTGGAGCAAAGAGGTTTCTTGAGGCGAACCATGCTTGCCATATTAGTAGCTACTAATTGTCTGATGCAAAAATTCTCGGCATTTTTTTCAGGACAAAGTATTTTTATTTGTATAAATGCATAACGTCTTTGTTGAATTATCGAAATATTTTTCATGAATTCCTGTGTAATTAACTCATTTTTCAGATAAATCGTGTATACCATTATAAAAGAACGACATCAGAAAAAAAAACCTATTGCCTAGGCATAAGTAGGGATATTACTTTGGAACATGATCAACCCACAAATTCTCTACTCCGGAAAAGGTACTTTTTGCTTCCAATCATTCAAACAAGCCAATCGCACAGCAAGGCGTTGTGAAGCAATTGTTTATGGCTTATGGCCATATTATGTTGAAACACCGGTTCCCGTACAAACACTGAAATTAAGAAACGTCGACCATAAGGTACCATTTAGGAATAACAGGTGCTGTAATCTTGAATGTGCAGATGATGTAATGGATAACGACTTGGAATTGTCGATTGGAAATTCTAGTTCCAATTCAAATAGGGTTCATTATATTCACTTACACTCAAATGCCCTTGGGATTGGTATAAATTCAACTCTTCTCCATCCAGCTATGGGTTAATTAGTAAGATTGCATCAATAAATATTGCTTATCTCCAAAAGATCCTTACAATCTTAAATTTTTTTTGGCTTTAAATAATCGGCAAAGATCCTGGTAGGAATTTTCAATTTGTCTCCATATTTTCGGTGTATCGGGTCCGTACCGATCCTTCAGTATCTGCCTATATTTCTGAGATGAGGTATTATGTACACTATTTACATTGTTCAAACTATCATCCTCATCTTTGTGGCCATATTTATCACAACGTTTCGGCTGTTGTACGCTCCAGCCTTCTTCAGGTGGTTGGAATGTCGAACTGAACCATTTATTTCGTTCACCGGGGTAGAATGTTCTAGTTCCACGTTCCACGTCTAATGGATGTCAGTTATCTCCTGTTAATTCCCCTCTCCAAGTTCTCCACCGCCTTAACCAGGTATTGAACTCACACTCTTTAGGTTCTGTCACTGGATCTAACTAACGCCTTTTATCCACTGTGCCATGTGTCCTTGAAATGGACACGGCCTGTTGTGGCAGTAAAGGTGGCAAACTCTAATATTAGAAAAATCATTTGAACCGGTTTTTTGCAAGTAAATTAAAATGGCTTGTGCCATTTTGTTTTTTTTCGAAAATGTTTGTTGTTTTCGATGTTTTTACTTCCCCTTACTTCTTTATTTTCTTGCCCATTCCCATTAGTTTTTAAACTTTTAACTTAAGCCCCACTGCCTACAACATTTAACCTGCATTTCAATTTGCATCATTCAATATATATATATATATATATATATATATTGATTAAAAAATAGAAATATTAAAAATGAAAATCTCACACACTCTGGGGTGTATATTAATGTGTTTGTTTTATTTTTTAAAATGAGATTCCTCGACTAGTTTCGGCCAGCATAGCCATTATCAGAAGTAAAAATTGCTGCATGTTGGTAGCAGTTAACTACAGAGGTTTTTATCTTTCATTTTTGGTCTGTCCTTGTTTAAGTCAAAGGCCATTTTCAAGTCTCAGATTTACCTCCTTGGTCATTTTGAGAGCTTTATTGGTTGCTGAGAAGGGCATGTTATATATATATATATATATATATATATATATATATATATATATATATATATATGTTATCTTTTAGTTTTTTGTGTGTATGTGCATATATTTGGTGAGTGTGTGTATGTGGTAGACCGCATCACCTCTGTAAGCATATCTGTCTAGTGTGGGTGAGGGTGAGAGGTGTTAGGGCAGTCAGCTTGGTCCTTTATGGGTGGTGTACTGCTCTATGTATTAACAGTAGAGTATATTCAACTACGCAGAGATTATAATGTGTGAGAGGGAAATATGGGAGGTGATATACATACAAACATACATACATAAACATATATATATATATATATATATATATATATATGTAAAAGGCTCAAACATTAATATTTCATGGTTATAATTTATTACATTGGAATCGTAATCACGACCCAATTCACCAAACCTACAAATTTTTGGAAATGTATATATATATTTTGACCACTAATTTTAGCAATATATATATATATATATATATATATATATATATATTGTCATCCACAAGATAGACTGTTTCGCTGTATCACACCTCATCAGTGTGGCTAGACGTCCGCTTGTCTAGAATCGAAACCCGGCTGAGATGGCGTCCATCGGAGAATCCTACCCTAAGCCGTTGGCGCACGGGCGGGATGAAGGTAAATTTAAGCGTATTTATTTTTAGATAAATACGCCAGTGAATGTGTGTTTGTGTGTGTGTGTGTATTATTTGAAATTAGCCATTCGTATATGGCTGACCTCTTTGGTGATTGGAAACGACTCGAATTCTTTTGGTAGAAAAAAAAACAAAGGAAGGCACATCGTTAAGTAAACGGCCCTAAAAAAATTGCATTCTTTTGGAAATTCATTATTTTGATAGTAACTTTTTCATCACCCCTTGTCTAAAAAATATTTTCTCTGTTAGATCCGCAAAGAAAGACTACTTGTAAAAAGTAACCAATATTCATTTACGTAATTTCATCTCGATCTCATTTTCCCCGCCCCAGGAATGTCCTACGACTTCTCTTTCTCTTAAATGACTGCAAAGTATTCACATCTAAGAATTAATATCTTTAAAATGATACTCTCTTTCTACATCAATCTAATTCATTTTAATACAAATTTTATTACTCTTCAAGCAATATCTTCAGTTACTGTCTTGGGGAATTAAAATTACGTACGCCATATCCATTCAAAACATTAGGGAATCATACACCTTCGCTTATACATGTATTATTACCATTATGATTATTGGCTAATGCCACGCAATTCACTTATAATTCCCTCTTTATTCATAAGACAAGTAACTTCACTATGTTATTAGACTTATGATTATTACATTATGTTATTACTCGCATGGGGAATCAACCCCTTCTTAAATTACACTTATTATGACAATGCAAAGTTATTTCTTTTAGGTTAGGTTGTTCTTTTATATATTTATTCTTCAGATTACTACCTTTTTAAGCATTTCACCCAAGCAAGGTTATAATGTCACGAAGACACAAGGGATTACTGGGAGTGAAAGAAAATGAGAATACTTTAGTTCAGGAAGACAGAAAATGGTGATTAGCGCTGCATTTAAAATTTGAAGATTGTAAATAGCAAGGAAGCAAGAACTTGGAAGAGATTTCCACAGGTGAGAAATGCGGGAAAAGAAACTATTAGACTAGAATATATGATTACATCTAATTCAATATCTACCAGTGTGACCTAGATGCCAATCTACTTAAATTCTTGCGGTTGAATTATCAAGGAGTCCAACTCATAAGAACAAATGTTTATAAAAAAATACAGAGGAAAGACACGTCACGGTAGTTACAAAGCAACTGAAATCAAAATGCCAGATCAGGATCAGTAACATTGCATACGCTTCTTTTAACTTTGTCGAGAATATGAAGATTATTATTATTATTATTATTATTTATGGTAAGTTATTACAATGTATTATTACTCTCATGTCCAGTTGTTAGCTCTTATGATGAACAGTCGATTTTTATAGTAGTGTAGCTTTTATATTGTTCTGGAGACAGCTGAAAAAAAAGCCGAGAATTTCGCAATTCGAGGAGAGACTTATGTATCTTAAAGTTATTTCGGTTGTCTTCTAATGTTTTTTAGCTTCCATTTTTCCTGTCAGTGGAAAATTCAATAGGCCTTATTTTCTTATTCCGTGTCCGAGAAATTTCAGCTGTCTCTTTCTTATTCTGAATATAAGGCTCCTTTTTGTTGATATTTTCTCTAAGATGTCTTACTTCCTTACGCGCTCCGCCCGTGCTATTCTCAGTATCCTTCTGCAGAACTATGTTCCGTTGCTTCCGGTCTTCTCTTCGGCAGTGAGGAAATTGTCCAACATTCACTTCTCTATAGGATGATTGATTTTAAATAACAATTCAACATTCATTTCTTTGTTCCTAACGAAAGTTTCTTCTTATTTTTATTACTTTGCTTAGCTTTTGGAAAGCATTCTTTACCATTCAAATGCGCGTTCGGATTTCATTGACGCATTTATGTCCTCGGTTAAAAGGCTTCACAGATATTTAAACATGAATGATACTCACATCTCAAATTCGTAGTTCGTATCTTGGGCTTTTTTTTCTGACTGACAACAATAGATTCTGGCGTCTTAGAATTTTTGTTTAGTCCTTTCTTGTTTTTTGACATTACCTTGTCTCAGAGAACATGTAGTTTTCTGTCTGTGTCAGCCATTAACACAGAATTATCTTTTAATATGACTTGTTAATTTGAACGCCTCCAAAAGTAAACTTCTCTCCATTAATCATCTGAGTCCCCCCTCTGCTTTCCATCAGCATGTCTGATGCTAATCTCTAAGAAAATGACTCGTTGCACCTCCTCAGGCTAATGTTCACTGCTGACATGAAGAGGGAAGACTATATTGAATGTATTGCTAAGTCAGCTTCCAAGAAAATTGGTTCAATGCGTCGTGAAAGACAATTTTTATCTCAAGAATCTATCATACATATCTATAAGTCTACCATTCGTCCATGCTTAGAATATTGCTGTCACATATAGCCCGGTGCTCATGCTACATACCTTGAGCTACTTGATAAAAATCCAAAGAAGAATCAGCAATATTATTGGTCCTGATCTGGCGGCTCGGCTTCAGTCCCTTTCCCGTCGTCGTATTCCCTGTGTCTTTTCTATAAATACTTTCATGGCAATTGTTCGGATGAACTCTTTGCTATGGTACCCAGACTTCATGAATTTAAGCGTCGAGATCTCATCAGCTTACAGTTGAGTTGGCTAGATTTAACCATAAGTTCTATGCAAACAGTTTCTTTTCTCGCACTTCTCGCTTGTGGAACTCCCTTACGGTCCCATGCTTTATAGCCTACTTTAATCTTCAAAAATTTAGATGCGATTTCAATTGCTATCTGTTGTCCTCCTGATTACTCTTTATTCCTCCCGTTCATTAGCAATGTTAGTGTTTCTATTTCTTCCACGCCCTGTAACACCTTGTATTTTAGTAGTTTTAATACTTTTCATGGAGTGAAATCGACTAAAAATAAGTTTTAAGATTGCGCCCACCTATAATAAATCCTGGTAGGATCTCCATTTCCCTCGTGCAAGTTGGCCAGTAACCTATGCGTACCACAATCGTGAAGCTTTGTAAATAAAGCCGTAACCTCGAACGTATATTATAAAGTAATTTTTAGAAAATTCTTTTCGCACTAGATCATTTCTAGTTTTGTAAGTCCATTCCATACGGAGGGCTCGATATATGTAACCTTAGGCCAGACTAAACTAAGAAATATTTCCATGGATTTCATAATCTTAGTAGATTTAATAAGCTCGTCTCGATGGGGTAGTCGGAAATTGTGCAATACAAATATTTAATGGTAGATTACTGATTAACGGATTTTGGAAATCCCCTGAGGACGGAAAATCGTAGACATGCAAGTTTGAAATATTTCCTAAGAGAAAAATAAACATCTTGATGGCGTTGGCCACAAATCAATTCAAATTAATCAAGATTCAAAATGACGGCTCCGGCTGTCGACCAACATGGCCGCCAATTTCCCTTTCGATTTTAGTTGCCGTAGGCTTCTTCTTTCTGTTTTATTTTCTTTAGCTTAAACGTCATTATTTAAAGAATGGCAAAACGTCTTCAAGTTCAGCAGAGTTTTGAATTTGAAATGACGCAAATAATTAAATGAAATTTTCACATAAAGTAGGTATAGTTTTATTGCATTTGCTTCTTTCTCGTCCCTTTTTTTTAGCAAATTTCTTGTGCACATCGCATCAAGTGCCTTAAAATTAGATATTAAAATGGGGAGTTTAGCGTAATCCAAAAATTTATGTATGATAGGTAATATATATATATATATAAATATATATATATATATATATATATATATATATATATATATATATAATGGACTCTTCCGTCGGTTTCGACGTATGAGGATCTGACAGCTTAGTTAATTCAGTTATGAAATTTTGTGCGATAATCTTAAGTGGCACTTAAGACCCGCTAATGATTTACAAAGTGGGCCACATATGGAGCAAGAGTGAGGATTATGAGATGAGATCACTGTTAGATTGGCTGGCCTTTTATATTTTGCTCTCGCTTCTTGAAGACGATTCAGACAAGCAGATTGAAAACTGCTGAGTCCACTAAAATACGTTGGTCTCCATTCTAACCGCTCCAAGGTTAAGCGCTCAAGGGTGTTATGTGGTATATTGACAGCTGACAAATTGCTTTTCAGCTTGTCTTTGTATCTTAGCCATGGGCATCCTACATTCCTGTAGCCCTGATCTAACTGGCTGTACATTAAGATCTTGGGTATCCTGTCATCAGACATTCTCAAGATCTGACCAGTCCACTGTAACTGAAACTGTATGAGAAAAGTCTCGATTCCTCCAATATTACACCTGTTAAACAGGTCTACGTTAGAAGTTTTATCTTGAATCTCCACAGATTGCACGCAAACAGCTTTTATGGAAAACATCCAGCTGGCGTGTATGGTACCTGTATGTAGTACACGACTCTGAGACGTACAAAAGGATGGCAAGTACAACAGTTCTGTAAACCTGAATTTTCGTATCCAATCGAATAGCCCGCTCATTCCACAAGCGATGGTTTGTAAAAACAATACGCTAGATTTAGTTGTGTAACTCTACCGAGTGAAGATAGCTCTGGCTGACACCAAATTAGTTGTGTTTCAATCCTGGCTTGAGGCATTCGGAAGTCTAGTCGCACTGAGGAGCTGTGATACAGCGAAACAGTACTGTCTGTGAATGATATATATATATATATATATATATATATATATATATATATATAATATGTGTGTGTTTTCTACTGCTTTACCCGTCATGGCCACGGTAACTACTCTGCGACGCTAAATCAAAGAGGTAGGCCGGTTGATTTTGGTCAATAACTCTAAACCCCTCGGAACGAAACTACTTCGCAGTAGAAAAAGAATCTAACGCGATCATCGAAGCAATCAGAGAATGGAGAATTTGCCTGGAAGAAATATTTTATTTTTGTCACAGACCAAGAAGAAGCACTAACCTACATTAAACTTACAAGACTAAAAACAACATTCATCGCTGGCGAGTTGAACTTTCCACTTACAAATATGGTATCAGATATGGACCGGGCATCAAAAATGCAAGTCCAGATGCATTCACGAGAGTACATTGAGCTTCTGTCATAAATATTGACCATAAAGAAATACATGATATGTCATATATCAAGAATAATGCACTACATCAACGTCCTGGGTAAGACGATAAAGTCCAACAGCAAGGTCTCTGATCATGAGGTTTTGAGGAGCGTGGAACCTTCTCTTAATTGCTGGTGTTCCCAGGTCCACCCTGACTCGGGGTGATAGCACCTGTTAGGGTCCGACATATGGGCAAATAGTTAACCCACAAACTAGGGTCAAACCAGAAATACTTTGTAAATAATTATTACCAGCAATAGATTTTTGAAGAAAAAATTATTAATACAATACATTATTACCAGCAATACATTTTGAAAAAATTATCACCAGTTATACATTTATGAAAAAAAATTACCAGTGATATATTTTTGAAGCAAAAATATTACCAGAAATAGATTTTTGAAGGAAAAAAATATTACTAGCCATAAAAATTTTGTCGGCAATGAGGTTGATATGCTGTAAAACAAACCAAACCAACCACGTTATCAAGTCGAGAAATTTGCCCTTATGGGAAACATAGTGGATTTGTTTACTGTTACATTCACCATGGTCTGGTATTCAGACTGTTCCTTCTCTTGGAATGATTGCCACCAAAGGTTATAAATGGCTGTCTACCCTGCTATTTAACCCCTAGCTGTGGGTAGGAGAGATGGATTCGTGCTTTTCCTATGGGTAATAGTGCAAAAGTCCACGCAACAACTAGTCCAGGTTTTGAACTCGGTTCATTGATTCCACTTCCTGTTACACCACCCACACATTCTAATTGGTTGCTATACTAACAACATTTCGGCCGTTGTACCCACCGGCTTACTTCTGGTTTTAGTAATCTTGGAATCTGTATCCTTTATTTAATCCATGATTATCAGCTTTTTAGCATTTGACTTGGTTATTCCTCTTTTCTGCTCAAAAAACGTACAGTATGCAATCTGAATCGAGCCTCTCAAGATTATGAGTAAATATAGATTTAATCCACTAGGCCACATGTCGATAAGACAATTAGCTGGTGATATTTTTCAGCCTTTAATCTTATGTACAACCTCATGTAGTGGAATCATTGCATTTTCTTTATTTCTTTTTTTATTTCTTTTTATTCTTTAATTTTTATGTTTACTGTCTTTTTTCATTTTTCTTTCTTTTTTCTTTCTTTTTTCTTTCCTTTTTCTTCTTTTTCTTTCTTTTTTCTTTCTTTTCTATTTTCTTTCTTTTTTATTTGTTCTTTTTTCTTTTTATTTGATCTTTCTTTTTTCTTTTCTTTCTTTTTTATTTGTTCTTTTTCTTTTCCTTTTTCTTTTTTTTCCAAATTTCCGTTTTCTTTTTCCTTTTTCTTTCTTTTCTATTTTCTTTCTTTTTTCTTTCTTCTTTCTTTCTTTTCATTTCATCTTTCTTTCTCATTTCTTTTTTTCCTTTTCCTCCTGTTTATTTATTCTTTTTTTGTTTTTTCTATTTGTTTTTTCTTTCTTTTTCTTCTTTATTTTCTTTCTTTTTTTCTTTTTTTCTTTTATTATTTCTTTTTTTTCTTTGATTGGTCGACGGTATTGATCTTTACGCAAGTTCTATTGAAGAGGTTATATATATCTTAGGAGGAATAGCAAAAAATAAACCTTGCTCAGAAAGTTGTGGAGAACCGTGATCGCCCACGTTCTGATGAGGCACAATACAGAGAAGAAGAAGTACTAACCTCAAATTCCTGAAATTAGTGTTTATCTTCAAAAGCGTACGAATTCTTTTTACGCCCTGTTCATCGACATCTATTTAAATCGATTCGAAACTGTTATGAAAAGACAACGATGAAGAGATGGGTCGAGTCAACACGAGAAGTAACCAACAATTCTATAGAACTATTCTTTTATACCCGTGTTCGTAAAATGCTTAACAAATACGGCCTGCATTGCCAACAAAAATTTCCCTTTTCGCAGTGACTTTGCAAAGTCATTTCCTGAAATTTGATTTTACGAAGCAAGCGTGTGAGAAAATGACGCATAATAACAACATGGCGTTTTTAAGAAAACAACAAATGCAATATAAATATGTTTACATCGACTTCCTAGAAAAAAGAAAAGAAACAGAAAATTTACATCCATTCTGATGTGTCAACGTTAAATATATATATATATATATATATATATATATATATATATGTGTGTGTGTGTGTAAACAGAAGGAGATAGATCGATATAGCGATAGATATAAAAAGAGGAGGAGATAGATAGATAGATAGATAGATAGATAGGGGACGTTATAGACCTGAACAGACTAAGACAGATACATAGAAATGGGGCGAAACTTTAAAAAAATAGCGCAATTTTGATTAAATTTGCTAAGTAAACGAATCTGTTATCTATATATATATATATATATATATATATATATATATATATATATATATATATGTTATACAGCAAAATATTCCAAATTATCTCATGTCGGTATAGACTATTTTGAAACCGTCATAACCTTATGCCCGTCGTCTTCAAGCCTAGGGTTCAAGAAATCTGGCCTAAGGTTGTGCCGGTTTGAAATAGTTTATATCAACATGAGGTAATTTTGTTATAATAAATACACTGAGTTACACCTGGATTATATACCAACGGATCTATTACCTGTACTATATATATATAGTACAAAATAACTATTGTTGATGTGGGGTCCGTAGATGAGGGGTTTGTTTGTATATTTATTTAGTAATCGAACTGGTGTCTTATCAAGAGATGGTGTTGAATGTAGAATAGCGGGTTTTAAAAGGTTCAAATAAATTTTAGTCGATTTGAACCTTTTAAAACCCTTTATTCTGCATTCAACACCATCACTTGATAAGACACCAGAAGTGTTTAAACAAAATGGCTATTTTTGTAGTGATTTTATAACATATTTATGTTATAATTTTCAAGTAAATTATATTTGCTCTACTCTGTATTGAGCACTCTTTTAAGAATATTATTTTTGGTTATTGGAATTTATTCCGTATACACCAATCTTATACCTGTATATATATATATATATATATATATATATATACATATATATATATATATATATATATATATATATATATATATACGTGTGTGTGTGTGCGTGTGTGATTATTTTTTATTGAAAGCCTTTACCGTTGACTGGGTACACCAGAAAACGTCACCAATGAATTGAAAAACAAGAAAGGAGACATGTGGAGCAACAACTACGAGATATGTCTGTTACGCATTTCCAGATGCTAAGCGTGAAACGATCATTATCGAATTATGTGAGTGAGAAATCAAAGTAGAAGTGTAAGAGCCAATTTCGTCCAAGAAAAGGTTTCTTCTGCAGCCAGATGTCGTGTCTCTCGGTATGTATCTAGACAGGTTAAATAAACACTCAAAATAAAGCTTTCCAGAACATTAACTATTGTATGGAACTGGAATCAAATTGATGGCACCTTCCTTGAATCCATCACAAAAATTCAGGATGTGGAATTAGTAAATACCAAATACTTCAAATACTTGGGAGTATGGATCACTTATAACAAAATTAGTATAAGAGATAAGGAATATAAAATACAGAATTGAATACAGAGATAAATCTAAACAGTGCGTGGAATTATAGATTTGCACAGACAGATAGATAGATAGATAGATAGATGGATCAGCTGAACAGACTTGAGTTGATAGATAGACAGATAATTTGATTTGAACTGATAGATATATAATTAGATTTGAACTGATAGATAATTTGATTTGATCTGATGGATAATTTGATTTGATCTGATAAACAGATATATAGATAGATAAATAATTAGATCTGAACTGATAGATAGATAGATAGATAGATAGATAGATAGATAGATAGATCTGAACTGATAGATAGATATATAATTACATTTGAACTGATAGATATAAACACATATCAAGATAAATAGATATGAGCAAAATAAAATGGGTAGTTAAGAATTTTCTAAAGTAATGGATTCTTGCTGGCTTGAAAATTCATTTTTCTTTAATAAAATTTCTCGAATATTCAGGTCGGTAGACAAAAATATGGAAATGCAAGAATCCCTCGGTTAATGCGCATTCGATTAATGCGTTTTCTGTTAGAGCGCTAAACGTTTTTATGTCAAAATTCGTTTAGTGTATACATAATACACGATTAGTGCGGTTAAACATGCATCATTCTTATTGAGTCATTCAGATCCTTCTGTTGCTGAGTTATTTTGTTTTTTCAAATAAATCTGTTTCATGTGAAGTTACTAATTGAAAATATCAATAAAATTATATTTTCTTTAAACGTAATTACTTTGCTTTCAAACAAATGTGTTTCAAATGAAGTTTCTATTTTAAAATCTAAATTAATATTTTTCTTTAAGTTTAGCTTATATATATATTTAGTTTATTTGAAGTTTCTGCTTTAAGATATTAATTAGTAAGAATTGTTTTTTTTTTATTTCTTTGTGCAGAGTTAATTTGTTTGTCAAATAAATGTTTTCTACCTTATAATATTCATAAAAATATTTTTTTCTTAAAACAAGATTATCTTATCTTTCAAATATGCTTTCTGTAAAGCTTCAACTTAAAAATACTTATTAATATTTTTTCTTTAAAGTACTTTAAGCTGAGTAACTTTGTCTTTCATATGAATCTTCTACAGTACGTATATTAATTAATAATTATTAATTAATAAAAATTAATTGCATTTTTATTTTAAATTTTTATTTTTTATTTTTGTCTATTTTAAAAATGAATTGTTTTGGGTTAATATACTATGCGGTCCGAAGGGCACCACGGCTTTGTGTAATGATTAGCAAGCGTGTCTTGCTAGAACAATTACGACTGAGTAGTGAGTTCGACCCTCACTGGGTGCCACTACTTTCGCCCTCGTGCCACATCTAAGCTAGGTTTGGAAAATCATTTTTGGGCACCTCGAGGCAATGTAATGGTTAGCAAGCTTGTCTTGCTAGAACAATTACGGCTGAGTAGTGAGTTCGATCCTCACTGGGTGCCCCCTACTTTAGGGCTTGTTCCACATCTAAGCTACGCTTGTAAAGTCGCTATACTATGCGGCCCGTTAAAATTCTGAATTTTGAATGTGGCCCTTGCACTGAAAAGTTTGCCCACCCTTGAATTAAACCATAGCTGGCGTTGGGGCGGGGGTAGAGTTGGATTCATCCCTTTCGCAATTGTATTTGCGAGTAAGCGAATATAACGAACCCAACGGAAATTGAAACTCAGCTTTTCGATTAAAAATTCCTTGCCGTTATCGATTACGCCACCCATATGTCCAAGTTTAGGGGACCTGGTATTCCCAAGCGGTCACCAATAAAGGTACTCACCAAGTTCGACCGTTTGCTTAATCTCGATGATCGTACGGGAACCGATGTTTCAGTGTGATATGGCCGTAAGTCTTCACCTGTCTGAGTAGACACTATTTATATTTTTTCTTTTTAAACAACTGATTTTTTTTCTTTAAAACAGTCTACCGGCTTAGACACCGAAAGTCTAAATAAAGAAAATATGTATCGCGACAGGAATTGAACGTGGAATTGAACGTGTATTTACTTTATTTTTCAATCAGGGAAACCAAGGAAACGCAGGTTCGATTCCTGTCCGCAGGTACATTTTCTTTAGTAAGCCTCTCGAGCTGTATGTCAGTAGACATTAATTTCACTGTTTTAAAAAATCGCAGTTATGTCTACTGAAACACTTTTACCCACTAAATATAAATTTTATAGGAATGAGAAATAATGGCGAAGTAATATTATCCATTAACTGATAGAACATAACATTGATAGAAACATTTAATAAGTACTGCTCGAGGGCAGTTCATTAAATTGCAAAGAAATATAAACAGTGCAATAACTTAATTGAAAATACAGGTTAAAATCATTTAATAAATAATAAGTAGGAAAACGTTCTCTCTGAATTTCTGGTTTTGAGTGGTTATCAATAATTTACATTCGTTACGTTCGGACCATTATCCCTATTTTTGTTATTATTACAACGATTTAGTTGTTGTTCTATCCTGACTTATCGACCCGGCGATGACGTCTCTCCACAACTTCCTGTCCCTTTTTTTAAACTACTGGGTAATATTATTCTTGTTCCGCTGACCATTTCTAGGGGTACTTCGTCTAGTCCTTCTTTTGTTCTGCCCGGTTATTGTACGCCTTCTTTCCATGGAGTACAAGTACGCACTCACCGGCTCAGTTGAAGGCTCTCCACAACTTCCCGTCCCTTTTTTTTAATCTATCGGGATATATTATTCTTGTTCCGCTGATCATATCTAGGAGCACTTTGTTCAGTCCTTTATTAGTTCTGCTCAGTTATTCCTCACCTACTTCCCATGGAATTTCAATTACGCACCCACCGGCTCAGTTGCTTAAAGCTCATTGATTTATTCGTTTTTTTTTTACGGCGTATCAACCTTTTCCGGGGTATTTAAAGTCAGAAAATATTTTAGATTATGAGAATTTTTATGGAGATAATAATAATTAACCCTTAGCTGTGGGGTAGATTCTACTTTTAGTAATTCTACTATAAAATGTATTGCTGGTCCTTTTGCACTAAAAATGTATTCTTGGTAATTCTCCTGTAAATATGTACCGGGTGCGATGGATATATTGCTGTCTAAATGAATATAACACTGACATCTCATTTTCGCGTATATATTTACCAAATTTACACAAACATATCTTTAAATACTAATACTTTTTCAATAAAATCGCCATTGGCTTCAACCACCGCCTCCATGTATTTTTGGTAATTTTTTAATATAAAAATGTATTGCTGGTATATTTACTAAAAAAATGTATTTTTATACTTTCATAGTGTTTTCTTTTTGTTTGGGGGTCCACTATTTGCCCATAGCTGGAACCCTAATAGTTGCTATCACCCCGGGATAAGGTAAGCTTGGGAACAACAGCAATTAAGAGGTGATTTCGCACGCCTCAAAACCTCTAATCTCCTAATCAGTGGCCTTGCTGCCGGATGTAGTTTATCGTCATATTCAGGACTAAGCACAGATTTTATACCATCACGTAAACTCAAAACCTCCAATCTCCCGATCAGAAGCCTTACTGCCACGTGTCCTTTAAACTAAGACTAAACACTGCATTTATACCATCAGAGGCCTTGTAGTGAGTTCGATCCTCACTGGGTGCCACCTACTTTAGGGCTTGTTCCTCATCTAAGCTACGCTTGGAAAGTCGCTATACTATGCGGCCCATTAAAATTCTGAATTTTGAATGTGGCCCTTGCACTGAAAAGTTTGCCCAGCCTTGAATTAAACCATAGCTGCCGGTGGGGCGGGGAGTAGAATTGGGTTCATCCCTTTCGCATATGTAGTTTATAGTCATACCCAGGACTAAATACTGCATTGCGTTAAAAACTAGCGTCAGAGAAGTCGATAAACACCTGGAATCTTTTTTCGAGATAGTGCACATTGGTCAAATATTTGATGGTGCGTATATGTAGCTATAGCCGAGAAATTTGGTAATCTATTGTGGGCTGATCCGGTGAATAGAGAATCTAAGATTATTACGTTTTGTCTCTTGGCTTACGAAATATGCTGTCACTAGTTATCCTACAACAGTATGATACAGTTTTTTTTTAAATGAAAAACCCACTAGATAAAATGTTCGAAACCTCTCCTGCATCATTTCTAACAGTAGTAAGGATCTAAGTAAGTTTTGGGCATTACGGTAACATGAAGATGTCCTCAAGACAGTGATTTGGTTTGGAGATGTGTGTCGATCAAAAGAAAACCACATTTCCGATAACTTGGGGTTTTTCGACAACAGAAACATCTAAAATGGATATAGCATGTAACGCGAAAAGAAAATAATGATATAATCAAGATGTTGACATTCCACATTACTTCAAATAAAAGTTTAGGGAGGAAACCACGTTCAATACAGGAAAGGGTGAGAACAGTTACTGGACTGTGTTCCTGAACTATTGTTTTAAGAGAAAGATTTTACAAATACTATTTCAAATATTACAAATACCAGTTCTAATCCCATAAATATAGCACACTTTAAGACTATATTTCTCCATATATATATATATATATATATATATATATATATATATATATATATATATATATATATATATATATATATATATATATATATATATATCCAGGTATAAGATTGGTGTATACGGAATAAATTCCAATAACCTGCGCAATGTATGTCGAATGTTTCCTTATAAGGAAATAGCTAATAATACCATAACCATTACTATACGGAGAAATCTATTTGTAAAACGTAAGCAGACGATCAATGAACGAGTTATTTTGAAACGAACAAGCAAGTTGCAGAAATTGTGAATCTGTGCAAGGTACCAATTATCAATCAAATAATTCTTCATTATATTCACTTCGTCTCAATGTGCCAGATATCGGGCTATTGTTGCATAAGCTACCCATATCTTTGCTTCAAACATCCAAATGTTTTTCTTTTATTTTCTGGATGAAATCGCTACTACCATTCTCAGTTATTCGTTGCTGACAGGCGACTTGTGACTACGAAAATGCCCGGATCAGCAGAAAATCATTTTTGGAACTAATTAAGGACTGGCTCATCTGAAACTGACCACGATCCATGCAAGCATTGCTAATGATCTGAGGGGCTTGGGTGGCACAGTGACCGAGTTTGAACTCATGAAGATGAAAAGACCTGATTTCTTTGTTTCAATTAAGATACACTTACAAAAATAAATAAACGAACAAAAGTAATCTCAAAATTCATATAACCCCCAAAGAAACGGAATTATATATATATATATATATATATATATATATATATATAAGTGGACATGGAAGTCAGACTGTCGCCTCTAAGTGCTGACTTCCATGTCCACTTTTATATTTACACACGCTCTATCTCTGATATTGAGCACTTTATCCAATAAATATAGCACACTTTAAGACTATATTTCTCCATATATATATATATATATATATATATATATATATATATATATATATATCCATGTATAAGATTGGTGTATACGGAATAAATTCCAATAACCAAAAAATAATATTCTTAAAAGAGTACTCAATACAGAGTAGAGAAAATATAATTTATTTGAAAATTATAACATAAATTATAAAATCACTACAAAAATAGCCATTTTGTTTCAACACTTCTGGTGTCTTATCAAGAGATGGCGTTGAATGTAGAATAAAGGGTTTTAAAAGGTTCAAATCGACTAAAAAATTATTTGAACTTTTAAGACCCGTTATTCTACATTCAAAACCATCTCTTGATAAAACACCAGAAGTGTTGAAACAAAATGGCTATTTTTGTAGTGATTTTATAACATATTTATGTTACGATCTTCGAATAAATTATATATATATATATATATATATATATATATATATATGAAAGATGGAAATCAGCGCGGAAGTATTATAAGCTATTTGAACTGGAATATTAATGTACTCTGTTTCTCATTGATGAATTGATGATCGGCACACAGAGCACATCCTACCTAATGACAACGCTAACGTATCACCTCTACACGCATGCGCGCAGCTGCACAAGTTAAAACAGCAGGCGAGCTGGCGGTGGGTTTATTTCTATCAGCATTGCTAAAAAAGTAGCAGAGAATATATATTTTATTTCGGATAAGATGTTATTTTCGAGAGATAAAAATAGGAGCGTGTTCCTTTATTTTGTCAGAGGAAAGCTAGTAATTTACAAGTAAAAAAGAATAAAATAAGTTTGATGAGGGAAAAAAAACTTCATTGGATTACGAGCGAAATTAACTTGTTTACTGAAACTCATATCGCTATCCATACATGTATGTTTACATTCTTGGGGCTCTTGTTGGCTTCGATGCTCTTATTACGAGTTTCAGATGCTTGAATTACAATGTTTATAATATATCCTTGCAATATAAAGCAAGTGATGGAATATCTTAGAAGTAGAAACTTGATTTTACGGTGTTAATTCGTATTATCTTCGAATTAAAAAATAAAGAGACAAATTAGTGACCAGAATATCCGATGTAACTTCCCTTTCCTCGAAGTACGAAAGGAAGGAAGAATTACGATGTGAATTTACGATGTTATTTCTCTCACCTCGATGTACGACCTGAAGACAAGTGTCTTGATGTGAATTGTCGACTTTACTTCTTTTACCACGATGTATAAAATGAAGGGGGAAATTATAATGTGAATTTATGCTGTTATTTCTCTCACCTCGAATTACGAAATGCAGGACAAATTTTTAAAGTGAATTTACGAATTTACGATGTTACATCTTTCACCTCGGTGTTTGAAAGGAAGGAAAAATTATTGATGTGACTTTACGATGATATTTCCCTCACCTCGGAGTACGAAATGAAGGACAACTTTCTGATGTGAATTTACGATGTTATATCTTTCCTCTCAGAGTACGAAATCAATGACAAATTCTTAATTTGAATTTATGATGATACTTAGCTCACTTCGAAGTACGAAATGCAGGACAAATTCTTAATGTGAATTTACGAATTTATGATTTTACATCTTTCACCTCGGAGTACGAAATGAAGGAAAAATTCTTGAATTAACGATGTTATGGCACATTTCCTCCCTCAGTCTGTCATGCCTGTGTCAAGACCTTTATTAATTTATGTTATGGGGAAGAGATTGATTTCATAAAGTTTTGAAAAGCAATGAATAGTTTCGTCTAGAATTCTAATTGTATTGTCGTCTTATTTCGTCATACCTTCCCGCTGCGCCACTGGAAATAGAAGCTATAAACCCATTACCTATTGCACAGCATTTTTGCTTACAGATGTCTTGAAAAATAAAACTCATGACTACATACCAATATGATTTTGGAAGGAGGAATCACTTCACTCATGTCAGATATTCTTGAACAGAATTTCCCAATCGCGTTTAACTTGGAGAGTAGTCCTGGGTATGATGAAATTCAGCAGCAAGGCTTCTAATCGGGAGATTGGATATTTTGAGGAGCGTGGAACCACCACTTAACCGCTGCTGTTCCCAGGTTCACCCTGACTCAGGGTAGTAGCACCTGTTAGGCTTCCCAGCTATGGGCAAATAGTGACCCCCCCCAAAACACTATGAAAGCATAAAAATATATTTTTATAGTAAAAATACCAGCTTTACATTTTTATATATAAAAATTACTTACGATACATATTCATAGTAAAATTATCAACAATACATTTTTAAAGCAGAATTACCAACAATAAATTTTATAGCAAAATGACCAACCTTTATCCGTAGTTGAAGCCATAAAACTATGTTCAAAATATTTAGATTCCGGCATTAAATAAACCATAGAGTTTGATATGCAGCTAAACAAAGTCTAATCATCAATATGAAAGAAATCTTTCTGGACATGAATCCATATAATATCCTACAATTTCTTACAGGAATCAAACTGTATTCCAAAATATAACTTCAAATCTACAATTTAAAATATCGCTGTCTGTAGTAACATGTCTACACACATACAGGGGTTGGACAAAATAATTGAAACACTTGCTAAATTCAAAGAAAATGTATTTAATATGAAGTTGGTCCTCCTTTAGCGTCACATACAGCTTTAATACGTCTAGGAATGGAATCATACAGCTTCCTGACTTCATCCAGAGGAATTTTCAGTCATTCTTCCATTAACGCCTGCTCCAGCTCTTTAAGACACGGCGGTGGAGGATAGCGGCTCTTAACTTGTCGCTCCAAAATGCACCACAAATGTTTAATAATATGGTTATCTGGAGATTGGGGAGACCACTCCATATGTTCTAGCTCACTTTCATGCTCTTCATACCAATTCTTGACCACTCAAGCAGTATGTATTGGAGCATTATCGTCTTGGAAGATGCAGTCACCACCAGGGGATAAAGTCTGGGCTATTGAATGAACGTGATCACCCAAAATGTTCAGGTAATATTTGCTGTTGATTCTACTACGCAGTGCAGCTATTGGACCGAGACATTTCCATCATATAGCGGCCCAAACTATCACTGATCCACCTCCATGCTTCACTGTTGGAAGAAGGCAGTCAGGATTGTAAGCTTCTTTTGGGCTGCCTCCACACATAAACTCGCTTGAAGTTGAGAAAAGAGAAAACTGAATTCCTCTGAGAATATGACTTGCTTCCATTGGTCTGCAGACCAGGCATTGTGATCTCTGCACCACTTCAACCACTTCTGAATGTTGCGAGTGGAGAGAAGAGGTTTCCTTACGGCGGCTCTTCCATGATATCCAGCCTTATGGAGCTTACAACGAACAGTTTTAGTAGAAACTGGACTATTCAGATGATTATTCAACTCAGCAGTCACTTTGGCCGCAGTAGTCCGATGATTTTTCGCCACATTGCGTTTCAATGCACGTCGATTCCTGTCAATAAGTTTGCAATCCGACCCGAATTGCTATGCTTGCTAGAGGTTTTACCCGGTTTCTTGAATTGCGTCATATTTCTTGATATGGTAGCTCTTGAAAAACCAAACAGTTTAGCAACCTTAGTGATCGAGGCTTCTACCATGCGAGCTCCAACAATTTGCCCATTTTCGAACTCAGAGAGGTCACGCATTTAGCTTAAATTTTACTAAATTCTAAAAATAAATAAGCCAAAGACAGTAAATTAGATAAATAAACGTATTTACAATAGATATAACCTGGAATTACGAAGTTTTAGTTAAAGTTCTTAATATCATAGGTCTTTGAAATATAGGAGTGGAATTTGCACCTGTTCCAATTATTTTGTCCAACCCCTGTATATATATCTACAAAATCTGAGTATCATTTACCATGTATTCAATTGTGAAAGCAGAATAACATTTTTTATTACTTCAAACCTCAAATTTAATTGAATTCTGGCATTAAATGGCACCTAAGGAGTTGAGATGTTATTAAACAAATCAATCATTGACTCGGAGAGACGATGGAGAGAATTAAATAACCAACACTTTGACCTCAAGATGCATCGAAATACTACGCATCGTACCGAATAGTCTTTTCGATCATGAAACAAAACAAACACTATGTGAGGCCTTTTCTATTACTGTGCATAGGCAATTATTTGATGCTATCTCACAGTATGGACATTTTCTGTCTGAATTTCTGGTACAAGGAATTATCGTTATTTACATTTGGACTAAGGTACACATCTTTCTTGTTATTATCACAAGGCTTCGGCTGTTCTGCTCGCAGTATAACCTTCAGGGAATTTCGAAATGAACCCTTTATTTAATCTCCTCGGGTGGGGGTAGATTATTTACGTCAGGCTGTTCATGTCTATCTTTCTATATTTCTGAGATGAGGTATTATGTACACTATTTACATTATTCGGACTATTGTCCTCATCTTTCTCACCATATTTATTATAACGTTTCGGCCGTTGTACGCTCCGGCCTTCTTCAGGTGGTTGGAATGTCGAACTGAACCCTTTATTTCGCTCACTGGGATAGACTGTTCTAGTCCCACGCGACATGTTCCACTGTGCCATATGTCCTCAAAGTCACATGGCGCAGTGGATAAAGGCGTTAGTTAGATGCAGTGGCAGGACCCAATGAGTGTAAGTTCAATACCCGGTTAAGGCAGTGGAGAACGTGGAGAGGGGAATTAACAGGAGATAACTGACAACTGACATCCATTAAACATGGTCGCGTAAGACATACAAGTGTATAGATTATGGAGTTTAGTAATCTTTTCCTTCTTTGTAGCGATTTTTCCTATTTCTTAATACTCTTTACTGGGTCTAATTCTTTACTACCTGGCGCAGGGAATGAACTCATACACACAATGCCATTCAAGTTCACGAACAAACACTTTCATCCACTGAACTACTCGCGTATACAAATGTATAGATTATGGAGTTTTTTGGGGTTTTTTTAAGCTTTTCATCCCAGGCAAGGCTGGAAGCCACTAGCACGCTAGGGGTTACAGAGGATTTGGACCGAGAGCAAATAGGAGTGTTAGAGGAAAGGATGTGGAGAAGGATAGAGGATAGATCAAGGCAACTGGAGATGTCGATTGACGTTACACTTGAATAGTTGGAGATTATAGTTGCCAGGGAAAAAGGAATGAGGACGGGAGTTACACGGGCGAGAGGTGCGAGATATGAAGCTATTGGAGTAGAAGATACGTCTATAGTTAACAGTTTCAACCGTGAAAGGGTGGGAACGGGATGCCAGCCTCGTAGGACGCTTGAATTCATGGAGCCTGGGAACCAGCGAAGCAGCTCATCGGAGCAATTACCATGGAAGTATTTATAAAAGAGACAGAGAGAGGCGACGGTATGTCTGTAAGACAGAGAGACTGCAGACGAGAAGCCAGACCAGGGCCAATTACATTGCATACCCGTCTCTGGATCTTATCAAGAACCTTGAGGCAAACAGAAGGGGTTCCAGACCATATATGGCAGCAATACTCCATGCAAGGGCGGATGGTTGATTTGTAAATTTGGAGGATCGATTCCGGGGAGAAAAATTTCCTGACCCGGCACAGGGAGCCAACGTTCATTGCGGTGGATGAAGCAATCGACTCAATGTAATTGTTCCATCTCATGTCAGCAGACAGTGTGAGACCGAGCAGCCGCAGAGAGGAGCTCTCGAGAAGTTGAGCTTCAGACATTCTAATGGGATGCAGAGTTATTTTAATAGTGTCCTTGTACATTTATCATGAAAACACGATGTTTATTCTCTTACGTGTAATATTTTAATGTTTATTCCATTACACTAAGTGTTTAGCGCCTTCTCCGAATGTGGACACTACATCCTCCTGTGGATACAAAAGGCCGGTGTTTATATATCAGCGTGCCATCGGGTTTTCTCACGCATGAAACTTTCTAAACGCAACTGGACCGATCACGTTTTCACATGCCAGTGCATCCACTAACATCTAGTGAATTTTGGTTCTCCCCTCCCGACAATGATGTCATCCCTTTCGACCCCCGGCTAGGACATCTCCTAACGTGAAGGGCACTCAGTGTAAAGTCTATTTTGACATGGTTTTTAGTGAGTTCTGTACATTAATATATTATTTATGTCACGGCAAGTTATTAATTATTGTTTGTTTTAAAGTTTGGCTTTTAGTGGCCATTGTAAATCCAAATAATTTTAATCTCCTCCAGAATTCATATTTAAGAGCTGACATATTTGTACAAATAGAATATTTGGTTAACAGCGTGTGCTTGTAAATATTATGTCAGAAGATCACCTTGACCATTAATATTTACGTATTAAAGGATATTTTTAAACTTTATTATTCTCAATTCTAATGACTTCGACATTCGTACAAATGGATTTTCTCAAGTTCAATCAATATACTGACATGTTGAAAATTCGTTGATAAAGATAACCTTTTAGTGATCCACAGCCTTAATATAATTAGAGAAGAAACATCAATTTAGAACACCCTCCTTAACAAGGTGATAGTTTGGATAGGGTTTTGGAAACTGGAAATTCACTCCGGGGTATTTTAATAAAAACAACTTTATCAGAAGCAAAAACCAAATTAATGTAGTTTTGGAATTATTCCAGTCAACAAGACATACGATAAATATTTAACTGAACTTTCATTTAACTTTGTAGTTTCCATTCGTTTTAAAACTTATTCGATTTTTTTCTTTTTTCCCTTGCTTTGTGCGTTATCTTTTTGATGTCTACCGCTTTCAATTTCTTTCTTTCTTTCTTTCTTTCTTTATTTATTTCTTTCTTTCTTTCTTTCTTTCTTTCTTTCTTTCTTTATTTATTTCTTTCTTTCTTTCTTAACATTTGTTTTGTTTGTCTTTTTTTTCTTTCATTACTCTTTTCGGTTCTCTTAAGTTTTTTTTCTGTAGTTCCTTCTATATTTTTCTGGCTTTCTGTTTTATCTTTTTGATGTCTTCCGCTTTCAATTTCTTTCTGTCTTTTTTCTTTTCTTTCTTTCTTTCTTAACGTTTGTTTTGTTTTCCTTTTTTCTTTCATTCCTCTTTTCGGTTCTCTAATGGTTTTTTCAGTAAATCCTTCTATTTTTCCTGGCTTTTTGTTTTATCTTTGAAAATATTTCTTTCTTTCTTTCTTTCTTTCTGTCTTTCTTTCTTTGGTAATTTATTGTTTTTTCCGGTAAATCCTTTCACCCTTACATGATTTATACCTCATTCACTTCCGAGGTTTTGACTTTTCTCCTTCCGTACTTTTTCTTTCAGTCTACAGCAATTAAACATTCGCTATATATATATATATATATATATATATATATATATATATATATATATATATATATATATATATATATATATGTATGTATGTGTATTTATATATATATATATATATATATATATATATATATATATATTCTCCAAATAATTATATTTAGATTTCTTTAAAAAAAATTATCCAAACAACACGCGATAATTCCTGCAAGGGAGACAACTTTCCCCGGAGTCTGGACTCTATTGACTCACGAACATAATTTTGCTGCTGCGCGCTGTTTAACAAACATGCCAACTCTAGAGAAACATGGATTAGCATAGAAATTAGAATTCAACAGAAGCAAGCACATCCATTAGTGAATGATGACAGATTAAAATTTGTTTACCCTGAAGGAATATGCCTACACCACGTCACTATCGGAGATTTTACATTTAAATGTATGCGAACTGAATAGGAATTCGTTGACGTCAAACGATTTTACAAAATAATATGACATTATTATTATTTAATTCACAAATAATGTTTTAAGGATTGTGGATTTTACTCGCAATGATCATTTCTGTGAATGCTGCTGTTAGCGTATCGTTACTACGAAAGCTTTTGTGGGACAGCCGTCGCTATTCCAGTCGGAGTCTGAATTAGGAATTTCTGAATTGATTCATGTTTTCCTCATGTCGAGGGTGATTGACATCTGGAATCTGCTAATGTTAGAATAAAATCACCACACGTTAAACAATTGTTTATTTATTACTGAAATCCATCCTACTAACATCGGACGAATCGAGGGTATGTAGTTTCGTGTCTTTGAAATTTCGATTTGTTCTTACTAGTGTCTGTAGGATTCTCCTCGTAAGTTAGGTGCTTATATATTTTCCTGTTACCCAGTTGTCTCGTGCGTCTGTATAGACTAATTTCAGCTGGGTCCCGTTTATTGGTTTCAAGCCCGATTCTGCACTTGATGGAGTTGAGGCTCGTTGGAAGAGCAAAAACTACAGACTTACAATTATCCTTTATTATCTTCTCACTGCACTAAGCTTGATTAGGTAAATATCAACTCTATTCATGGTTCAGATGTTTGCGCATTTTTCCTCGCTGACAACGGTAGGGATATGGGCACAGGTAGAAGCCACTGGAATTCAAAACAGGAAATCCCTCCCTACACAAGATATTAGCGTGCCGTCACCATTTAGTTAGACTAGTTCAACTTTGTGATAGATTGCTGTTCGAACTTAGCTAAAAGACAAGTAATGCATAACTTTTTAAAAATTCCCTGTATTATCTTTTCGTCGCTCTAAACTGGATTTATTAAATGTCCGAGCGTGATCTCATTCGGTGGTTCAAATGTCTGTGTATTTTACTCGGTCACCATGATAGGGATATGAGCACAGTTAGAAGCTGCTGGCTTTTAAGACAGAAAGTTCCTCTCTAGATAGAAGTTTAACGCGACGACAACATTTGACCTTTTGTGTGCAGTTCACATTTGTGATAGTCTGGTGTTCGAAGTACGTTAGGAGACAAGTAATGCCGATTTTCAAGGCTGCTAAATTCACGAAAGCTTATTTTAAATTTCCTTTCATTATCTTTTAGTCGCTCAGAACTGGGTTTGGTAAATGTCAGGAGGTGACCTCATTCGCTGGTTCAAATGTCAGTGTATATTGCTTCGTTGACTATGATAGGAATATGAGGACATTTAGAAGCTGCTGACTTTTAAGAAAGAAAGTTACTCCCTAGACAGAAGATTAACGTGGCAATAACATTTGACCTTGTATTAAGCTAGTGTAAGCTTAAGGAAGGACAGACAAGTCCAAACGAAATATACAACAGAAGTAACAGGAAGTGTCACTCTTAAGTGGATTACTTTTACTGAAATATATTCATCGAATATAATCTGCAAAGTTTAACTACGATTCTAGTCGTTCGGTTTTCATTGTCGCTGTTGGTGGGTAGCGTAAAGAAAGTGTACGTTTCAGAAATTCTATGGTTTTGGTATTCAGAAGTATCATGAGAGAATGCAAGGAAAATTGCGGTAAAAAAAAAATGGCGATGCAGGAAACATAATCGAAATACAAATGAGAATGAAATAAATAAACGAAAGAAAGAATTTGAAAAAGGTAAAAATATAAAGGAAGAAGGAATAAGTGAAACAGAGGAACGAAATTCTTAGAAAGAAAGAAAGATTTTCGGAACGGCACAAGCAAAAGGAAAAATAAATAAATTAAACAGACGAACGAAAAGGGAAGAAAAACTCCTCGAAAAAAAGAAAGAAAGAATTTCAAAATGGCAGAAAAAGAAAGGAAGAAGAAATAAATGAATCAGACGGATGAAAAGGAGAAGAAAATTCCTCGAGAGAAAGCTTTTCAAAATTGCACAAAAAGAAAGGAAAAAGAAATAAATGAAACAGATGAACGAAAAGGGGAGAAAAACTCCTCGAAAGACGGAAAGATTTTTAAAATGGCACAAACACAAAGGAAAAAGACAGAAAGGAAACAGGTGAATGAAAAGAGGAGAAAAACTCATCGAAAGAAAGAAAGGTATTCAAAATGGCACAAACAGAATGGAAGAAGAAATAAATTAAACAGATGAACGAAAAGGAGAGAAAAACTTCTCGAAAGAAAATTTTTCAAAATGGTACAAACAGAAAAGAAAAAAACAAATTAAACAGATAAACGGATAGGGGAGAAAAACTGCTCAAAATAAAGATTTTCCAACTGGCACAAGCAGGAAGGAACAATAAATAAATTAAACAGACGAAGGAAGAGAGGGGGAAAGACTCCTCGAAAAATGATTTTCAAAATGGCACAATCAGAAAGGAAGCAGAAATAAATGAAACTGATGAACGAAAATGGGAGAAAAAACTCCTCGAAGGAAAGAAAGAATTTCAAAATGGTTCAAAAAGAAAGGAAAAAAGACATAAATTAAATAGATGAACTGAAAGGGAGAAAAACTCCTGGAAGGAAAGATTTTCAAAATGGCACGAACAGAAAGAAAGAAAGTAATGGAAGAAAAAGTAGGAAAGAAAAGCAAAGAAATGAAAAAAATATATGTAAATTTTTTTTTTAAAAGAAGAGACGAACAGAAAGGTAAATGAAGGAAAGTCGAAATGAAAGAAAGAAATGTAAAAAAAGGAAAAAAGAATTGAAATTGATTTAATTAAAAAAAACAAAACAGCAAAGTAACAAAAATGAAAGTTTTTTTTAAAAAGGAAAAACAGAAAAGAAGGAATAAATGAAACAGGGGAACAAATATGGACGAAAAAACCCCGGAAAGAAAAGATGAAGGAAAGAATAAAAAGAGATAGAAAGAAAGAAATTATAAACAGAAGAAAAATGTGAACCAAAATAGAAATAAACTACGTAGATTTGAGAAGATGAAAAAGAAAAGCACTGGAAAGAAAGAAAGAAAAAGAAAGAGAGATAAACAGAAAGAAAGAAAGATTGATTGTTTTTTTAAAAAGGCAAAAAGAAAAAGAAAGAAGACATAAATTAACCCGAGGAACGAAGATTAAAGAAAATTCCTTGGAAAGAAAGAATTTTGATTAATTTTGTTTAGCAGCATATCAACACCTCTATGGGTTATATATACTGCCGAAATCTAAATATTTTGAATCAATTTTATAAATTCAACTAAATATATTTTGAATGCATTTGATAATTCTACGATAAATAGGTATTGTTAGTGATCTTATATATAAAGTATAGTGTATGTGCGTGTGAGTGTCCAAGCAAGTCCTCCGCTCCCACTGGTTCGATTTAAATAATTCATAGCTATTTCAAAAGCCCTAGAAAAGTTAGGCGAAGGAAATAATTTTCGTCGAGCTCAGACTCAAGGTTGCCAGATTCTGCGAGGTTAAAAATATATATTAATATATTATAGTAGCCATTATTGTTGCTTTTATCGTTGAAGGGGAGTAACTCTTATTTTACTTTTATATCCAAAATTGTAGCTAGCTTAAAAGCCGCCTTGCTGCTGGATGTAGTTTATCGTCATGCTCAGGACTATAGAAAGAAAGAAAGAAAGACAAAAAGAAAGAAAGAATACTATAGAAACAAATAAAACATAAAAAATCACAAGAAAGAAATTAATGAAGTAAAAAATGAAGGAATGAAAATATTTCAAATAACGCAGGGAAGTGAAGAGAATGGAGTGGCATTCAAAGGAAGAAAATTTATCTAAACATTAAACTAAGAAAAAGAAAGAATGAAAAATTACTAAAAAATCTAAAAAAAAATCATCTACATATTTCCCACTTAGTATTAAAATAAATACTCCAATCTCAGTTGGAATTCAAAACCATTCTCTGTTTTCATTAAAATTCAAAAGTAGGCTGATGCAAAAATTTTCCAAGATGATTTGGTAAAATCATTCTAGTCATAAATTCGTAGCATTCAGTCATTAAAGTTTTTTTCCATGGCATTCAGTTACCTTATGCAATTTGTCAGCTAAACTATGTACTTTATCCTAAAAAGAATGTCGCTGCGTTTTATCCAATGAACTCTTCGATGAATATCACAATGTCTTGAAATTGTTACTGATCTCCGACGAGAGAAATAATTATCTGAGATATGTCCGGATATTATGTTACATTGGGAAGATTTCTTTCCATTTGAATTCATAGAAAACAATAAAATAAATGGAGTAAACGAAGATCCGATAGAGTAAGTAAATAAAAACAAAAATGAAGATAAAAAGACGAACAGAAAGTAAAAATAAAAACTAAATCAAAGTTAAAACAGATAAGAAAGTAAAGAACAGAAAAACAACTGAAGAAAAATGAAGAACAACGAAAGAAAAACGAAAGGCAGAAAAGAAAGGACGAACGAATGAAAGACAACAATGGAAGGGAACACAGATTAGAAAAAGAAAGAAAGAAAACAATGGAAGAAAAACAAAGATAAGAAAGGCAAAAAAGAACGAAAGAAAGACAACAAAGGAAGTGAATGAAGATTAGAAAGACAAAGAAAGAAAGAAAACAACGGAAGAAAAACGAAAATAAGAAAGACAAAAAATAGAAATAGAAAATAAGGCCGAAAAAAACTGTAAACGACAAACAGAGATAAGAAACGGAAAGCAACAATATTTAAGAAATCAAAAACATAAACAAGGACCATAAACAAATAAATAAATAAAATGAACGAAGAAAACGGTTAAACATAGATTTTGTATAGAAATAACGAACAAGAAATGTTAAATTGGTTATTCCCATGGCACACGGCCTAGTACAAGAGCGGCGCAATCTATTAAAATCTTTTGGACTTCACTCTGTCAACCGGTTAGGATTTTAATTCCGGAATAACTTTATAGCAATAATCTAAAATTACATATTTTTATTCAATTATCTATATTATTTAGCTGAATGTGTCCATTTTAATAAAGTTGTAGAAATAAAAAAATCGCCTTATATCATTTTCAACTTGTCTATAAAAGTAGCACACAACTTCTGCTCGTCTTTTAAACGATACGACAGATGTATTTCATTTTGACACACATTTCTCATTCACATATATATATATATATATATATATTTCGTTAAAGACGTCTGATATTTTATTTAATTTTTCTTGTCTTCGTTCAACTGTTTTCTTTTCTGGACACAAAGTCTGTAAATGCTCTTCAAATGTTCTACATTTCCGATCGCTTTCCTCTATACATTTAGCCATTATCAACGATAATTTTATTTTTACTTTTAAACAATGTATGGCTTGATTTTAGAGTTATAAGTATGGTTTATTTTTCAAACACGGTCAGCATATTGTGGCCGTGTTCGTAGTTATTGAGTTACTGAGTGTATGTTTTCTCTTTTTTTAATATTAAGGCTTCCATTATTTTTCTTCTTTTTTTTTACATGTGGATGAGGTCATTATGTTTGTATTTTCTAATACTATGTTTCAGATGGATTTTGGTAGATTTGTGTGTGTGTTTAAGTGTGTTTTAATGGAGCTATGGTCGGATAGGTGTAACGTAAGTCGTCTGGATATGCATGTGTGGCCGATGAAATTATTTATGAGTTTGGTTTGATCAGGAACATAGTTCCTTAAGGGGCACTTGAACTCGTAAATAATGTTCGTTTTTTGTAGTTTTGATTTTGCAGGTGTGTTATTTTTTATAATAAAGATAAATGTTTTAATTTTTTGTAATAGATAATTTAATTTTCTTGTTCGGGTAGGCTGAGGTAGTGTATTTCTTTATGATATTTTTAAGTGAAGATTCATCTTAGAGTTGACGTGCATTAGGCTTTTCTAGAAGATATGTTGCTGTCTGTGTCATTCTTTATTATTATGGAAACAAATAGTCTAATCTGGTGGTCGATGAGATAGTTAGGCAAACCATTATTAACTAATAACTGTTTTGCATTGTTGTGTTCGTTAAGGGAAAGTAGACGAGAAGAGGAATTCTCGTGTGATCTCATGTGCTCATCCTTGATAATGGATAAAAGTATAGCCGAAAGCACTCGTAAATGCAGAACATTTGGGCCGCTTTTACATACTTTGTCTCCAGAATAGAAAACACTTGTACAATCAGAAGAAAAATAAAATAAACAGCTTGCTAGTCGTCTTTAATGAAACATGTATAAAAGAGGGATTATTGCCTAGATACAACACACACACACATACATATATATGTATATATATATTAACACACACACACACACACACACACACACATATATATATATATATATATATTGATACACATCGGAAAATGAGT
>OZ038483.1:80038436-80040936 GCA_964036315.1 Acanthosepion esculentum
AGAAAGATGGTACTAGTGCTATTCAAAAACACAGAACTAGTACCATCTATCATCATCACAGCGGTTGCGACTCGAAATTGATTTCTCTTCTTCAGTATGGCGCCTCGTTTCCAACCAACCTTTCTGTTCAAGCCCAGTTCTGATTTCCATCAGCCACATACCACTCTGAAGTCTATATTGCAACTAAGCTGAACAGGCCTTAGTCACAGTTTAATCATGTGCCCCACTAGGGCCACATTCAAAGTAGTCCTAATATTATCATCGTTCCCAAACACGATAAGAATGTCTAGTCTGCCCTGCTGTTTAACCCAGAGCAGGTGGGGGTGATTGTTTCTTTCCCAAGTGTATTTGTAAGAAAGTTAATGCAAATCCTCGACTGGAATTCGAGTTCAAATCACTGATTTTATATTTTTGAGTATCGAGCCATAAGAAGAAGTACGCCGTTTTTCTATAATGAGTCCGACCCACTCCCTTTACCATAGCCTTGTCGCATATCTCTGAGACAATTATTCCAATACTGAATTTCAAATCTCTTCAGAAAGGGCAGATATTGCGTCCATTTGTACAAATAAAAAGTAAAACAAGGGATAATAGACTATACTAAATTTAAAATGTTTTCCCATTAATGACACATTTCTAGACACGTCTTCAACGCTGATGGATGCAATTCTACAAACATCCCTTTTATAATGATGAAAAGCATTGACGAGAAAATGCTTATGCGCCAATGAATAAACCAATTTATTCAGAGTTAAGACGCATTAAAATGTGTTAACAGCCTTTTACGCAACTCTCTTATCTATCTATCTATCTATCTATCTATCTATCTATCTTTTCATTTCTATCTCGATCTTTTCATTGCTATCTATCTATCTATCTATCTATCTATCTATCTATCTATTTGTCAATCTATACAAGGTGTGATGCGTAAATTGTCGCCATTTTGTATTTTTCATTTCGCGCATGCGAGTTATTCATTTTTGATTTCGTCGGCTGCACAGTATAGTAGGATCAGCTGGACATCGTCTGTGAGAAAGAGAGCAATTCGCTCCACCAGAAATTTGAAAACGGCATGCTGTAATGCTTGACATTCGCACCGGAAGCTCCAATACGAACATTTGTGAGTGTTTCGGTGTCAATCTGAGAGGACTCGAAAAGAATTGGATGAGTCTAATGGTAATTATGAAGGTTTTTTAAGTGATCACTGGTAATACCAACATGATGCCTCCATTCATCTTCCAACGGTGCCACAGAATCAACACGGAGGCCTACATCAATTGTCTTGAGGAGGTAGTGATGCCCTGCATCAAGAGAGTGGCTGCTGTAAGACCCTATGTCTGGCAAATTAACTCAGCAGCATGCCATAGAGGCTGTCAGACAATATCAGCGACCACATCACCCCTTATATCAGGCCACCTAACTCCCCAGACCCCCCTTGATTATATTATGTGGGGCCTAGTTGAGCGAGAGACTAACAAAACTCATTGTAACACAAAAATAGAACCAAAAAGCAAGGTCTATGGCAGCATGCACCAACTTAAACAAGGAGACCGTCCAGAATAGTTGCAGAAGATTTCAAAGTCGTGTGGAGGCGGTAGGTTGAAGCAAATAACGTTTTATTGAAGGAAATTACACTTCAGTATTTCAAATTATTTATGTCTAATTTTTGTAAATATATCTTTTAAAATGTAATGTCAGTGTTATTTTCATTTCCGCGTAATTTAGAAATTTAAACGCAATGTATAAATGCCACATGTATATATATATATATATATATATATATATATATATATATGAAGAAGTGATAGATTTTTATTTATTAATCGACAGATTTTATTACTTAAAATATTATTTTAATGGATACCCATATTTGAGTAGACGTCCCTTTTAATTATTAAAATGTATATCTATTTATTTATGTCTTCCGTTACAGTAATATATATATATATATATATATATATATATATATATATATATATGTGTGTGTGTGTGTGTGTGTGTGTGTGTATAAAATTTTGTATAATTTTATATATCAATAAACAGTATTTAGAAAAATATGACAAACTGGAAATTGTCACAAAATCTTTTCTAGTTTGTCATAATTTTTATATATATATATATATATATATATATATATATATATATATATATATATATATACATTAATGCAAAGCTCTTCAGTAAAATGAATGGAGCACTTTGGTTGATTGGCATTTGTTTACATTTGTAAAAACAATACGCTAGATTTAGTTGTGTAACTACCGAGTGAAGATAGCTCTGGCTGACACAAAATTAGTTGTTTCAATCCTGGCTTTAGGCATTCGGAAGTCTAGTCGCACTGAAGAGCTGTGATATAGCGAAACAGTACTGTCTGTGAATGACATATATATATATATATATATATATATATATATATATATATATATATATATATATATGAAAACAAACCAAAATTGAAATTACGCGGTAAAAACAAAAGCGAGGTGATGATGTGCGATCC
>OZ038483.1:80045936-80203436 GCA_964036315.1 Acanthosepion esculentum
TTAAATATCTCACAATGTCATGAATGAATGGTAAAATGTTATAAGATCCAGGGCGCAAATTTACTGTAGGTGATCTTGCAATTAAAATACTCTCTAAACATTTTTGTTTTAATGAATTGGTTTCTCCTTTGATTAAAGTAACATATTTATGTCAAAATTGTATTCTGTCTCGTTACAGTGAGCAACTAGTGGATTTAATATATTGTTTTGTAAAATATCCGTTTTCAGTTCATATAATATTTTATTTAGCTTCATTGAGGTCTGTGCCACGTATTTTTGTGACAATTACATAAGGCGATAGAGTAAATTGCTTGTGTGTGTTTATATATATATATATATAAATATATATATATATATTCTCTAGGTAAAAAAAATTTCGCAACTCAAAAACTTTCTAAGCACACGCACATGCGCACGCACGCACGCAGGTACACACGCACGCAGGCACACACGCACATTCTAAAGAATTAATAGATTTATTCTTAATCAGACATTTTTATTTCATATATATATATATATATATATATATATATATTACAGCGAAAATCACCTTTACAAAGCCCGGGAGCTACTCGGGGTACAAGGTTACGTTTGGAGGCCATTTGTGCGTACAAGACTAGAAGATTAATTATATATCGTTATATCATATATATATATATATATATATATATATATATATATATATATATATATATATATATATGATGAATGTTTGTTTTTAGACCAACAAATGATCTTTGTCTAAGATTTTGTTATGATTTGTAAATAGCTTTTTACAATGTTCAGGCATCGAAAAATTTATATTTAAAATTTCAGCTGGAACAAAGAAAATGGCCGAAATATAGCGATAATAAACAACAAAGTCCTTAACCATACTTGCGTAGATAGATAGATAGATAGATAGATAGATAGATAGATAGATAGATAGATATGAAAAGTTCGTGATAGATATAGATTGATAGGTAACTTTTAGAACAATGGTTAGCAGAAAATTATTTTCTTTGATTATATTATCGAGTGTACGCATAGCTATACGATAAGAATTTAATCAATAACATTCATCTAATTAGGTTACTTCGCATACATTTTGTACAGTCTTATAAAACAATTACTAAATAACAATAGATTGTCAGCCAATTTAATGAACAAATAAAGTTACCTTTTAAGACAATGAATAACAAATGTAACTGTAGCTGCTAGCCAAAATAATAAAATAAACCTATTTCATTACACCGAAATGCACCAGAACTGTCAACGAAACCACATAGCTCACACTTTACGTAAACATCAATTTATTATGACAATAAACATAAAATTAACTACTAAAACTGAAAACATAATATCGTAATTAACAATACTGTTCTTCAATATTCTCTATTAAATAATACTAATGTAATATAGGAATTTATCCGTTCTTTAGGAATTGTATCTACAATGTTAATAAAAAATCTAGCTTGGAAATTAGACAAACTATTAAAACCTTTCACATCGACTACCATGAATATTTATTCAATAAGCAATGTAGACCATATTAATCAAGATTATGAGGCGATGTTATTATTTACAATATTCGGCAGTTATTTGTCAGCATTAAGTTAATACGCAATAAAAATTGCAAAAGTGTTGTTATAATCATAAAAGATTACATGCTTTGATCTTGGAATTAGTTTATCAATTAAGATCCAAACATAAAAGAAATATCTTACCGGAGTAAAATCCCTTCTGATGTCACCTTCCAATTCAGCAGACGACAAAAATCAAAATTTATGTAGGTGTCGAAACCTGTACGAATATTTCATTAGGCTTAATGAGAAAGAATTATGAATTACTTCTGCATCAAGAAAGAAATCGATGTGTGTTTAGTGCTGTTTTTTTTTTCATTCTAGACGCAATTACAGGATTTATTAAAAATCACAAAATATACGCAAATGACACAGTGCTGATGGCAGACAAAGAAACTGTAGACAAGGTAATAAAGGAAAGAATGGAGTAGCTATCAATTGTAAGAAGACAAAATGTTTGGTTGTTTCACTCGAGGGACAACTAAAGATGTGAGGTAGGAATTGCAGACATTCAGAATTAAGGTTTTCGGTTTGGTACCGTTCATGACATCCATATAAAAGTCTCGGTTTGACGAGGTTATTTATGAACATGACTCAAGTTTTCAGGTCTGTGTTTTGACTAACAATAATTGTTTCTTATTAGTAAGTATGGTAGGAAACGAAAAATACCGTGCAAGAACTCCGATTAATGAAATAAATTGGAAGGATGAAGCAAAGATGAAATGTAAGTTGAAAAAAAAAGAACAATGTCTGATCGTTAACAAGAGGGACAATCAAAATTGCGAGCGATTTGGAAACCTCAGACTGAAACAAGTACATAATTTTAACTATCTACGAGGTGTTAGAAAAGACGACGAAAATATGACCACAAAATCCGAAAGTATATGGGGATAGCGAATGAGGCCTTCCAAATGATAAGCATTGCATTAGGGAAGACGAAAATTTCTTTAGGAACATGAGCCGCTAAATATATAAGTAGTATGAATCCTCGTATGTGAAAATGGATGCTTGACAATTTTCTCACAGAAATTATGGCAACAGAGATGTGGTTATACAGAAGGATACTGAGAATACTAATGGCGGAATATGTGAACCACGAGGAAGTTTTTAAGGAATATACAAACGGAAATGACATTTTAACTTAAAATTAGAAAATAGGTAGTTTAAATTTGTGGGATGCATTGTGAGAAAAAGGAGCTGGAGAAATTAACACTCACAAGAGATAGTGAAAGAAAGAGAGAAAGAAAGAAACATTAAGTAACCGACATAACGATATTGTATAAACGGGTGACAGAACAGGAGCAAGGAGGGATAGTAAAGTGACGAACATTACGTAGAGTTACAAAGGATAGGAAGTTGCGAAGAGCCATGATTGCAGAATGAACTAGGGTAATCTTTCTTCGCCAATGTGCTATCTCCTGGATTTATATAATTCCACATTAGTTACATGTTTTACGGTTTATACAACCTCTCCGCTGATTTAAAGATAAATGATAAAACTAAAAATAGAATAACAATCTAGAGAAAAAAGAAAAAATAAGCAAGGAAATAAAAAAAACAACTTTTTTATTTGCACTAGAGGTCAAAAGATTGAAGCCACCCGATGGATTTCGAAGAACTGACTTAAAATTGAAGGTTGCGTATATATGTCTGTCTGTACGTATGTATGTATTTTTTGTAGAATTATTTTTCTTTATGGCTTATCACACATTTGTATGTTATTTAAAGACAGAAAATATTTTAAATTGTAAGACGTTTTTGGCGATAATAATTATTTACATATTCCCATTCAACTAATTAACCGATAGTTGGGGGAGACAAATGTATTTGGACTTAAATGAACATAAATAACTCGAATGGAATTGGAACACTGCCCTCCGATTTCCAAATCCTAGCCGTTATCCATTACATTATCTGCGCAACAAGGCTGAAAGTATTTAGTATTTCCAACTGGTCACCCATCTTGGTACTGACCACGCTCGACCTTGCTTAAATTCGTAAGTCATTTACCTATGCATCTCTCTCTCTCTCTCTACACACACACATATATATATATATATATATATATATATATGCACACATTGCATCGATTGATTTGTTTTTTTACAGCTTATCAACCTTCCTTTTGCAGGTTACTACTAATTAACCCTTAGCTGGGGAGAAGAGGTAAATCCATACCAAACGTATTTACACGTAAGTGAATATAACAAACTCGACCGCAATTGGAACTCGGCTCTCCGATTTACAATCCTGTGCCGTTGTCTATTACACCACATATACATCCAAGCTTACAGAAGTTGGTATTCCCATCTATGTACTGACCAGGCCCATGTTGATCGTACGAGAACCGGTGTTTCAACCTGATGTGGTCATAAGACTTTTTTGTCTGCGTGTATATATAATATAAATTATTTGCTAATGAATGGATTCAATTAGTAACAGGAATTTCTAAATCCTTACAGCACCTTTGTACCTGATTATTAATACATCATTTATGATGTAGATATATAAATAACATGATCATTAATTTAATCTAAATCACTGTTATTTCGTAAAAATAATATCCGTTTTGTTCTATGGTTTTCTTCCAACGTCACTCTAAGCTGTTTATCCCATTAAAAATAAGAAAAAATTTTTTTTTCCTCTTTTGCCTTAAACTGTTCAAATACGTCGACTACTACTTCATTATAAGAGAAATTTCTATAGCGTCTGAAAAGATCAAAGTGCTTAAATAATTGATAATCTGTTGGAGAGCTGTCTGGTGAATTACATCAATGCTTCATAGCCTCGTAGTTTGAGAAGTATTTGAATCTTGGACTGTGAGGTTTGAGGATGTCCATTGTCATGGAGTAATAACTGAGCCATATCTATTCACTAGTCTAGAATGCTTCTTTTTAATTTTTTCGTTCATGTAGCCAGTTTCATGGCATAACCATTTGACTCCTCTCGGTTTTTGTCTAACCAATGCATTCATTGGATCAATTTTTTTATGACTGAATGAGGTCTTTTTTTCTTGGTTCTTTTTCAAGAATTTCTTCCCTTGAATTGAACTTTTTAATCCATTTCTGCGTTGTGCTGACATTAACAAAACCTCCTGCCAAAATGCCAAGCAGATATTCGGTTGAGCTTTTGTAACATTGTGACTTAATCTGAACTCGTAATCAATAACGGCATTGTTTAAATGTTATCATTTTCTGGGGGCTACGTATCATATTTCTAAGGAAGCAACCATCTTAATACAAAACACCAAAATTTATTAGTTGGTTGTTTGTTTTTGTTTAACTGCATATCAGCCTATACAGATTATTAAGAAATAAAATAATGAGTTAGACAAATAAACGTTTACTAATTTTTGTGAAAAGTCGGTAAAATAAGAATGATATTTTATATGAGGCAACGAAATAGTTTTTAGTTTTCAGTTATTTTAGCTGTATTTTGTTTTCTTAGAAAATGGTATTTTTTGTATATGGTATTTTGTATGGTATTTTTGTATGGTATTTTGTATGGTATTTTGTATGGTATTTTCATGTATTTTTATTTTAGTATGTACAAATTACCACATATAATCGTACCTATACTCTAAAATGCTTCTAGCCGGGTAACGAACTGTCCGAACTACTAGGTAAGCTTAATTTAATTGGTATTAGAATAATTCAGAGGTTGTAATGAGAGCATACCGCCTGTAAACGGAGAGACAATGAATTCATTAAATGCATAAAAACAGACTTCTCACCAAACATATTGAATTCGAAGCAATCTTAACCGTATTAATTAATGACGGTCCCGATCTTAACAACATAGCATATGTAGATGAGACAGTGTTGATAGCAGACACAGAAAGGAAACTAGAGAGACTCCTATAGAATAAAGTAAAGGGAAGAGAGAAGAAAGGAATAAAGATCAAGTATAAGAAGGCAGAATGTAAGGTTATCAGCAAATGGAAGAGCCCAACATACGAAATACGATTTGTAGAAGCTAAAATCAAGCAAGTACAAAAATTTAAGTATACCGTAATTTCTCGAAAATAATACGCATTTATTTACTGTAAATTACAGGTGAGAGTAGGGGTGCGTATTATAAATAGGTTTAAACAAAAATATTTTTCGTTATTGATTTATAATAATAAATACGTACTTGTTGTTCTAAAATAGAAAGATATTATGCTAATTTTCATTTTAAACCCAACAATAATAATTGCAACATTTTTTGTTAATAAATTTGTGTTTATCAGTAACGGCACATTTTATTAGGCGAAGAAATCAAAATAAATCTATAAAAAGGACAATTTCGAAGACAAGAGCATATGAAGTTAACAATTTATTGAAATTTTAATTTTCATAATCATCATCACTACTTTCTATTATAGAATCAATATCTAAATTGTTGTTAAACAAAGTACTTATGGGACATCCACTTGACCATTTTTCTTTCACAAATTCAACTAAATTTTATTCCATATCTGGATATTGAGGTTTTCTTCTTCTACCTATAGATTTGGCAATTGATTTAGACTTTTTTTAGTTCATTTTTATTCTTTCTCCATAAACGTATGTTAGCCTCATTCAACTCAATATTCTCTAGCTGCAGATCTGTTTCCTATTCTTTCTGCTTATTTTATTACTTTTTGTTTAAAATTTGCACTATAACTCGCACGTTTTGACGACATTTTGGCGGTAAAATAAAATGTTATATTTATCGGGAAAACCGCATGGTAATTTTCAACATTATTTTAGCCGCTTAGTCTCGATTTTATTCTAAATGTCAAGGTCGATAAAACGTCTTCGTAATTAATTATTTATTTTTTTGACAAAATTTATAGATGCATATTATATACAGGGATAGATATATTTCTTAATTTTTGGATCATTTCTTGGGGTACGTATTATTTATAGGTGCGTATTATTTTCGAGAAATTACGGTAAGTGTTTTAACAGAGGGCGAAAAATCCGAAGGCGAATCGGGATAGCGGGAAGTGCATTCCAAAAGCTAAGCAGAGTATTAAGAAACAGGAAAATTTCGTTAGAAACAAGGGAAAATCTTACTATTCTGTAATGTAAATATCGGTCCTCCTATATGGCAGTGAATAGTGGACGATCTCCTCAAAGACGATGTAAACACTTGAAGCATCGGAGATGGGGTTCTACAGAAGGATGCCGAGAATACCATGGACTGAACATGTGAATAACGAGGAGGATTTAAGGAAAAATGGAAACAAAAATGACACTTAAACATAGAACCAAACAGGGAAAAATGAAATTTCTAGGGCACATAATGAGGAAAGAGGGTTTAGCAAATTTAACGCTCACAGGATATATTGAAACCAAAAGAGACAGAAGAAAGCTCCGAATAACCTACCTAACGAGCTTGTTGGCAGAAAAGGATTTAGGGGAGATAAGCAAAAAGACAGAAATGTACTAAGAGCTTCAAAAGAGATGAAATTGTGGAGAGCTATGATGCCAACGTCCCGAATGGACATGGTACATAGTAGAAGAAGAGAGTAAAGTTATTAGCTTGTTATGATGGGCCTCATTTGACTCCTGTTTTTTGGTTAGTCAAATATAGCATATCTACATCATGAAGTGGAGTAATGGATAACGGCTTGGGTTGAGGAATCGGAGAGCCGAGTTCGAATTCCAGTCGAATCCATTACATTCACTTACGTGCTAACACCCTTGGGAAAGGTGTGAATCCTCTTCTTCTTCCTCCATCTATGGGTAAATAGCAGGACAGACTGGGTTCTATAGCCTTGGACGGCAACTGGTCTAGGAGAAGGACAACTCTGAATTCAAAACCTGCGGAGGGTCGTTTGGGGACCTTGTGGCATTCGTTGCACCAGGTCCCTGTATTCATCCCTCCCAAAAGTGTGGATGGCCCTGCACAAAGCCTTCACCACTATAATCAATTCTTGTGTGGCTTTCAGTTTCTGGGAATTGATCTGTCTGGCCCTCATACGTCGAGTTCGACGGGAGAAGCATTACATCATGAAGAAGGAGAAGAATGTTTTGCGGCAATTTTAACATCAACTTGAGATTTTTCTTGTTAAAGTTCTTCAACTTTTAACACCTTCAACATTATAGATGAAAATGGTGAATTTTGTATAGTGTCTTTTTTAGACTTAGCATGAGCAAAACTGGATTTGCACGGATTTGGATAAAAAAAAAAACCCTGAATGAGGTCAAAATCTGCAATTTTTTTTCATCCTTCAATAATAGACGTATATAGTTTAATTTATAATATATATAAATGTAGGCAGAAAAAAGTAAATGTTGATAGCTAGCGAGAGTGACAAAGGACTGCCCGGGGCCCAAATCAGGATTCCCCTCCGATCGGTCGGAAATAGTACGCATCGGCACCTATATTTAACACTCTATCCCTGACGCTCACATCGCTATGACCGCTACATTCGATAATTTTATACCCTTTAGGGACATTAGTATTAACAAATAATAATAATAATAATAATAATAATAATAACTGGTACGAACACCACCCAGACCCGGTTAGGGAGATAGGACCTGTTACAATTCTATGGGACTACACAATACACACTGACAGAACGATCAAAGCCAACCGCCCAGACATTGTTTTTAAAGACCACAAACAAAAAAAGTGCCTCCTTATTGATATGGCAGTCCCTGTAGACTGCAATGTATCTTTGAAGATATTCGAAAAGCTGTCAAAATACAAGGACCTTGAAATCGAAATCTCAAAAATGTTGCACATGGGAACATCAAAAATCCCTGTTGTAGTTGGAGACCTCGGATTGGTTGGAAAAGATTCCAGTAGACTCACTGAAGAGATTCCGGGAAGGCCAGGCCTTAAAGAAATATAAAAATAATGTTATCAGGAGTACAGCCCATACATTACGAAGGGTTTTATCCATGTAAATTATGTGGGTGTGCTTTTTTTTTTTAACTCGTCAGTGGAAAATGTCATGATGCCATTTCTAACCTTAGGTCTCTGGGCGTGACCCGGAAAGAAATGATTACACACGGGAAATAAAAAAAAAATAAAATAAAAAAAAATAATAATAATAATGATGATGATAATAATAATAATAATAATGATGATGATGATGATGATGATGATGATGATGATGATAAAAATAATAATAATAATAATAATAATAAAATACCATTGATAAAATAAAATAAACCAAATAACATTAAAACCTTGTTTAAAATAAAATAAATAAAACCAAAATAGTAAAAGTTCTCCCAGCATACAACGGAAAACTTCCCTGCATGAAAAACGGATTTTTCCCAATTTACTCTCCTCCTAACCGACCCTTAAAGTGCCCAGATGTCTACTTCCTCTCCTCGGCACCTTGCTAGTCATAAGACGAAGTAACCTTCTTCTTCTATTATATGCAACCGTAAAACACATATAACTAAAATACACACACACACACACCAGTATAGAGAAATGAATAAAATTATATGATTTTAATTTACAATGTTATATACCTTACGGTTATTTCACTGTATGATTTTATTCCTGTGAATACAACGCTATCCTTGTGGATATGATTTAAGTGACTCCACAAGCTTTCCTCAAACATTGTTGGAAAAAGTCATCCACAAATTGTAGCATCACTATCCTTTCCAATCCTTTTCCAGTGAATGCCACTAGAAAATTTAAACTCCTAATTTCGTTTGCATAAAAATATCCGGTTTATACTAAATGCTATCTATTTTAGTACACTCATTGTTGTAAACTACCATCCCAAAATGACTTCTTTCAATCGGGGAATATATCGTTCCGACATTCAATTGATCTCCCATTCTCATTCCTAGATACAGCGCCCGTACCCGCCTCTAAATACAGGGCTATAAAAGATGACGCAGCTTGAATCTTTTCTAATTTTGCAACGAATTTCATTTTCGCGAGCCTTGCAGTCCTGACCCCTTCCCTTCTAATACGAGGTGCGTTCAAACGTATCCGACAGTTGGGAATAAAAATCAATTTACTACGTTTCAAAAATGTTATTTAATGTTTCCAGACACTCCTCTTGACAGTTCACACACTCCTCCCAGCGGTTCTGCCACTGCTGGTAACAAATCTGGAAAGCCTTCCCAGGAACGCTATGGGGTCCCACCGTCGGTTTTCTCTCGCGACTCAAATCGCTTCCCTTACAGCGTGGTTTTCAAGAAGAGTCAGAAGTCGGGAGAGTAGAGAGCTTGTGAAACAAGTCGTCTGTTGTTCTTGACCAGGAAAGCTTAGATGATGTAGATGGAAAGAACGAATTACAGCGACACTCTCCGCAAGCAGAAATTCTGCGTTAAAATGGAATACACTGATCCTGTGCTTTATTCTCACTTCGTGAGTAATTTCCTAGATTGTTACATGACGGTCTTTTATGGCTATTCACTGAACCTTCTCAATTGACACTTTGTTTCAGTTTGTTGATGGCCTGCTTGAGCGTTTGTACCGCTCCTTGATTTGAGTTTTTCCAACGGCATAACCACCAAAAGCCTGCTGAATCTGAATGGTTTGAGCTTGAGTATCAGCTAGATTTTGGAAGAACTCAATGTAATATCTCAGTAATGTGCGCTCGGTCATCTTGCATGAAAAAGAAAATCCGACAAGCGCGCACTACACATCTATAATCTAGGCCGGGAACTGACGCGGCCTACCGGCACGAAAAAAATCACGCATACACAGGAGAGGTATTAGTTTTAGCGGAATTTTTTTTTAAACGTACCCTGTATTTAAATATTACTTGTAATACTTTTTGGAAATCGTAATCAATGCTGAATTCGTTCAGAATCTCTCATCGCAGGGTCTTTTCTCAAACAAGCAATACGACTTTTGTTTCTCCAGGTCAACTGCTGATGTACTGACAACAATTGCGGAAAGAGTATATCATGCTCTAGATAAAAACGGTGAAGTCCGGTCTGTAGCATTAGACATCTCTATAGACTTTTGACAGGGTCTTGGATTTCGGTCTTCTCCAGAAGCTGAAAAAGTTACGGTATCTTTGGACACATTTTTGAGCTGATTCAGTTGTTCCTGTCAAATGGTGAAATGAGTGTTATCCTAAATGGCTACTCGTCTAGATCATTCGTACTAACGTCTTTCATATTAACGCGGATAACTCCCCAGGGTTACATCCTTGGTCTACGCTGTTTTTAATCTACATTAACGACTTTCCCGATGACATCAGCTCTCAACTTGGTATCTACGCTGATGACACAACCAATAGTAACTGATTAGTGACAAGGTCAAAATGAACGCTAATATACAAAACGACCTCAAGAACATCGTTAACCGGGGAAAAAGATGGCTTGTCAATTTTAACATTTCCAAAACTAAATTTTTCTCCATTAACCATCTCAGAAACCCCTCGCTGCCTTCCATCAACATGATCGATGCTATCAGGAAAGCGACACGTTGCGACTTTTCAGGTTAACGTTCTCCGCTGACATGAAGTGGAAAGACTATAACGAATCCATTGCTAGGTCAGCTGCTAAGAAACTCATTTCACTGTGGGAGACAATATTTCTCTCCGGAATCTATCTTGCATATCTATAAGTCTACCATTCGTCTATACTTAGAATATTGCTGCCATATATGCTCCGGTACCCCTGCTGTTTACCTGGACCCCATTGATAAGCTCAAAAGAAGAATTAGCAATATCATTGATCCTGGTTTTGGTGGCTCGGATTCGGTCAATTGTCCACCGCCGTAAGTTTGCCTCTCTGTGCTTTTTTTTATATAAATACATTCATGGTAATTGTTCAGGTGATCTCTTCGCTATGGTATCTAGACTGTATGAACTTAAGCGCAATACAAGACTCACCAATTTACACTTTTGTTCGCTACATGTACATGTAACTTGTATGCTAATAGTTACTTTTCCCGCACTTCTCGCTTGTGGAAATTCCTTCCGGCTCCATAATTTCCACCCAAGTTGAATCTGGGAATATTTCCTCTTCCCACTCTTTATTAATGTTTCGCATCCTATTTGTGCCCCACACTCTGTAGCCCCTTGTGTCAGTGGTTTTACTGCCTTGCATAGAATAACTTTAATCTAAAAAAATTTAAATGTAATCTCAATCGCCATCTTCTGTCCTTTGACTCATTTCTCTTTCTGCTAATTACTAATGTTTCTGTTCCTAGTTCTTCCACCTCCTGCAAACACATTGCATATTAGTGACTGTTCTTTCCTGATTAATACACCAGTTATGAATCGAAACAGCTTCGTTTGTGTTTGATAAAAGTGCAAAGAAAAGAGACGGTTACAATAAAAATCCCATCCAATTTGACCGAAGTAAATAAGCTACTAGTGGGTATAAAACAGAACAAAAATATAATCGAGACCCAGCCATAAAACACAGAGAACGGAGTTCTCCTTCTGCTACACAAAGTCGGTCGATGAAGTTTGGTATGAACAAATTCTAAAAACTAAATGCTTAGCTGAACGAGCTTATTTACATCCATTTATTTCTTTTTTCTTTTTAGTCATAAATTTATTTTAGTTTTGGATCCTTATTTACGCCATCCCCTCGTGAAATTTTTCAATATTGTCGTTTCTTTTTTTTTTTTTTGTATCTTTGATTTTAATTCAACGTAAGTAATTTTAGATTTCTTGTTCCTGTTACCGATTATTTTGCCAGTGTTTTTATATAAAATCGTAAATGTCTTTCTTGCTTGTCAAACACTTCAATATTGTTATTTCCTATTCATATATACACCACATCCTTCCCTCCCTCTATCTTTCTATTTTTCTCTCCATTACGTTTTATCATTTTCTTTTTATATTCTCGCGTCTTGCCTGACATTTAACATTAAATCAAACCAATTCAGCCAATCATTTCCCAATTTTCGAGTGCCGCTATTTACGTTCGTTTCGAACTGATCCCCTTCAGAAAAAAATCTGAAAATCTGAAATCACCTCTTGCTATAAGTCGTTACTGCGCTAATTGGTTTGACGTAATATTTTATAATACGCATACAATATTGATTGACTTCTATACTTGGCTGGCCACTGATACGTAACTAAGCCCTTCTCCCCGTCTTTCCTCCTGGAACAGTAACAGTTTAATATAAATATATGCTACGCCCTGTTGCACGTTTTCTGTATACGAGTAATTGACGTTTTAACATATGGTAACATTAATTTCGTTTATCGCAGGAATTCTGGTTTCACACGTTTTATCATACAGCAGTTAGCTAGTATCGGTCGGCTCCATTCAGCATTTAGAAAATGAATAGTAACGATAATATAAGCTGTTTCCTGATGTGGGAAAATTTGGCATTTACCGGCTGAGCAACCACTACTGCTATCGGTTGAAATAAAAAAAAAAAAACTTCCCTTTAAAACTTTCTCCGTAGTAAATACGTTTTTCAGGTCCACTAGTTTTTACCAGTATTGATGGTGGTTGCCTCCCTACTGTTTTGTTTGAAGTGGTGTGAAACGTTAGACTCCTGATTATGACAGTATTTTATCTTCGAGTTACAGGTGATATCCATTTTGGCTGTTGCAGATGTTGAAAGCCATCAAATAATGTGGTTTATGTTATTTTGTACCGTTCATAAATCGAAATGACAGCTCAATTAAAGAAATAAAATGAACAAATGACAAGTCCTAACTCGAAGATCAAGGGGAGCAGAAAGAAATATCGAAATCACGAATCGCGGGTTCAGTGTCAAAAATCCCAATACACGTAAAAGTTTTAAAATATCTAACGCACAGGGTGACAGTCACTCGCACTGGAACTCGCACTGGAACTCGAACTCAAACTAGCACTGGAACTCGAACTCAAACTAGCACTGGAACTCGCACTGGAACTCGCACTCAAACTCGCACTCAAACTCGAATTTGCCTTCGTTAGCAAGCGGAAATGTCGAAATTATGATCGATTTTGGAAATATCAGACTCAAACAAGTACAGAAATATATAACTATTTTGGAAGTGTTAGAAAAGACTAACATAGTTTTTGTAACCTAGGGAGGGTTACTGAATATAATAATCAAACGAAAGGTTGGTAATGAAAGATAATACTTAGAACACGAAAAATACATATAAGATTCGCCAGCGGCGCGTTGAAGTAGAAAACTGCTAGAAGTGAGTCAAGTGAATTCCACAATGAATCTGAAGGATATCTACCAACTGCACATGCTGTCAAATGTGGCACAAGGCCGAATTTAATGTGGGGTATCCGAGCTCGTAGGCTCTGCGAAAAATTCACCGTAGACCCCGTATAAAACGGGGGTGGACACCTCCCCTTCAACATAGCCTCGTCTGGGGATCCTCTCTGCTCGGAGGCAGAGAGTTTGATCAGCACAGCTGGAGACGAATCTCTGACTGCACACCAACAAACAGTATTTACTACTGTATTTATGTGAACGGGGGCATACCCATTATCGTCTGTAGGTATACTAAAACAATGCTGCAACTATGATTCAACGTTTAAAAAAGAAAACAGAGCAAAATTTCTTTCTGATGTCACCTTTCAATCCAGGAGACGAAAAAAATCAAAACTTATGTAGGTGTCGAAACCTATACGAATATTTCATTAAGCTTAACGAGAAATAATTATGAATTACTTCCTTCATTCCTTATGTAACAATAATGCAATGATATTCCGCAGAGAAATCTACGGTTTACGTTACCTCATCTCATTGCATGGTTACTAACTATAAACCTAAATTGAAATTCAAATATTGTGTAATCTGCTCTAATTTCTTTATAAAATATTTAGGTATGATATAAGGAATAATTTCCAATGTGAAAAGCAATTTTCGATTTTTCTTAAATACGACCCTCCTTTGCTGAACGCATCAAATACTAGTTAGATCTGCAAAGAATAAGTTGTTGAGACCCGTGATTGTCTAAGACCTGAACAAACACAGGACATAGAAATAGATATTTAACTGCCCACTTGATTCGGAATATTCAACACGTTTTCTTTCCAGTCACGAATTGGTTATCTTTGGTAGGACACGATTTTGTTCATACTTTTTCGATGACTGTATTTTCATCACGATAAGACGCTGTATAAAGTGATGGTATTTAATTTTTTGACAATTATTTTGTACATTTCCAATTACAATTCAGACAATTTTGAACTGAAATAGCATCCCATTACTGTTAATTTGGCGGTTGTTTGAAGGAAAGATGCCATGAGACAAAAGGCAGCACAGTGGATGAGAAAAAAGTAGAACTCGCTAGTTAATTCCAAAACTGCAATGATTCAGTTTAATTTTCGAGTAACTGCTGCTCATAAAATTAAATGACAATATCACAGTTTTCCTGTTTTAATATTCTAATGAATCTTAATTCTTAAATAAATGATTGAATAAGCGACTTGTAAGATAATAAAATATTCGCAGAAATTCCCCATGAATAAACATTTTCACGAAATACTGAAATAACTATCAAAGATATGAATGGTGGTCGTCATTTCTAGAAGTGGATACAAATGCAAAGATTTGAAATTGAAGACTGTTCTATTTCACTAAAACAAGTGTTAATTCTTTTTTCTCTCTCTTTCCTTCTCTCTTTTTTCTCTTTGTTTCTTTCTTTCTCTATTCTTTCTTTTTCTCTCTTTCTTTCTTTTTTCTCTTTCTTTCTTTCTTTCTTTCTTTCTTTCATTCACTGAAATCATGTAGTGTCCTTTCCTATTTTTCCACGCGACCACAACGGAAGAGACCATTATACATAAGGTTTGGAAGAAGACGTTATGTACTTCTCTGTTCCTCCGTTTCTTTCTTTCATTTTCTCACAGAAATCAAGTAGTGTCTTTTCCCCACTTTCCATGCGATCGAAACGCAATAGTCCATTATATACGAGGTATTAGCAGAAGACGTTAAACCTTTCTTTCTTTTTCCTTTCTTTCTTTTTTTTTCTTTCTTTCTTTCTTTCTTTCTTTCATTTTTTCTCACTGAAATCAAGTAGTCGTATAGTAAGGTGATCTAATGAGTTAAGATAATGAGAAAACCCCAATAACACAAACGATATAGAAGTTTAATGTACACAGTATCAGAAACATTATCAAAGAAATATAAGAACCTAAAAGGTTGTTTGGACGCTGTTACAAAATTTTGAAAACGAAAAAAAAAATGGCTGAATAAAAAACTAAGAGTAAGAAGGACTTGAATAATTAATGAATGTATCGAATTCATTACCAGTCTATCTAATGCGCTTTATAAGATGAGCTTCTCGCTACATCAAATTTAATTATTAATTTTTATTACGATTTATTAAGTGGTAATGGATTTTCCATCTCAGCAAATTTAATGAAATTTGATTTGAGGAAATGTACATGAAAAATTTCATCAACGTTCGATACGAAAAGTCACGAATGTAACACTCCCTTATATAAAACATGAAAAAAACATAATACCGTTAACAGTTAATTTTTAAATGAAATATAACAAAACGCGTTTATATCTGTTTGAAATAAATATAACAGACCGTGTTTCATGCGCATTTATAAAAACATTTCACAACTATCAATTACATTAAATTCTTTGTCTTAGCAATTCACCCCTGAAGATGACCCAAGATGAGATTGAAAGTACTTGCTAAAATAAAATAAATGAAAAAACTACGTCAGCTTCCACAACGAATTTAATATCAACATCAAGAAGTCAATCATAGGATGAAAATAAAAAATAAATAGACATAACATCTCCAGATTATTCAACTAAGCATGTTTTAATAATATATATATATATATATATATATATATATATATATATATATATATATGTATATATATGTTAGCTCTATCACTGATATTGAGCGCTTTCCAATAAATAGCGAGCATATATAATATATAAATAATATATATAAAATTACATACACACACACACACACAGATATATACATATATATATATATATATATATATATATGTATGTGTGTGTGTGGGTGTGTGGGTGTGTGTGTGTGTGTTAAAATAATGAGAAGGAACAGTAAAATTTATAATCTGGTGTTCTTATTAATTATTTTTACATTTAAAAAAACAGTGCCCAATACTATTCAGTAGAGCCTAAACATTATAACTTTACTAATTTAAAAATATGGTTCCATAGCTACACAGGAATTACCATGTTTCAAAAACAGCAACTAAACTTCAAATCTAATTATAGAATTAAATGTAAAATCTTTATCTCCGAATCATTTTCAAGCCATTTCTGGAATAACTTATTTTGAAATTTACTGGGTTTATAAGCACAAACAATCTTGATATTATTAGTTATCAAGGTTACGGGAAATTTAAATCATTAATAATAAGGGGTGGTAGTGTATTCGTTTACATCGACAACCTCTGTATCAAATCTAAGCTACTTTCAAAATCAGGTTAAGTTAAGGTAAGGTAAGTGTGGCTGTTAAACAAATGATGACATCCGTTTTTCGCATGTCGTCTGGGTTTTTTTTTATTGGCACAGAGTTTTTTGCTCAAATTCATATTCAAAAGAACCATTTGAGAAAATCTTTGTGTATAAAATTTGAAATTAAACAGTAAAATAAAGATGAAAAAAACTCTATGTCAATAAAAAAAAACAGACGACATTCGAAAAATGGATGTCATCACCCTGGGAACACCAGCAATTAAGAGGTGGTTTCACGTTCCTCAAAACCTCCCGATCAGAAGCCTTGCTGTTAAATGTAGTTGATCGTCTTACCCAGGACGCGGATGCAGTTTGTCATCCTACCCAGGACGGCTAGGAAAACATTACTGCATCCAAGAATAGAATCAATAAGATGATAGCTTGCTATCACATTTTTTTCCCTCTTTGGCAACTCGATAATTCGTTAGGACGAATATATAGCGTCTAAAATGAAGATAAAAAGAAACAATGGAAAAAAGTAATGAGGAAAAACTTACTTAATATCAGTAACCCCAAAATAACAAAATCATCTGAAGCTTGAATAATATATCAGCTGAAAAGATTTATTAAAAAAATACAGAAAAAATAAGATTTTGAATAATACATGGAAAAATATAAAGAAAACATTTAATTTCTAAACACGAAAATACGGAAAAAGAATTAAAAAACGTTAGGTAAGTATATTTTCTACAAAGAAAATGCAGTAATTCCAATCGTAAATATATCTAAACGAATTAACATTTGAAAACGTCTATATTTTTCCCTAATTTCCTCGTATCCGAACTACTCTGAAGTGTGTGTATTTTGGCAGCAATCTCTCTTTTATACATGTTTCGTTAAAGACGACTGAGAGCGTGCTGCGATTAAGATTTTTATGTTAAGAAAAATTAGATAAAAAGCTTAATGGCAGTACCTAGTCAGTCGCCTTTAACGAAATTTATATATATATATATATATATATATATATATATATATATATTATAAATTAACTGATTTAAAATATGTTTTTTTCGCTACGCAGTAATAACCATTTTTTCAAAAATGGAAGCTAAAAGCTTCGAATTTAATTTTGTAATTAAATTAAAAACATTAGTTCCATTTCATCCTCAAGCGAAATTTGGAGTAACATATTTTTTAATTTACTGATTTTTAAAGGCACGGCAAAAATTCATAATTCACTGTTTCCAAGGATACAGAGAGATCCAATCATTCAGACAAGGGTTGGTAGCGTGTTCATTTTTATTAACTTTTGTTGTATCAGTTATTAGTTACGTTCGGAAAAAAAGGATTTATGTTTAGGTAGGGTAGGGATGTATTTTTCAACGAATTCTGTCATCCGTTAAATGCATGTCGTCTGGGTTTTTTAAAATTTTATTGTTAACGGCCAAAAATTCTTAGGGCATTTTTTCTATTTGTATATTTAAAAATTATCCTAAATAAATAATATATAAAAATCCTAAATAAATAAATAAATATAAAAATCAAACATCTCTCTCAAAGTACTTCTGGCACCTAAAAGAATCCAATAAAACACCTACAGTAAAATGGAAGATAATAAGAAAAGCTAGAATATGTAGATCATTAAATGTTGCATGTCCTTTGTGCATACATGAGCAACTATATATTACTAAGTTTATAAAAAATAAAAATTTACTGAATCAGAGAAATGAAATAGCTATTTTTTTCCGTCATTTTCAAAACATTTCTTTAAATAATATTTAAAAATAAAATTAAAAAGTGCGACCTGGTAATATACATACTTATATTTGATGTGAAAAAATAATTTTATATACTGTAAGTAATTCTATTACATTTACTTGTTTTATAAAAAAATATTATATTTAATATATTATTATTATGATCAAAGAAAGGGACTTCAGTTGCACAAGCTAATAGTAGTTTCCGTAATATATTAGGATTAATTTTAAGTGGGGGTAAAGATGAGTTACTGTATATATTTCTTATAATTATGTCAATAGTTTCACTAACAGGGACATTGGTAAATAAGTTTTCAACATCAAGTGAAGCTATGATTTCATTGTCGGGCTTTTCACATTTTAGGATTTGGATTACTTCTAATGTTGACTTAACACTATATTTACTAGGAAGGTAGGGAGTAATGAGTTGGTTAATGTATTTTGTTAGCTGATATACAGGAGTTGGAATTTGTGATATGATAGGACGGAGAGGATAGTTAGGTTTATGTGTTTTTATAGTGCCGTATATGTAACCAGGTCTATAATCACCAACAATTTTAGGGAGTTTTGAAGAGTTTTATTCAGCGTTATTAGCATTAATGAGTTTATTAAGGTTTGATTTTAGTTGGTTGGTCGGGTTCTTGTTGAGATTTTAAAACTTTATGTGATCATGGAGTATGTGGTCAAGTTTTTTGTTGTAATCCAATTTGTTTAGGATGACGAAAATGTTGGTCTTATCAGCTTTTTTTACAATTATGTCAGAGTGGTTGTGTAGTTGTTGTGCGGCAATTTTCAGTTGTTTACTAAGTATTTTTGAGGAGTTTCTGCTTTTATCATGCCGATCCTTGAATGCCTCGGCCTTAAGTAAGTCTTTAAATTCTGGTGTAGATTCTATTAGTTGTTCATCCTGGAGTTTAACGATGTTTTGGTATAGGGTCTCAATTTCTATTCTTTTAAAAAGTCGATTGTACTTACGCTATATATGGCAGTTAGGTCCAAGGTTAAGTAATTTTTTTGGTGCTTTGTTAGTTCATAGTTGGAAAGGTTAATGTATTTATCAGTTTTGTTAGGAAGAGTAATATTACCTTTGTATAATGTATTCAGTTTTTTTTATAATTTTAAACCGGTGTTGAGCTTCAGACTTGTTGGTAATTTCCGTTAGTCTATGCGTAATTTCCTCCAGTTGGTCCGGGGTAGTTATATCCTTTAGTTTATCGTAGATGTCCTGTTTGTTGCTGTTAAGGGTGTTCAATTTTTCCTTGGCTATTTCAATTTGCCTTTTCACAAGGCTACACACACACACACACACACACACACACACACACACACACACACACACACATATATATATATATACATATATATATATATATATATATATATATATATATATATATATATATATATATATTAAAGGTACTGCGATTAAGCTTTTTCTTCAATTTTTCTTGTGTCAGTATAAGTACTTTCTTTTCTGGATATGAAGTGTGTAAAAAACAAATTGTCCAATTTTCCATATATCCGAACGCTTTCGATTACTCTATTAGATATCAATAATTTTTTTTACATTTTTAACTGAATATGATCAGTTTCATATATCAGTATCTATTGTAATAGGAATCGTTTTATATTTTATTTTCCAAACACGGTCAGCACGTTGTGGCCATGTTCATATTTGATAATATTGAGTGTTGCCTTTTTCTTTTTTCTAATAATTTCATCTGTCTCTTTCTGGTTCTTATTACAAATGTCCTTTTCGTTTCCCGGTACACAAACCATCGTCCTTGCCTTCGTATTCCGTTGGTAAGAAAAGTTCTATTCGGGCAGCTTCTTGCCAATAACCGCTGCCTTATGAAACAGACTCTGGAGAGATTGCTTCTTCGAACATGACAATCCTAACTTTATTAAGTCTAGGGTTAATGCTTATCTATTCTACAAATCATCATAATTGTCGTCCTGGGTATGACGATAAAATAATCTAGCAGAAAGTCTTCTGTTAAGGAGATTGGCGGTTTCGAGGAGCGTGAGACCACGTCTTAATTCTTGTTGTTTCCAGATCCACCCTGAACCGTAATGGTAGCACATATTAGGGTACCAGCAATGGGAAAATACTGGACCCTCCCAAAAGATTATCAGTACATTTTTTGGTAAGATTATCATCAATATATTTTATGATCTACAAAATACATATCTATTGTGGTCTTGTTAGGGCGAGAAATAAAGACACAAAGAGAGGAATTAAGTTAAATATATTAACAGAAACAGTAATACAAACATATACAAACGAGAGTGTTACAGCAAGAATGTTCGGTCCGACTGTCAGAGCTGACTGCTGGAAAATTCCCTCTTTAAAATGCAGTACCTGCTCCTATTTATAGCAGGTAGAATCCATGCGTTCCAGGGTAAATTACCATAATAATATCTAAAAAACATACCTGTATTTTGTAAGTATAAAATCATGTACAAAATATGTGTAGTTGAAAGCATAAAATTTCGTAAAAAATACTTATATTTCGGTATTGAATAACCTATGGAGGTGTTGATATGCCGGCAAACAAAATCGACCAAAAAAACAAACATAAAGAACTCTTTCATGACAGTAATCCATATAATATCTTACAATTTCTTAAAGAAATCCAACTGTGTTCTAAAATATAACATCAACAAAACTACATAAAATTCACATATCACCACCTCTAGAAATCATCTCCACAGAAACATGTATATGCACAAAAGCTGAGTATCATCTACCATGTATACAATTGTGAAAGCAGAATAACATATATACAGGGTGACCGAAAAAAACGGGAATTTTTTAAGTGCGTATTGCCAGACATGAACAAGTGGCAACACTGCGAGACAGTAAGTAAACATTTCGCCATTTTAGTAACGAGAATGAAATTCACAGTATCCCAGCTGAGATGTTGCAGCAGTCAATGAGGAATCTCAACAGTAGATTTCAAGAATGCATTCGTACAGGAGGACGCCATCTACAGGACGTAATTTTTAAAAAATGAAAATTCCATCATTGTTTCTTAAATGGCATGTTTTAAGGTTTCAATTACTATGAATTAAATATTTTTCTTCCATCACTCTTGGTTTTATTGGATTGTTAAAAAGTTCCCTTTTTTTGGGGTCACCCTATATTTTGATTACTACAAAGCTACCAAGAAAATTACATCTCGATATTAAATGACCCATGAAATAAATCAATCATATGATCATAATCTACAATTGTTACAGGCATAAAGTAGTCCCAGTTAGTAGTCATTCAACTTGAGCTGTCGAGATTTGTATTAAATGAACAATAGTATTCTACATTTCTGTAAAATCAGATATATGTTCAGAGCATTTTTCAGATGGATTTCCTGAATATAAATTTAAAAAAAATAGAATGAACCTTTTGTGGAAGGATTTATTGCTTTCGAACATTTCTTGCAAGAACAATTCGCAGAGTACTATGCACAGAGTTTTAGTTCCAAATCGGCAACAACAGTCATTCTATCTTTTTCAACACCGATTATTATCGTTGGTAGATGAATCAAAGATCATTTTATTGGTAAGAAGAATGGTATTCGATTCCGAGTGTTTAATGCTGTCGAAGACTTTGCAAAATAATGACCTCATAAAACCAGGAAAATAAAAAAGGAAAATATCAAATATTTATTTCGGAGTCACACTTTTTACTAAGAGACATGACCGTATGGTAGCCGCGATGAAGAACACCTTAAGTTGGGAATAAAATTAAGTAAAAAATAAAAATTATCTGATAGTTGCTTGGAATGTGTATCGGCAAGCATCTCAATCGTTGGTGCTTTTTATTTTTATTTGTGTTATTTACGGGTAGTAAAGAAAAGAAATTCAGAGAAGTTTTTTTGCCCAAAGGCAACATTCTCCAGGTCCGACAACCACTTCCAATATATCCCTAGTACTACCGTATATACTCGTGTAACGGGTGATCTCGCGCATCGTGCGACCCCCAAATTTTCACTTATAAAATGATTATATCATGCGAGTTCTCTTTTTGAGAGATCAATTTACCATAGACAACCTTTTACATCTATATCGTTATCCAATCTTTGAGTTGAAGAAGTTAAAAAAGCAAAAGAGAAAGATAAAAGTATCGTTAGTAACGCTATACTCGCTGCGTGAACGTGTACAGCCATAAGCAACCAAACGAGAAACATTTTATAAACGTAAACAATGAAAAAGATGCCTATTCGCTGTTTGTATTTTATAATACGATATTAATATGTGAATATTACTTGCATTATTATTGTGTACAGTTTAGTAAAACATCATTCTTACAAAATCATGTTTATTTTAAATGCTGCTATATTTTTTTACTACAGTAAATGGATATATAGTTTGGTCAATGTCGTAGCCAGGCCCAGCAGTACATACGATAATTTTATATCCCGTGTATGATGCGACATTCTTAAAATTAGCTTCAGAATTAGGACTTCAAAAGTCGCGTGACACGCGAGTATATACAGTCTGTATGTATGCATGTATGTATGTATGTATGTATGTATGCATATGTATGTATGTATGTATTTATTTATCTATCTATCTCGTTCTCTGTTCAGATCTATCTATCTATCTATCTATCTATCTATCTATCTATCTTATATACTCCCGTACCATGCGACCTTTGAAGACCTAATTTTGAAGCTAATTTGAAGTAAATGGATATATAGATTGGTAAACAGCATGGCCAGGACCAGCAGTACATACGCTAATTTTATATCTCGTGTATGATGTGACATCCTTAAAATTAGCTTGAAAATTAGGACTTCAAAAGTCGCATTATACGCGAGTATATACGATCATTTTTTTTTCCAATATATCGCTAGTAGTAATCTTTTTTTTTTATGAGATCAGATATTTATTTTTTATGAGATCAGAAATATATTGAGACACTTTTGTGTTAGAGACACAATCCTTGTGAAAAGTGTCTCAATCTATTTCTGGCCTAAATGCGCATTATAAACAAATACGTTCCTTTCACGGCATCTACACAAAATACAATGAAAATCTATCTGGCACCAATTCTGACATTTCTTTTCTTTTTTTCTGATGGCGCAACCATCTCTTAAAACTGTAATGCTGGTGTTTTACATTTCACTGAGAACACGTGACTAAATCATCACATTTGATTCAGCCCTTGGTCAACCACGCCCTGGGGGGGGGGGAAAGAAACCATTGTAAACAAAGCAAGCGACTTACTATCCCCTTTTTCTTTTTGTTCGGCATTTCAGTTATGCTCAGCTTTCGGCTTTTTGGTCATATTTCTTTCATCCCCCTTATTTATGACCTTTGCATATTTTGATATTCCGACTCAAGTGTGCATACATTTCTCATATCTAGTTTCACCTTTCTGTCATTCAGCAAACCTGCTGGCGAAAAAAAAAAAAAATTCGTCTTCAGAGTTTTCATTATTTAATCATCACAGATAGACATTTTGCCTCCCATCAAAATGACTGATGTTAACCTCCAGAAGAAGCAACTCGTTGCGCCTTCTTGCTTTCGTTTTTTTCCACTGACATGAAGTGGAATGATTATGTTGAATCATGGAATTAAAAAGCATTAAACAAACTGTTGTGGGACAGACCCTTTTACACAAAAGGACTCGTCCAAAGTATACTTATACTGACAGAGAATACCTGCGGGTGGAGATACGTTGAGTCAGGGTGAGAGATACGGAAACAGTACACAGGGTGTTCACAGAGAGTTATACGAGAGTCCAGCGAGAGAGATAATTACGGCTTCACTTACAGAGACTTGTACATATACTTTCTACTAACCCGCATTCCTGGACTACTAATCTTCACTTCAAGTCTGTATTCTTAGGTTTAATACACATCTTTTTCTATCTCAATTACTGGCCTTGTTTATTTATTTGTGCAGGATTCCATTCCCGGAATCCACAACACAAACACTCATCAAAAATGACTTTCCTGATAACAAATTAGAGGAACTATTAGAAATATTAACATAAATGAAAAAGAATATAATACTTCCTCAAATAACCCTAAACATAGCAATCTACTATACAGCAATTAAATAAATTCTAACTACAAACAAGATGAAAAATCCTAAAAAAATGCATAAGTACTATTATATTCCACACTGATGCCAGTAAATAAATAAAACTAATTATATACTATACTAAATTTAATACAACCAACTTAATTAACAGCAATAACTCTTCTCCATCAAATAATGTTTTGCAAAAGACAACATTGCATATCAATTTAAATATCATTTGGGAGATTGTATCTCTGGCAAAAGAGTAAATATATATATATATATTGATTTCACGACGACAAAATTATCACAATGGCTTACATTATACATGTCGGATTCAAGTTTTATTTCACAATCTCTTTCTCTCTCTCTCTCTCTCTCTCTCTCTCTCTCTCTCTCTATATATATATATATATATATATATATATATATATATATATATATATATATATATATATTGATTGATCGATTGTCCACTGAAAAAGCTGCATTAATTTGCTTTTATGTGAAAAGGCTGTATGTGTATTTGTTCATTTTCTGACTTTCACTGATGTGTTTTTCATTGATGCAATCGATGTCTTTAAAATTTTACCCGAAAAGTGTCCAGGAAATCGATCTGTCTTTGTTGTCTGGAATAACATAATTAACTTTAGCATCCCATATAAAAAATTGTTAAATATTTCTTTTCCTTCGAAAAAGGGATCCAAAAATAGTTGACCTTCAGGTCATTATCTTACTTTGAAAGCATTTAAAGCGGCGTTTGGTGTAAAAGATGCCGAAAATAATTTGCGTAATTACAATATTCTCGTATAAATTAACATTATGAAGCGTTATCAAAGAGCATTGCTGATACAAATATTTTCTAACGAGAATTAAAATATCTGATTATTGTGAGATCAATTTCTGTGTCGTTTAGTGCGCAAAGGCCATATACTCTGATTAAATGGGAGAGAAAAACCACATCACATGTATGACTCGTCTAAGAGTAATTCGAGATATTCTACGACAGACGATACACTACCAGGCAGCAAGGTCTCTAATGGGAACATGGAACCACCTCTTAACTGTTGTTGCTCCCAGGTCCACCAAGGCACCATGAAAGTGTAAAAATAGGTTTTAATACCAGTAATACATTTTTTAACGAAAAATTAGTATCAGCAATATATAGTTTTGAGGAAAAATATTACCAGCAATACATTTTTGAAGAAAAAATATTACCAGCAATAAAAATGTCGGCATTAAATAACCCATTGAGGTTGATATGCCGTAAAACAAACCGAACCAAACCGAACCAAACCAAACCGAACCAAACCAAACCAAACCAAACCATATGCGAAGAATTTCTCTAACATTCAATGTTATCTTCTAGATTTGATATTACATAGTTCAGAATTCATATTTTTGTTTCTAACCACATATTTTTGCTTCTTAATATACTTTTTAATCATTTCCCATTGCGTTTAAATTTTTGAAGACTGAATTTATCAGTGAAGCAAGTCAAAGGGAGTCCCATAGGTAGGAAGTTCCAGAAAAGAAAATATTGGAGTAGAAGTTTAGCTATTTCAACAGTAAAATGGTGGAACCCAAATTCCAGTCTAGTAGCAAGCTTAAATTCATGTCGTCGGGAAACCAGGGAAAAAATCAGAGCAGTTGCCATGAAAATATTTGTAGTAAAGACAGAGGGATCCATGTCACGTCGATGATAAAGTGACTGAAGTCAAGATGTCGGTTTAGGTTTGATTAGATTGCAAATCATTCTTGTCAAAAATCTTCAGATGTAAAACAGGAGTATCAGACCAAATATGGCAGCAGTATTCAATGTACGGACAAAAAGGTAGATTTTTATATCTGCAATATTTTGTTTGGCTTTTCTGGAAGACACCTGTGCAATTACAATGTCCATTCTGATTTCAGTGTCACATTTTCCATTCTTTGTTAAAACATTTATTATCCTCATCTTCTTCTAAGTGCCGTGTCTCTTCGGGACGTTGGTGATCATGACACACAACATTTCCTGTCATTTGTAGCTCTTAATAAATTTTGTCTTTTTGTTATTTCCCCATAACTTTGTTACGTCATCCATTTCTCAAGCTCACTAAGATATGCGTTGTTTTTCTCTGCCCTTCTTACCTTCAAAATGTCCCGTCAGTATCAGATTTCCCAAGCCTTCTTTCCTCACTATGTGCCCTAGAAACTTTATCTGTCTCTAAAAGGCATAGGCCTCTTTTTTTCCATTTTCTTAAAAAATTGTCGTTGCGCACATGATCAGTCTATAATATCCTCAGTATCCCTCTGTAGAACTATAATCTGGCTGCCTCAAGCCTCCTCTTCATCTGTAAGGAGATTATGTAGCATTCACTGCCATACAGGAGGACTGATATTAAGCAACAATTCAATATTCTTTTCTTAAAAAAGCAATAATTTATTCAAATAATCATGTTTATGTTAACAGATTAGTAATTCCAAATATAAGTAATAACTTCAGCATTTTCTTTTAGCTAAAGAGAAAGTTTCAATGTTTTTTAATATATTATCCGGAAGAGATATTTGACCTTCAATTTGTTTACAAGAATCCTATTCTGTTGTTATTTCCGCTCTGCTAGTTTAGGAGTTAAAGCTAATTAATCATGGGCAGATTTAACAAGAGAACCAAATAAACAAGTATTTATCGGCTCAAAGTCAGTGAAGTGTTAAAATTTGAGTTTGTTTACTGTTTCACCAACTGAGAAGTTTTGTTGGGCCAAGTCAGTACTTCGGTGGGGACAACTTCGAAGACGGGGCACTGTAATAAACGTCCAATAATCCATATTATATTTTGGCTTTAAATAATCCACAAAGTGTTGATAACCCGTAAAAAATTAATCAAGCAATCAATCTCAAACAGAAAAAACAGTTCTTGAAACTTATTAAGATGAAAATCACAGAAATTTATATAAAGAAAGTGTATCTTTGAAAGAAAAATTGTAAAAGATAAAGAAATTCTTCATTTAAAAACTAGCAACTTTGAAAAGAATTTTATTTTAAAAAACAAATAGATACAGAAATATTTCGCTTAAAACCAAGCAATTTCGAGAAAAAAGTATTTTATGAGATCATTTGATCTTATAAAGGACAGCGAAAAGTTTAGAATAAAAGGTACTAATGGTGAAAAATAATCTTTTCAAATATAAACTTGATACAAAAATTCTTTACTTTAAACAGTAAATTTGAAAAGAGATTAAAAAGAGGAAATAAATGACGGGAATTCTTAAAAAAGAAATTCGTAAATAATTCCTTACTTCAAACAGTAAATTTGAAAAGAGATTAAAAAGAAGAAATAAATGACCCGAATTCTTAAAAAAGAAATTCGTAAATAATTCCTTACTTCAAACAGTAAATTTGAAAAGAGATTACAAATATGAAATAAATATGGGAATTCTTAAAAAGAAAATTCGTAAATAATTCTTACATTAAATATCAAATAGATCAAAAATTCTGATCTTGAAAATAGTAACCATGAAAAAATCATTTTTAAATGTTCAAACTGATAAGAAAATTCTCAGCTCAAAAATACTAATTTTCAAAGAAAAATCTTTTTCAAAGATCAAATACACAAATTCCAACACAAAAACATAAACTTGGAAATAATTAATTTTAAGTTATCAAATGGGTACAGAAATGTTTCGCTTAAAATCGTTATTTGAAAAGAAAATTATTTTTAAGATCAAATAGGTACACAAATTCTTCACATAAAAGTTAAATTGTAAATAATTATTTCGGAAATGAAAAATAAGTACAGACATTTTTCGCTTAAAATATTAATTTTGCGCAACAAATCTTTTTAAAATCAAATAGATACGCTTAAAGAAAATAGAATTGTAAATAATTCTCTGTAAATGAACAAATAAGCATAGAAATACTTCGCTTAAAATAGTAATTCGGAACGAAAAATATTTTTGAAACCAAATAGATACGCTTACAAAATAATTTGTAAATAATTATTTAAGATAAAATAAATAATTTGAAAAATATTACTCTTGTAAAAGAATAAATAGACAGAGATATTTTCTTTTTGAAAATAAAATTTTTAAAAATTAAATAAATACGGAAAATGTTCGTTTTATAAAAGTAAATTGAAAAATTGCTTTTTAAAAGATAAAATAGACAAATATTCAAATATTAAATTGATATGATCATTCTTTTCTTGAAACAGAAATTTAAAGAGAAATGTATTTTATAGGAACATTAGATCTAATAAAAGACAGAGAAATGGCCACCCATAAAGAGCAGTAAAAGGTAAAGATAATTTATTTTTCAAATATTAAATTGATATGATCATTCTTTTCTTGAAACAGAAATTTAACGAGAAATGTATTTTATAGGAACATTAGATCTAATAAAAGACTGCGAAATGTCCACCCATAAAGAGCAGTAAAAGGTAAAGATAATTTATTTTTCAAATATTAATAAATTGATATGATCCTTATTTTCTTGAAACCGAAATTTAAAGAGAAATGTATTTTATAGGAACATTAGATCTAATAAAAGACAGCGAAATGTCCACCCATAAAGAGCAGTAAAAGGTAAAGATAATTTATTTTTCAAATATTAAACTGATATGATCATTCTTTTCTTCAAACAGCAATTTTGAAACAAAACGATTTCGAAGCTAAAGTATATACGAGAATTCTTAAGAAAAAGTAAATTCGTAAATCTTTCCTACATTAAAATATCAAATAGATACGATTTAATGTCTGTAAGTAAAATCCTTAAAAAAGCAAAAAGATTTCCAAAAAGTCTTGTCAACGTTCACATTCTTTTCACGTTTAAATGTCCACAATTTTTCTTAAAATTATTTTATTAAATTTAAAATTAAATTAATTTTTTTTTAAAAGAAACGAAAATATTTCCATAAAATCTTTTTAAAAAAATCGAATTGATATGGCAATTCTTAGCTTAAAAAGAGGTAATTCTGACTTATTTTTAAATTTGTCATACAAAAATATGAATTTGGAAACAGTTATTTTTAAATGGTCAAATTGGCACATAAATTATTTTTTTAAATACCAATTTTCAACAAGAACTGTATTTTAAGATCAAATAGATACGCTTACAAAAATAAATTTGTAAATATTTCATTTTTAAATGAACAAATAAAATAAGCACAGGGATTTTTCACTTAAAATAGGAATCCTGAACGAAAAATATTTTAAAAAGTTAAATAGATCCTCTTACAAAATAGTAAATGTGTAAGTAATTTCTTTTTTCTAAGAGAAAATAAATGCGGATATTCTTTACATAAAAGCTTTGGAAGAAAAATCAATTTTAATGGAGTAAGAAAATGTATTAATTCTTCTCTTAAAAACTAACTATTTTTAAAATAATCTTTTTTCCATTTGAAATTCAAGCAAATAAAAAAATCACCGTTATATAAAAGTACATTTGGAAGATTAAATACATCGCTTTCACAACTGAACCCTTTACTTCGCTCACTGGGGTAGACTAGTTCCACGTGCCATATTTAATGGATGTCAGTTATCGCCTGTTAATTCCCCTCTCCAAGATCTCCACTGCCTTAAACCGGTATTGAACTCAAAATCTTTGGGATTTTTCACTGGATCTAAACAACGCATTTATCCACTGTGCCACGTGTCCTTGAGGACATCTGCGTAAGAATTTTCTGGGTATTATAAACCTAATGTCTTCAGCAACCGATTTTACCAGTGCTCATATTGCAATTTTTGCTGTTATCATTCAGTGTTTTTTACCAGAGCTCATATTGCAATTTTTGTTGTTACTATCGCTTTACTCTGGTACTCCTTATTACTGGTTCCCATATTTTATTCATTTTTATGCTTGGTCGGCTCAAGAGATTTTTGTGGTCTAGCATATGTGCTGATTCCTTAAGTTTACGAAATTTCCAATGGTGTTCTTTGTCTATGATCTCAACCTGATCCCAAACGTTGTAATGGATATGGCGACAAAGATGAGGACAATAGTCCGAATAATGTAAATAGTGTACATAATACCACATCTCGGAAATATCGACAGCTTTCAGTAAGGATTGAAATCTCATTGCCTTCTTTTCCCAACGTTTTGTGCTGTCACTTTTGAGTAGTTAGCAATTTATTTCTAGTCCTATTCTTAATAAGAATAACCCTAATATTTCCGTAGTATTTTCTACATTAGACGATAGAACAATATCTTTGTCACTTCAAAACTTTTTCTTCGCCTGCAATCGAATCGGTCAGCGTTCATTGCCATGTAGCAGATTGCACATTATATTGCTACCCAGCACACATTTCTCATACACTTAAAACACATTAACGCGAAGTAAATACCAAATATAAATTTCTGTAAGTTTCCCTGCTTTTAACTCTGAAACTGGAGCTAAAATTCAGATCCTGATACTATGATTAAAAACAATGGAATCAAGTCCATAGAAAGTAAACATCCCTTCAAGAGATATACCAAACAAATATTAAAGAACAAATCGACAGCAATAAATATGGTACCAATATTCTTTTAGTCTGCGACGCTTGCTTTATTTGCATTACTTTGCACCAGACATCTTTGTAAAGATCGCAGGGAGAGGGTGTTTTTAAGCTTTCATTTCATTCACAAAAGAATTACACCATCAGCTTCAACTGAACCATGAAATTAATTCCCGGATTCTGTATTTTTATTTTACACGATAGCAAACACCGTCACTCCATGACCGGTATAGAAAAAATGAAAAGCATAATGCCATGGGAACTAAGTCTACATAAGTAAAGGCATTGTTGAATATTTAACGAGACACGAAATCATGGAAATATATTTGCATCCTTAATCATTTTACTTAAAGACATTGATGGATATTATTTATAATGTAATGGAGGCAAGACGTATAAATTATTTATAATGTAATGGAGGCAAGAGGTATAAATTATTTATAATGTAATGGAGGCAAGAGGTATAAATGTTTTAGATTTTGTTAAGCATTTTAATTTAATTATTGGGGCGTAGGCAAGATTTCATGACTTAATAACATCATTCCATTTTTAGTCTGCGGGGTCATCATTTCATAACATTGATAGAATTTTTATACAGCTGTACATATTGGAATTTTAAGTCATGATGTGTTTTCAGTAGAGGGCGCTGTGTGTGTGAGATATTTTGGTGTATGTAGAAGCGAATGATGATGGATAGATTCTTTTGGTGAATGAGCAAATTGTAACAAATGAATGGTTCGTGAATATTATTGATTCGGTATGAGATGGTGTCGACCAGCCATGACCCATCTCCCTCTATTTCGGCCTTGTGCAACAATTAATGCATTCAATCAGTATTAAATCGTAGACATTGACGTTTTATATTGTGACGTATCAAAATTTCATGAAATTATTGATATTTATTGTATTAAAAATACAATTATGGCACAAGGCCGAAAAGAGGGAAAGGAATTGAGGCTGGTCTTCACTATCTTATACCTAGCTAATCCGATTCACGACCCATTCACTCATTACAATTCGCACATTCACCAACAAAACGCTCCCCGAGATTTAAAAATTTAATGGCAATAAATATTTCGTAGATAAAAATCTAATATTTGACAATGTCAGGGGGGATGAAACCCAAAACTAAGTAAATATCAAGCAAGGCAAAATAAATATAACTTATATCATGGAATTATTTTAGATTGTATTAAATCATTTTACCTGAAGACACTGGTGGATTTATATTGTGATGTAGGCAAGATAATGGAAATATTTTAGAATTTGTTAAAAGATTTTACATCAAAGCCTTGATAGCATTTATATTTTTTACAGAGGCAAGATATGGAAACATTTTAGATTCTGCTAAAATGAATTTTACGTCAAGATGGTTATATATTGTTACGTAGGTAAGATATCATGGAAATATGTTAGATTTGTTAAATCATTTTATGTAAAATCATTGATGATTTTATATTCTGATGTAGACAAAACTTATGAAAATATTTTAGATTTCGCAAAAAGCATTTTACGTAGAGATATTGATGGATATATATTATGACGTCGGCAAGATATCATGGAAATATTTTAAATTTTGTTAAATAAGTTTACGTAAAGACATTGAGGGGTTTATTTTTAGACGTTGACAAGACTATGGAAATATTTCAGTTTTTTGTTAAAGCATTTTACATCAAAACCTAGGAAAAACATCATTGAAATATTTTAAATTTTGTTAAAGCATATTACATAAACACATTGATAGGAAGGCATCATGGAAACATTTTAGGCAAGGCATCATTGAAACATTTTAGATTCTGGTAAAAAGCATATTACGTCAAAACATTGAGAGATTTATATTGTAATGTAGGGCAGATATGGAAATATTTTACATTTTGTTAAATAAATTTACGTAAAGACAATGGTGGATTTATATTTAGACGTTGGCAAAACCGGGGAAATATTTTAGATTTTGGCAAAGCGATATTTATTTGTACAATGGTACAAAATGTGACACAAGGCCAAAATGGGGATTGGGGGAAAGAACGGTCTTCTGTCTTAACTTTAAACTTAGCTTTCCACAAACACTGACCCAAGTATACAATCAATATTCCTTAAACCAAAACAACACATTTTTACGTACCTTTCTTACTACATCCACCATAATACCTCTGGTCTCTATGAAACTTCTAGCTAGTCCCCATATGTATAATTCATTGTCTGTGGTGGGAGGGGAATAAAACAACAATTTTGGTAAAGCATTTTACGAAAAGACATTGATGGATTTATATTGATACTTAAGTAAGATGATATGGAAATATTTTAGATTTCGTAAAAAGCATTTTACGTAAAGATATTCATTGATTTTTATTGTGACGTAGTCAAAACATGGAAATATTTTAGATTTCGTTAAAAGCATTTTACGTAAAGATATTCATTGATTTTTATTGTGACGTAGTCAAAACATGGAAATATTTTAGATTTCGTAAAAAGCATTTTACGTAAAGATATTCATTGATTTTTATTGTGACGTAGTCAAAACATGGAAATATTTTAGATTTCGTAAAAAGCATTTTACGTAAAGATATTCATTGATTTTTATTGTGACGTAGTCAAAACATGGAAATATTTTAGATTTTGTTAAATTTTTTTGCCTTAAATCATTAATGGATTTATATTGTGACGTTGTTAATTCTTCATGGAAATATTTTAGATTTGTTAAATATTTTTACTTAAAGACCTTGATGGAAATATATTGTTACGTAAGCATGATATCATGGATATATTTTAGATTTTATTAAATCATTTTACGTTAAGTCATTCCTGGATTTATATTGTGATGTTGGTAAATATTCATGAAAATATTTTAGATTATGTTAAATCATTTTACTTAAAGACATTGATGGGTTTATATTATTACATAGGCAAGAATTCATGGACATATTTTACGTTTTGTTAAAGCATTTTACATCAAAACATTGTGACGAAGGTAAGCCTTCATTGATATATTTTAGATTTTGTCGAATTTATATTGTGACGTTGGCAAATTTCCATGGATATATTTTAAAATTTGTTAAAGTATGTTACGTAAAGTCATTGATGAATTTTTGTATTGTGACCAAGGGAAGATTTCATGGAATTTTTTTAGATTTTGTTAAAGCCTTCTATGTCAAAACATTGATGGATTTATATTGTGATGTAGGCAAGACTTCATGGAAATATTTTAGTTTTTGCTAAAACATATTTATTTTAGATTTTGACGTAGGCAAGCCATCATCGAAATATTTTATATTTTGTTAAATCACTTTACGTAAAATCATTCATAGGAATGACGTAGGCAGACTATTGGGAGATCTTATGACTTTGGCAAGAATTCATGGAAATATTTTAGATTTCGTTAAAGCTTTTTACTTTAAAACATTGATGGATTTATATTTTTATTTTGGCAAGACTTTATAGAAATATTTTAGATTTTGTTAAAATTATTTTACGTGAAGATATTATTATATTTGTATTGTTACCTAGGGGAAACGTCTTGGAAATATTTTAAAATATTTGGTAAAATCATTTTGCGTAAAAACATTGATGGATTTATATGTGCAAGTCGAGACTTCATGGAAATATTTTTGATTTTATTAAAGCATTTTTCGTAAAGATATTGATGATTTTATATTGTGATGTAGGCAAGGCTTCATGGAAACACTTTAGATTTTTTTAAGAAGCATTTTATGTCAAAAATTTGAAGGAATTATATTATGAAGTAGGGAAGACTTCATGGATATATTTTAGATTATTTTAAAGCATTTTCTGTAAAGACATCTGTGAAGTTATAGGCAAGATTCCATGGAAATATTTTCAAGTTTGTTTAAATATTTTACATAAAGAAATCGATGGATTTATATTTTTACGTAGGCAAGACTTCATGGAAATATTGGAGATTTTGTTAAAGCTTTTTTCTTATATATTGATGAACATTTATTTATACTAGTTACATTATTCGGACTATTGTCCTCATCTTTGTTTCCATATTTATCACAACGTTTCGGTCGTTGTACGCGCCGGCCTTCTTCAGGTAGTTGGAATGTCGAACTGAACCCTTTATTTCGCTCCCTGGGGTAGACTGTTCTAGTTCCACGTGCCATGTCTAATGGATGTCAGTTATCAGTTATCTGCTGTTAATTCACCTCTCCAACATCTCCACTGCCTTAACCAGGTACTGAACTCGCAACTTGTTGGGTCCTGTCACTGGATCTAACCAACGTCTGTATCCAATGTGCTATGTGTCCTTAAGGACATCTCTATATATAGACGGATATATTTATTTATTTATTTATATTGATATGTCGGCAAATTTATGAAAAATTTTATTTTATTTCGCTAAACATTTTATGTAAACATTTTATTTTAGTTTTATTTTGATGTCTGGCTGACAATTTGTAAGTTTTGATTTAATTATTTCTTGACCACTCCATTTATTGAATACCCCTGCTGATTGGATTTTCTACTTTTTCACACACCCCTTAATATTCCTATTTATTATACCTCCACTTTTATTTAGCTCACAGTTCTAATGATCTGGAAGACCGTTTTACTATTAAGTAGTATATTTTGATGCCGACCTCGTGTTATGCACAAGGTTGTGGCCAGAAACAACAACAGCAATCTTCGAGAATGTCTTATTAAACGTTGTTTCTCTGCAAAACGCCAAGGACAATGATTTATTTGAAATCTGTCTATCTATGAGCTTGTTTCTCTGCATTTTAATGATCTCTTGCATAATTAGCAACTTCTACATGATTAAATCGATTTCATGGAGATAAAGATAATCAATCTTGCTCCGAATTCTACCGGTAATAAAATATTTTGACGATGTCGATCTTTGAGTAATATGTCATGTAACAAAATAATCAGTGTTTTTCTTTATTGTTCTTGTTGTGTAGGATCCACCTAATCTGCATAGGTGACTACCAACTATATAAATAGTGGTTGGTACCGGAAGACGAGGGGAAAGGAATCCCGAGAGACTTAGCATTCTTGGTGTTTTCTTGTGTATTGAGGTCCAGTACTGACTGCGAAGGGAAAAAGCTAAGTGACTTGAAAGTTTGAGTGATTTTGAAATACTTATTTTGATCTCTTTATTTCTTTTCAGTTTGACATTTTTCAGTTTTTCCTGTTTTGTGTTGATACCCTCCCCTTCTGTTACTTTATTTATTAATTTCGTTTTGGTTTTGTGTGTTTATTTTGTTTATTTGCTTCCGAATTCCGCCTAGCCTTTTTGTTCTGTTTTTATTTTATTTTACGTTTTGAAGTTTGGTTTTAAAAAAATTATTTCCAAAAGGAAATTTTTAAAAAAGAAACTGTTTCGCCGTCATAATAGTGCTTGGCGCTATTATGGCGGACCTAAAAATAATGGATTCGCAACCAGTGGAAACACCGGCGGTGATTGAGCAAAATGCTCCACCCCAAAAATCGGCCTGGTCAGAAACAAGGCCCATAAAAGGCCACGAGTATTATGTAAAACTTCAGGAGAAATATAAGGAGTTTACAAAGGGCAATGAGCTTCTGACAATTGAGGAAGCTTTCAAGGAGGTTAACACCAGAACCATCTCCCTACTGACGTCTGACATTAAAAGTCATAGTTTAATTGGAGTTAGTAGGGAAACGATGATGGAAAGCCTGAAAGCTCTAAAAATCACCCCATATATTCTGGCAAGGCGCTCAAGGGCAATGTGGGACTTGCTTATGAGATCGGAGCAGGAAGCAAAAAACTTGTCAGGAAGTGTCTTGACTTCCAAGTCACTGAGACTCCAGACGGAGTATATGGGAACGCGGCGGACAAAAATTACCGTACACGGAGTGCCTGTTGATATAACGGAAGATAGGCTAGGGGCCTTTTTTGCCCAATATGGCCGTATAGAAAAAGTGATGGCGGTGATTGGAAAAGAAGGGATTGCCACCGGAGACGTAATAATCGAAATTACGCTAACGCAGCAAGATTTCAAAGCCGTCCCGAACACACTAACGTGTAGAATGAGGAAAATGTTGGTGGTCGTCGAAGGGCGGAAGCCGTTCTGTTGGTCGTGTGGGATCATGGGCCACATGGCCAAGGTGTGTCCCGGAAAGAAAGACGCACCTCAACCAGCAGCAGCAGCAACAACAGCAACAACAGCAAAAGTGGTAACACCAGCAGCGCCTGCAACATCAATAACAACCACTGGGACAGAACCAGACAAGGGTCCTGATGATGGTTGGAAGGAGGTGGTAGCGAAAGGCCGGAAGAAGAAAGTGGACAACCCATCTCCTCAAACGGAAGTCCTACCCAAGCAGCAGCAGCGGCAACTCCCAAAGGAGCAGCAGCCGACAAAGGAACAGCTGCTACCAAAACAGCAACGGCCACCAAAGGAGCAGCATTCAACCAAGGAACAGCCAAAAGAACAACTCAAAAAGCAGAAAAAACCGCAGCAGCAACAACAATTAGCAGACAAGATGGAGGTGGAAGAAGTATCTCCAACACGGTCCTCTTCATTGAAAAGGAACCGGGAAGAAGAAGGAGAGGAAGAAGAAGTACAAAGCAAAAAACATACAGGGCAAAGCAGGGAAGGGAGAAGCAGAGAAATTACCAGACGAAGGTCCTTCCCTAATTCGCCAGAAAGACAAAAAGAGGATACGGATTGCAGCAGCCTCCCCCCGTCCCTTTCTCGCTTGCCACTCCCTCCCACTCCCACACCTCCACTCGTACCAACCCCCACAGCTTCAGAATTATCTCCCCCCCAACCATCCATCTCGTCTCCTTCCCCTTTGTCGACATCCACCCCGCCACACCCAGCCAGGGAGAAAAAGAAAAAGCCTAGGCTTTTTCGAAATAAAGAAGAAATTTGTAGGGTGAATGGAGGAGAGATTGACACGAACCTCTCCGCCCGCAAAAGAGTCCTACTAGGTCCCTTACTCAAGATGTCCACTGTGGACAACAAATTGGTGGAGGACCCACAGAATTTCCCCAGAGCCCCAGGGGTTATTGCCCTAATTAGAGACACGGGGAATTACCTGAAGGTTTGGACCCACATGTTCGAGGCGAGGGAGGCCTTTACGGGAATTAGGATGGTCGAGTTGGGTTCATCCGACCTGAAGAAAATGCACACGTTCTGTGCAGGGAGGGTCCCGGTACGTCTCCACCCCTCTTTATATAGGGTGTTAAAATTAACATACCCAATGGATGTCGGCGGGATTGTCCGGAGTAGTCGCATGTCGACAGAATTAGGAACAGGGAGCCTCGGACAAACCGTCGGGGTCCTTTCACCCGCAGATTTCCGCCCCGTATGTGAATAAGGTTTTTGCACTAATTCTCTTTTATATTTGCAGGCTTAAAAATGGAAATGAAGATAGCCAGTCTGAATGTGAATGGCTTGAGAGATCGGGGTAAGGCTGCCCGACTACTTCGGGATCTCCTGTCATTCAGCGTGGATGTTGCCGCGATTGAAGAGACCCACTTTGTTTGCTCATCCGATGCCTGTGTGCTGGAGAATGACTTTGTCATTTATTCAGCATATGGGAACCGGTGTGCCAGAGGAGTTTCTTTGCTAGTCAGACGGACTCTTGATGCGAAGGTGGACCTTGTGCATACCGATGCCGAGGGCAGGTTAATCGTGGCCGATATTGCCGTGAAAGGTTGTTCGTTTCGGGTCGTTGCGGTTTATGCGCCCAACGACCAGGGGGAGCGGTGTGACTTTTTTCGGCAGTTAGGGCCGTTCCTGGTTGATTCTTCGCGCCTAGTTCTAATGGGGGACTGGAATGCCATCCTGGACCCCAAGTTAGACAGGGGGCGGGGCGCTAGCGGGAGAAGGGGCGATCGTAGCCTGGTCGATCTGATCGGCGATTATGGTCTCGTCGATAGATACCGGGTCGATCATCCCAGTGGGAAAATGTGGACGTGGGCGCTTAATTGGCCGTCTGACAAGGTAGTTAGCTACCTTGACAGAATGTTAGTTCGTAGAGTCGACATAGACTTGTTAGATTGTCCCACGTTCCACTGGGTAGGCTACACGGACCACAAACTCGTTTGTGCCCGTGTGGCGTTAGAACATAGGCCTAGAATGGCTGGTTACTGGAAGTTCAATCTGTCCTTACTGGACAGGCGGGACTTCCAGGAGCAGCTAATTAGATTAGTGCAGCGGGAGCTAGTGGGGGCGGTTATCGGGAATAAGTGGTGGGAGAAACTTAAGGATAGAATTAGGTCTTTCACCACTGATTTCAGCAAGCGGCTCGCTCTAGATAAAGCTGATAAGGTAAAGACACTTAAGGCTAATTTTTCCCGGGCGGAGGCTGGGGGGGATCCCCTAGAGATAGCCCTAGCTAGGGAGGCCCTGCAGCGTTCGAATAGCGATCGCTACATGGGTCAGGTAATTAGGCATAGGTTAAGTAAGATATCTAACGAAGCTGTGAACCTGGGCGCAGATCTGCGTCGGGAAGAAGTCCGTCGAGCTGGTGATCGACACATTCGTCAAGTCAAAACCCCGGAGGGGCGTACTCTGCGGTCGACTGACGATATGTGCGAGGCGTTTCGGCGGCATTTCGAGAGCCGCTTTACCAAGGAGCCTGGTCTCCGTGAGGAGGAGTTTCGCAGCTATTTGGCTGACTTTCCTCGGCTTGAGCCGACTGAAGCAGCTAGCTGCGAGGGAGAGATCACGGAGGGCGAAGTCTACGAGGCACTGAAGAAGGTCGGCAGAGGCAAGTCGCCCGGTCTGGATGGTTTGCCTTATGAATTGTACTTGAGGCTGTCGCACATCTTTGTTCCGATTTTGACAGCAGTGTTCAACAACTGGTTTCGGTCGGGGTCCATCCCCAATCGCATTTCCAGGGGTGTGATCACTCTGTTGAAAAAGGGCAAGGGTGTTGGGGGAGAACTAGATGATTATAGGCCCATAACTCTGCTAAACACAGAGTTAAAGATTATGGCCAAGATCCTGCAGGAGCGTTTGCAGTCAGTTGCCGAGTCTCTGTTGGGACCCGAGCAGACTTGTTCTGTGAGGGGCCGAACAATTAAGAGCAACCTGCATTTGATCCGCACGATCGTAGAGGGTGTAAAAGACGACGAAGAAGCCGCGCTGATCAATTTGGATCAGTCCAAGGCATTTGATAGGGTCGACCATCGCTACCTTGCTGCTGTCCTGCAGGCCGCCGGATTCGCACCCGACTTCTGCCGCTGGATTAGCCTCCTGTATCGCTCCCCCAGTGCTGTGGTACAGGTGAACGGAAAGTTGTCGGACGCTTTTGTTCTGTCGAGGTCGGTCCGTCAGGGTTGTCCGCTGTCGCCTCTCCTTTATGCTTTGGCGTTGGAGCCTCTCCTGCGCCGGCTGAAGGACGAGGCGTGCAGTCCGGCCCTACGCGGGATCGCCGTTCCTGGAGGGGCTCGAGCCAGGGTTTCCGCGTACGCCGATGACGTATCCGCTTTCGTGTCGTCCCTGAACGATATTGAGGCGGTGCAGAAGGCGCTTGATCGGTACGAGAAGGTGACAGGGGCCAAGATAAACCGCGACAAGTCTTCCGGCTTGCGGTTAGGTGCCTGGAAGGGGCGTGATCTTCCAGGCCGCTTCGGTTGGACGGACGGTCCTGTCCGCATTCTTGGAGTGTGGTTTGGACCCGACCTCCAGCTGAAGAAAAATTGGTCTGAAGTACTAGCAAAGGTCGTTTCTGCCGGTAAGACTTGGAATCGACGGAGGTTGTCCGTAAAGGGCAGGGCGGAGGTGTGTGTTACATACATTTTCCCCCTGATTCTTTATCGCTTGTCAGTACTTCCTCTCTGTAAGGCCCAAAAGAAGGCGCTCGAGCAAGCGCTATCCTCCATTTTATGGAGGGGACGCGGGAACAGGGTCGACAGACGAGTCTGCACCAAACGTCCGTGTCATGGGGGGCTGGGAGTGCCACACTTGCAGAGTCACATCCGTGCCTCTCGGTTGGCTTTCCTACGCCGCGCATTGACTAGAGGAGATCCGATTCTGGAGGGGATTGTTAGGGACGCCTTCCCTAGCCTTACCATCAATCCCCCCATCTCGAAGGCCGAGCGCCATTGTAGGTCTCGAGATGAATCGCTTTTCCTCAGCGAGTGTCGGTCAGCCTTGAGGGCTATTCCGCGGTCCAGTGACCTTTCACGGCCGAGGAAGGTCTTCTATCAGGGATTAGTGGAGGGTCGCGCGAAGGATCCTCTACGTGATACGCTCGACTGTTCGGAGGAGGAGTATCGCTCCTACTGGTCTTGGGCGCCAGCGGCGGATTATCTCAGTAACCCTGAGTTTTCGCTTACCTGGCGATTGGCTCGGAATCGGCTGCCTCTCAACGACAAGGCTTTCATATGGGGCTTGGCGGACTTGCCAGACTGTGAACGGTGTGGCCTTGGATTAGAAGAAACGGCTTCGCACGCCTTCTACCATTGCCCCCGGGTCCGCCCCTTATGGGACCATGTCGGCGAGCTGACGGCTCGTCTCGCTCCCGAAGAACTCGTGTCCATTGATCGCGCATACGCGTGTGACAATGTGTCGCCCCCGTATTCCGGGGTGAAACGAATGGTGTTTCTAACGTTGTTAGCCACGGCTCGAATGGTGATATGGACGACGCGAATGGAGGAAGTCTTGCGAGGCAATAGTCTTTCGCATCAGGATCTAATCCGATTCTTTGAGCATCAGCTCAAGATGAAGATTAGAACTGATAGAAAACGATTGCATTCGACAGTCTTCAGCGAAAGGTGGGTAAAAGAGGCGAGCTTGGTTCGTTTGAACGGGGTTAGCCTTGATTTCCTTTTTTAAGTCAACCAAAGTCACATCGGGGTGGTTTCCTGTGGAACCCTCCCCTCGGTTAGGTTAGACAAGCTTAAGTGTACCTAGTTAATATGAGTAAGTGTTGTTCCCGGCCTGTTTCCCGGCCATCATTTTAGTTATGATCCAAGTCGAGATTCCCAACCTCCCTAGTTTGTTTTGGCCTCCTTTTCATCTCAACTGGATCAGCCTTTTTCTTCCCCATGTCCAAGTTATTTTATCTCTTTCCCACTCCCTTAGCGAGAGTGCTTCTTGATTTTGTCCTCTGGGCAGAATACAGCGGCCTCTCTATTTTGAGGGTTGGACGGGCCCTACTAACATCAATTATGTTTAGTTTAAAAATTTGTTGAATTTTTAGTTTATTATGGGGTTCATCTCCCTCCCCTTTCACCTTTTCATGATTAGATTTTTATGTACCTTATTATCATCAAATTTTTATGGTATGGGGCGCGTTTTTGTAGGTCCCCCCTGGTGAGGATGTGGTATTATGGTGTATGGAGGATTGAATGGTGACGGGCGAATTCTTGTGGTGAATGTGTCAATTGTAATGTATGAATGGGTCGCGTATCTGATTAGCTAGGTATAGGATAGTTAGTTAAGACCAGCCTCACCCCCACCCCTTTTTCGGCCTTGTGCCACAATTTGTAAATTTTTACGAATAAATCTTGAAAGGAATCACGCGATCCAACGGCCGTCTTGTTATTCCTTTTCTCTTTGTTGTAGACCGCAGACCGACTGCACGTTTGCCCGAATTCTGTTTGACTGCTGACAGACTGCTCGTTTGCCCGAATTCTGTGTTGCATTATATTTGGCTAAGTTTGTTTTTTATTATTTCCATTTGACTGTTTCAGGAAAAAAAAAAGAAAAAAAAAGGAAAAAAAAAAAAAAAAAAAAAAAAAGTCCTTTGGATTTTTGCTTCTCTCCATTTTTTTTTTTACCCCCCTCTTTTAATTTCTGTTATTTTTTCGTTTTATTTCAGTTTTCCAATTTTCCCCCTTTAATTTTTGTTTTCCTTTTAATTTTCTTTTTACCCCCGGTAATTCTTTGTTTTTTATTTTTTACCCCTTTTTAATTTGCAGGCCTTGTTCTTTTTATTCTAGTTTCCCGTTTTAGTTTCCTTCCAACCTTTAATTTTTGTTTTTCGTTTCCACGCTTTTTCTTTTTAGCCTCCGTTAAAATTTTCATTTTCCTTTAATTTCTGATTTTCGCGTTTATTAATTTTAATTTCTGTTTTCTTTCCTAACCTTACGTTTTTCCGTGTTATTCGTTTTATAATTTGTTTGTACTAATTTCGTTTTGTAATCCTTGTATTGTATAATTTATTTGTTTATTTTTCCTTTGTTTATCGGTTCGACTCGCTTTTCTGTGGGTCGGCCATTTTGAATTTTTGTTTCTAGCTTTGGTTGTCGTCGAAAGTTACGTATTTTTTTTGTTTATTGTTTTCGACCAGTGTCGGCCATTTTGTTTTTTTGTTAATAGCTCCGGCTATTTGCCGAAGTTTATTATTGTCTTTGTTTACCTTGTTTTGAACCGTTTTCTTTGTGTTATTTAATTTTCCTCCTTGTGTTTTTTATTTTTCGCCTTTAGGTGATATTTGTTTTAAGTTTTTACGTGTTATTTTTGTTGTGTTTGTAATTGTTTAATTTAGCTGTCTAGTCTCGCTTCTTAAAGTCGGCCATCTTTTATTTTATTTTTTTTAACTAGCTTCGGCTAGAGTTTAATCTTAGTTTTTCTTATCTATCTTTTCTTTGAACTTTTTTGTCTAATTTCCCCCCCCCCTTTTTTATTTTTTTTTGCGCCTTTTGGCGTTTTTCGTTCTTTTTTGTTTCGCCTTTAGGCGAAATTTAGTAAATATCCCTCCCCCTATTCCTCCACTCCCGACCCTCCCCCTTACTTCATCATGGAGAAGAAGGAAAAAAAAGCCCCTTCTTTTCTGATCACAAAGAAAAAGACTTCGACCCTGGCTACCATAAAAAAATCGGTTAGGAAGCATCTTTTTAACCCGAAAAAAGACCCCCCAGACAAAGATAATCCCAATGAATATCCTGCCCTGCCAAGAACCCCTACTAATGAGGAGATTGTGGACGTCCTGAAGAAGGCGGCCAAAGCCAGGATAGCTAATGAAATCCTGGAAAAGGAAAAAAGTCAAGAAAAGCCGAAAGTTAGTACCGAGGTCGGGGATTCGCCCTCTTGTTGGAAGTCCCCTCCGAATTGTATTATCGACATCGCGGAGTTCCTGGAGCGTGCCAAGAGTTACGCTCACCTCGTGGTGAAAGACGGGCTCTTGGAGGATCCAGTGGAACTGAAGAGAGTCGAAAAAAGAATAGTGTCTGTTTTTGTCGTCGACAAGCGTTCGCGCAAAATTTGTCGTTCGACTAAAGACACAGTGTTTAAAGCACTGGAGTCCCTGGGGTTCAAACCCCTAAGAATTGTCAAAGGCAAGGTTTTCTTCATGTGGGACGTGCTGCTGCCCACTGCAGAAGACTGCGTGAGAGCCACCCGGAGAGAATTAATCACCAAAGATCTCATCCTCCGAACAGAGTACGAGGGTCGGCGAAGGACCAGTGTGGCAGTGTACGAGGTCCCTCCTCAGGTTATCGGGGAACACCTCGCGGCTTTCCTGGCCCAATACGGGGAAATATTGGCCGCTTCCTGCGATAACCTGACCGGGGGATGGAGCTTTGATATGATGCTCGATCGTAAGGCCTTCAGCTCCGTCCCCAACTGGATTGACGTCGGTGACCTGAAGCTGCCGGTCATCGTGACCGGTCGTAAACCAGCCTGCTGGAAGTGTGGAGTGACTGGTCATCTCTCCTCTTCCTGCCCAGAGAAGAAGGCCTCTGGAACTCAGGTCACAAAAGACCAAACTCCCCCTCTGACTGAGTCTGCAAAATCCGCCGCGCCTGTAATGGGCATGCCAGCTGCCGGGACCGGAGAGGTTGTTCCCCCGGTTGGGTCACCATCCAAGCCCCCATCCCCCGAAGAGCCCTCTTCCGCTGCTCCTGTGGCTAAGAAGGGGGAAGAAGGGGAATGGCAGGTAGTTGGCAGGGTCAGAGGGAAGCGTCAGCCAGCGGGTCCTCAGTCCCCTGAAGCCTCGGGGACTAAAGACACACACAGTCCCACTCCCTCTATCAACAGCAAGGGCGACGCCCCGACCTCCACTCTTTCAATTGAAGAGCAAAAGTTGAAATATGAGCCAAGCCACGAAAAAGCGGAGAAACTGAAAAAACTCAAAAAACAACTGGATGACCAAAAAAAAACAACAAAATCTCCGAAAAAAACCATCCCCTTACAGTCACCTAAATTAATTTCCCCCATCAAATCTCCCCCCAAGAAGAAGGCCACCCTTTGTGTATCCTCCATCCCCATGCCTCCCACTTCAACCCCTCTCTCCAGAGTGAAGCCTTCTCCTGCTATGCCGTCCACCTCCCATTCCCAATCCCAAATCCCGCTCAGTAGAGATCCCAGTCCCTTTAGACAACCCTGCACTCCTTGCCACACTCCCAGTCCTTCTCCCACTAAAACCTCTCAGATGTTACCACCGGTCACCAAAAGGCCCCGAAGCCCCACTCAAGATCCCGGCGAAAAGAAAAAAAAAACCAAGGGCATTTTCAATCATGGATTGGACATTTGTAAGATCTCCCCTAGGCAGGCGGAAAAAGCTAGGGATTATGGAAATCGTATCCCTAATCTAAAGTTCCTCCTGTCCATCAAGCAGTTCAGTGACAGAGACATCGACAACCCGTTGAACTTTCCGGATGCCCAGCGGGTTTTAACCGTGGTGGGAGTGGACACGGGAGCAAAACAGATTTGGGCCATGTTGGACGAGGCCATATCCTCGTTCAACATGAGCCCGCCCATTGCTATCATTCAGAGCGACAAGCTCCGGAAAATGAACTCATTTTGCGCAGGGAGGGTCCCAATTTTTGTTCACCCCTCCCTCTATAGGGCTCTTAAACTTACTTTCCCGTGGGATATCGGCGGGATCTCCCAGGACGGTAACATCAACACTGAGATGGGCCATGGGTCTATGGGAGATGCTGTCGGTATCCTCACCCCGGCCATGTTCAAAACAGGTAAGCAACCCTAATCAGTTTTCACTATGGCTCTCTGGTTGGCTACTTTAAATGTCCGGGGCCTGAGGTCGGAGTCTCGCAGGGCGAGGCTCTCTCGCGACCTTCAGCGCCTCGGGGTTAATATCTGTTGTGTGCAAGAGACCCGGTTTTCTTCTCATGATCGTGAGGATGTGCTGTCTAAGGGGTTCGCCCTTTATTCAGCATGTTTTGATGGTCGTTCGAGGGGTGTCTCTTGGCTAGTGAGCAGGTCTTTAGACGCTGCATGTACTCTTGTTTTCGCAGATCCGGCGGGCAGGCTTTGTGTGCTGGACGTTACCATAAAAGGTAAGGCTTTACGTCTCATCGGCGTTTATGCGCCTAATACCCATGCTGAGCGACCTGGTCTGTTTCGGCAGATCGAGCCGTTTTTGACGACATCTCGTCGGGTAGTTTTAGCGGGCGATTGGAATGCCGTCCTTGAGCCCGATATAGATCGTATAGGGAAAAAACGGGGTACTAACAATCCTGATGTGAAACCATTTCGGGACTTTATCGGCGGGTTTGATCTCGTCGATAAGTACCGGAATGAGCATCCTCGGGAGGTAGCATGGACTTGGACGAATAGTGGCAACTCGGCTCCTGGGACGCTTGCGAGCTACCTCGACCGGGTCTTAGTTAAGAGAGTCGATGTAGGGCTCTTAGGGTGTCCAAGTTTCCATTACATAGTTTATTCGGATCATAGGCTTGTCCGGGTCCGGGTAAACTTAGATAAGCCTAAGGTTAGGTTGGCTGGTTACTGGAAATTCAACTGTTCACTGTTTGGTGAGCAGGGATTTCGGGACCAGCTGGTACTAATGATACAACGGGAATTGTCGGGAGCGGTTTTCGGGAACGCCTGGTGGGGTAAACTTAAATCCAAAATTAGAACGTTTGCTGCCGATTTTAGTCGTCGACTCAATCGAGATAGATTAGCGGCGCAAACTGCTTTAGAAGAAAAAGTTGATCGGGCCGTGAAATCCCGTGTTAGTGGGGATGTAGCCTTAGCTAAGGCAGAGTTGGCCTCCTTGCTTATCAAGAAGGATCAAGCTCTGGTAGTTAGGGCTAAGTTAAAAAGAATGTCCTCTGAGGCGACGAATATGGCCGCTGAATTGTGTGCAGAGGAGAGTAGGAGTGCGTCTCGACGACATATCGCGTGCGTCACATTACCGGATAATCGGACCGTGACTACAAACGCGGGCATATGTGAGGTCTTTCGAGATTACTTTCAGGATCTTTTCACCAGGGAGCCCGGTCTGAGCTCTGCTCAGTTCGACTCCTATTTAGCCGACTTTCCCTGCCTCGAGGCAGCTGAAGCGGCTGGGTGCGAGGGTCCCATAACAGAGTCTGAGATCTGGGATGCGCTGAAGCAGGTTGGCCTGGATAAGTCTCCGGGACTCGATGGTCTTCCCTACGAAGTGTACTTGAGGCTGTCGCCCGTTTTTGTTCCTTTGCTGGAGCTGATTTTCAACCACTGGATGAAGCAGGGGTCTATACCCCAACGCTTCACCAGGGGTGTGATCAAGTTGCTGCGTAAGGACAAGAACGGTGGGGATGGGTTAGGGAACTTTCGCCCTTTAACAATGTTAAACACGGAGTTAAAGATTTTGGCGAAGATCTTAGCCAACCGTTTGCAGCTTGTCCTGTCTAGTCTGATTGGTTCCGAGCAGACTTGTGCTGTGAAGGGCAGGACGATTCAGGATAACCTGCATATGGTACGCTTGATCTTAGAACAAGTCGACGGTGAAGCCGCGCTGATCAATTTAGATCAGTCCAAGGCCTTCGATAGGGTTGACCATCGTTTTCTGGAGGCTGTCCTTTCGGCGGCCGGTTTCGGAGCCGACTTTCGCTCCTGGATCCGACTCTTGTATGCGACCCCCGGTGCGCTGGTGGAAGTGAATGGAGTAAGATCGAAGCCTTTCGTATTGTCTCGCTCTATTCGTCAGGGTTGTCCGCTCTCGCCTTTGCTGTACGTTCTTGCGTTGGAACCGTTCCTTCGCAAGTTAAAGGCGAATCCGGTCCTGCGTGGAATATCTCTGCCTGGGGCCACCACCTCAGCAAGGTATTCTGCCTATGCTGACGACGTTTCGGTTCTTGTGTCGAGCAGAGCCGAGATTGACGAAGTCAGCAAAGTGGTCAGTGGTTATGAGATGGTGACAGGGGCCAAGATCAATCGCGATAAGTCTGTGGGCTTGCGATTGGGTGCGTGGAAGGGAGTTTCTCTTCCCGGACCTTTCCTCTGGACGGATGGGCCGATCAAGATACTCGGCGTCTGGTTCGGTCCGGATCTCCAGTTGGAAATGAATTGGTCGGAGGTACGAGGGAAGGCCGAGATCGCGGTTGGTCTGTGGTCTCGGAGGAGGCTTTCCCTGAAGGGAAGGGCGGAAGTATGTGTTTCTCACATATATCCTATTCTCGTGTACCGACTCTCTGTACTTCCACTTCCGTTTACCGCACTAAGTTTATTAGTAAGGCTCTTGTTCTCTTTCTTGTGGAGAGGCAAGGCCGCTATGGTATCTCGCAAGATCTGTTGCCTTCATACCGCTGAGGGCGGCCTGGGTATGCCAAGCATTGAGATTCGTCAACATATGCTTCGCATTGCATTCCTGGACCGATTGTGTCGCGAACCGGACGAGGTGGGAGCCTTCTGGAAGGAAGATGCCCGGAAAAATTTCCCGTCCCTGAGAAGTGTGCACTCGTGCGAGGGGGAGGCCCGCCGTAGACCCCGAGCCGAAAGCTCCTTCTATCATGAATGTCGTCGCGCTCTGAAATGCCTCTTACGGGCGTCGGAAGGCCTCTCCAACGTCCAGGCGTTGTCTCGTAGGGCATTGTATCAAGTGTTAGTTCGGGGGTCCGTTCAAGATGCTCTGATTAGCGAGCTCGGTCTTACGAAGCAGCAGGCTCGCTCAATATGGCCTTGGGCGCCAGGGTTGAAATGCCTCACTAACGACGAGGCATCACTCACCTGGCAGGTGATTCGTGGAGCCCTCTGGGTCGGCAAAAGACTTTGTGCAGCGGGCTTGGAGAATTCTCCAAACTGCCGCCGCTGTGTTGGGGAAGTCGAGACCATTGGTCACGCCTTCTTTCAGTGCAGAGTGGTAGTGCCGTTGTGCAAGTTTGTTGAAGGTCTCATGGTTCGCGTCTTGCGGAGAAAGACCTTTGTCCTGGATGTCGTTTCTGTTTGCAGCAATGTGGTACCGCAGATGTCGAGGGCTGAGAATTATGTGTTCTGTTGCTTACTAGGCGTTATGAGAGTCGTGATTTGGACGACGCGTCAGAAGGAATTCTATGGTGGCGAGAAGTTTGTTTCTTCCGAACTGATCTTGTTCTTTAGGCATCTGCTTAAAGTCAAGATTAGGACGGAAAGGCGGCGACTCACATCATCTGAATTTGGCGAAAGGTGGGTGACTCTTGCGCGTTTGTGCCGTGTGAAAGGGGCTGACCTTGAGTGGCATTTTGATGCCGGTTAGGCATAGGATATTGTTTACCTGGGTTGAACTTGGGCAACCCATCCATGCTTAGGCTAGATTAGGGTTTTTGGTGTTTTATTTTTAGTTTCTTAGGATTATGTAAACTTAGCTAAGGTATGTTTGCTCATTGGCCCCTTTTTTTTCTGTCCCCTTTTCTTTTCCTTTAGTTTAACTCCCCATCCCTCCCCTCTTTAGGTGCTCAGTGATTTCAGTTCTCTGGATGATGCGGGACGCCTTTCGTTTTCGTGTGTGTGATCCTTTTTCGTATGTTTGTGTGTGAATCAGTGCGTGTTTGTGAATGGTTGGGATGGATAAATGTGTATTTTAGATTGTCAAAGTCCCGTGTCGATTTCGCCCAGTTAATTGATTTTACTGGCACATTTAGGATTTGTGGGGGGGGGGTTAATTACTAACATGATTTTGTTTAGTTTTCTTGTACATATTTGTATTCATACTGTATATATTCATTGGGGATTATTTTATTTAATTTTTATGCCCGCCCCCCCAACAGACTTTATTGTACATATGGGTTTATTTAGGATTTTCATAGAGACAATGAGGTATTTTGGTGGTTGTAGAACGAATGGTATGTATGAATGTGGTGTTTTGGTGAAAGGAATATTGTTTTGTATGTTTGGGTCAGTGCGTGCGACTAGCTAAGTTTAATTTTAAGACAAGCGATGACCTTCCTTTCCCAATCCCCATTTTTGGCTTTGTGCCACATTTACTGTGTTTTGTATACAGTAATAAATATTATCACGAGATCCAACTAGAGACTCTGATCGACTGCGACTAGTCAACACATTCTCCAGGAACGTCTTCCCAGAAATATACAGAAATACTATATGTACTTATTGTGTACACTTTCTTGTTATAATACATTCTTGTTCTAAGTACATTTTGTGTTGCATTATTATCCCATGCATTAGGCGAGATTCAACAATGAGTCAAGACTCAACAGTTCTCAATCTTTTTATCGCCTGTACGAATAAATGATCTACTATAAAACTTCGCAGACTCATTTAATTTATTCATTGAAAAAAATCAACAGAGTCTATCTCTAAATTATCTCCTTCAAAGTCGTCAAATTATAATTCTGCTTCACCTTCGTTCTTTTGTTCGGGGGAACGTACATTATGCCCTGTCTTTGCCACAGATAATTAATGGACCATTCCTGATTGACCACACGGAAAAGCGGCTGTTTTATTCCAACGTGAAAACAATAAAGAAAGGATAGAGGAGGTGATAATATTCTCATATGAAATGGAAGAAAATGTCAATTTTAAAATCTTTTCACTTGAAAACTCTTGCGTCTTTAAACGATGACCGATTGCACTTGTTTTTCGAGCACACCCGTCTGCTAGCAGATTCCTATCGCAGGCACTTTCGTGTTTTTTCAATAACCACAGAGCCCATCTCTGGTTTATAAGGCAACTATACCAAGCGGATGTTAGAAGAGAGTGCAAAATCTGGAGTTTGAGCAAAGCCAGTATGCTTAAATCCTCGGTCACGGTGACTTGTGACATCGTGCCAGCACGACCATCGACAGTCTCTAAACAGATTTGTTTGCCCAGTTTCTTTTGTGGTATGTTTGTCAAACTTTTCAAATTTGCCGTACGCTGGGATTGCGTCCCTCTGACCCATAACATCAAGAACTCACCATCTCGACAAATCGACTACAGTGAGATTTGAAACCGGGGTTCTTGATTGGGAAGCTAACGTTCTATGCCCATGTCCGCATACATTTTCAAATAAGGACTTGCGTGTTACTGCAATATTTTCTTCAGCTCAAATATACAAGAGGGGAATTTCTCCGAGTATTTCATCATCGTGGAACTCGCCCTGGGGTTTATTCATTCATTAATTTAAGAATTAGCATTCATCAGAATGTTCAAACAGCAAAACCGTAAAATTTCTAGGGGTACTATTAGTTTTATAACATTCGGTTTATTTAGGAAAAAATCTAATCAAAGAAAAAAATTATTTTTAAGAAATATTCAGATATTAGAAGATTTAGTACTTCCAATGTACCAGATATTCTCTGATACCTTCAGCACGTGAGCAATTATAAGTCTCTGTTAGTCACATCAGAACGTTTTCATTAAATATGCTTTATTATCCGTCCAACATGCTCATCTTTGTTGTTGTATTACCGACGTTTCGGCTATTCTTCCCACCGACCATCTTCTTGATCAATCAGAATTTAGCATTATTTGATTTTGATTATTTACAGTATTATTAATTTCTTTGTCAGAACTACTTTTTTCATTACAGGCTACTTTTTATGTATTTTTCATTTAAATTTTTTCTTATTATTTTCCTTTAAAATTTTTATGGTTTTTTTATTTAAGTTTTTCATATTATTTTTGTAAAAATTTTGTGAATTTTTTATTTGAAATCTTTTGGATTTTTTTATTAAGAATTCTTACATGTTTCTTATTCAGAATTTTTCATCATTCTTGTTCAAATTTTTTTTAACTTCTTTTATGAGATTTTTTTTATTTATTTCATTATTTTTCCCTATTGGAATTGATGATAAAAAAACGACTAAAATATGCTTTTAGCTGTAAGTATGTTGTTGTACTCCCGACGATTCGACTATTGTTCCAAGCGGCCTTCTCCAGGAGTCTGTCTTCATACCCTGTAATCTTTTGAGGATTTGGAACGGGATCTTTTATTCAATTCACAGGCATAGATTTTTCTTATTCCGCCTTCAATGCTTTGATATATTTTATATCAATTAATACTCACTAGTCTACTCGTATTTAGTGGCCTCCAAACGGATGTGACATAAGGTCCGTTTCATGTTTGCCACCCAAGCGCGTACACCCGGGTCAGGGCCAAAAGTTGTCCAGTCCCCAACAACCGTAGGATGCGCTGGCATCAGTATTGCAATGAGGGATTACTGCTTCAGGTGAGACGGTAATAGCTAGCCGGACAGCGTACTGCTAGACACTGCCAATCGTAGCTTAAATGTGGCACAAAGATTGAGCACTCAGTGTGGGTCTAAATCACTTCTGTCATCATTAATCTAGTGAGACAAGTTTGCTAACTATCACACCACGTCGAAGGTCCCTCGCTAATCGTCTAAACCTTTTGTGTCGATTGTTTTTTCCTTCAGTCGAAGAAGAGTATGTGACTTTTCAGTACTACTGGGTCCAGCGATTGAACTCACAACTGCTAGGAAACCTAGCAAGTTTTAAACACCGCTTTACTCCGCTAAATCACGTATATGCTTACCGTGGGATACACGGTCTAGTGCATAGATGGCGAATCACTGACCCGCTGGACATGAACTGACCCACCATCAATATTTTAGTGAACCACGACTCAGGGAAATGACGTCATTAAATATGGTTCGACCAATCAAATTTGTTGATTTTCTGATTTTTGTTTGTATACCTGAACACATCTAACTAGTTTTCCCAGCCAGTTTCAGAACGTTTTGTACCGTTGTGTAGGAAGGTTTTATCTCTCTTTGCATTTTATGAGTTGCTATCGCATCCATTCTTAGTTCCTGTTCGGTTAATTCTATTCTGAATTTATTTGCGATAAAAAGGCTCTAAATTCAGAAATGCGTGAGACAACGGTTGAAAACTGATGACTACTGATGTGACTGAAAAATTCAGGAAGAATTTCTGCACATTTCGTCAATCCCCATATCGGATGTTCTTCTTTGAAAAGTACGATAACTTGACTCTCAAAATCAGTGATTTATTTAGTCAGACGAGAAGGACAGAACGAAAGATGAATGTTGTCTGCAAATAACCTTTAAATGACGAGTCACAAGATCGAACAAAGGTTAATCGATCATAAAAGAAGCAATCAGAGTTATGTAATTACCCAAGATTCAAATGATTATTCAAGGTCATGAATATTCAAGAGATTTATTCAAGGTTATTCAAGGTCAATTATTCCTGAAAAATAAAACAGTGTTAATAAATTTGCCGCTTTTTTTACTCGGCGCCCTGTAGATGTTTGTTTGTTTGTTTAGCACAATATCAAACTTTATGAGTCATTTAAAGCTGAAATCTAGATATTTTATACGTAATTTTACTTTTGATTAATTTAGTTTTTTTTTCATAATTATGGTTTTATTGATACAAATCTTAATAATTAAACGAGTGTTGGTGGGAGAAGTGGTGAATTTATATCTTTCTCAAAGTAATCTAATATAACCCAAACTGGAATTGGAACTCAGCTCTCCGATTAACAATTCTGAGCCATTATTTATTACACCATTCGCACATCCAAGCTTACAACACTTGGTATTTCCAATCGCTCACCCATCTAGGTAGTGGCCTGGATCGACATTGCTTAACTCCGATGACCGTCCGGGAAACGGTGTTTCAACATGATGTGACCTTAATAGTTACCTCGAATTAAAGCATTAGCATCTCAGATGCAGCAATAACTTTCTCATTAAAACAATATCGGTAAGTATATGAGTGACTCATTTATGTTTGTGAACATTTTTGAAGTACCAAAAATGACCCGTCAACTATAAAGTTTCGCCCTCTTTGGTCTAGTGTGTCACTCGGATGGTAAAGTGTTCGGTTCAAAATGCCGAGAATGTTATCGTCTATAAAGACATACATCTGAAGAAGGCCAAATAGTCGAAATGTTTTGAGAAAGATAACGTTTATAATAACTCTTTTTATTTACTAATTCCATGCTTCGTAATAGTTTGTTTAGCTTTTTAAGGCACCTATTGCTATTCAAATATGCGTTTAGATATCGGTGTTACATTTTCTATCCCTTGGTAAAATCCTCATCATCATAATAATCATCCGTTCCGTATCCCGTAACCTATTAGGATCTAAGGGGCACCATAGGTATTGAAGCCGCTACTGCAGTGCTCATTCCTGGACAAGCTAGACTGGCGGAGCCCAACACTCCCCGGACCGGTGTGAATTCAGAGTTTTTCTTTGCCTAGACCTACTACCCAATAAACAAGTCTGTCCTGTAATTTTACCCCTAGCTGGGAAGGGAGAAGAAGTTGATTCTACTTGAGACGAACTCTTACTCCTTCATAAATACTAACCTGCGAGACTTCCTAAGCGCATGCAGTCGAGACAAACTAGGCAGGTTGGGAATCACAAAGATGTAGCCATGAGCAGGTCAGGAAGAACACTTATTCACATTAACTACGTACACAAAAGTTTGTCTAGCCTAACCAGGGGAGGGCTCCACAGGAAACCACCCCGATGTGATATTGGTTGACCTAAAAGAGAAAATCAAAGCTAGCCCCGTTCAAGTGAACCAAGCTTGCCTCGATCACCCACCTTTCGCTAAAGGCTGTCGAATGCAAGCATTTTCTATCAGTTCTAATCTTCATCTTGAGCTGATGCTCAAAAAATCGGATCATATCCTGATGAGAAAGACGGTCGCCTCGCAAGACTTCCTCCAGTCGCGTCGTCCAAATCAACATTCGGGCCGTAGCAATCAGCGTTACAAACACCATTCGTTTCACCTGCGAATACGGGGCGACACATTGTCACATGCGTATGAACGATCAATGAGCACGAGCTTGTCGGCAGATATGAGCCGTCAGCTCGCCGACATGGTCTCATAAGGGGCGGACCCGAGAACAATGGTAGAAACCGTGCACTCCCGTTTTTCCAGGCCAAGGTCACATCGTTCACAGTCTGAAAAATCCGCCAAGCCCCATATAAAGGCCATGTCATTGAGAGGCAACCTATTCCGAGCCATTCGACAGGTAAGCGAAAACTCAGAGTTACTGAGGTAATCAGCCGCTGGCGGCCAAGACCAGAAGGAGTGAAACTCCTCCTCCGATAATGCATCATATTGTCATGACTAATACCAATACATGTTGCCGATTTGCCTACCGAATCTATGGATAATGCATTCTTCAGTATTTCTATGAAGTTTATTGTTAATCCTTTCACCCCAAGTAAGGAAGCAAGGATTTACAGGGAGTGGAAGAGGGTGAGAAGAATTTAGTGCGGAGAAATGAGTTGGTCAGTGTGTTCCTGCAGCTGGATCCTGTCATTGTTCCTCATTGCCTGGTCGTCGTTGAGTGCATCAGGATCTGGATTGGTCTCCTTTGTAACCTGGTCCATGTAGGTCACGAAAAGTAGAGGAGAGAGATTGCAGCCTTGCTTAACCCCAGATATTACTGGAAACTAGTCAGACGTTCCACTTGCCGTGCGGACTGCGCTTTTGCTGTTAACGTACATGGCGCGGATGTTGTCGAGAATCTGCCACTTAACATCGTACAGCTCGAGGACCTCTCGTGGCTTATCTCTGTTGACTCTATCGAAGGCTTTTTCCTGATCCACGAATACCAGATGGAGATTATGGTCACCCTCTCACACAGTTGTCGGAGTGCAAACATTGCACCGGTGCACCCACTTCCCTTCCTGAAGCTAAAGGTGGGTGTCACTGAGGAGATGTTCTGTTTTAACTCTAGTGCGCTGCTCAAGGAACTCTGCATACAATTTCTCTACATAGCTGAGTAGTGTCGGTATTGCACTTTTTCTTGCTACCCTATTTCTTCCATATTGGCACCATTATTGCATTTTACCAGTCTCATAGTACTTTTCTCTCTTCCCATGCTTTCTGAAAGATGGTGGTGAGCCATTGGATTCCTGTTTCGCTACAAGCAAGAATGGCTTCATTTGTAATGCCATCATTTCCTACTGTCTTGCCCTTGGGGCTGGTTTTCACTGTTTTTCTCACATCACTCTCCAGGATGGTAGGTTCTCAGTGGCCTGGACGGCTGGGGTCAAACCGAGACTGTATTTCGTGCCCTTTCCCTCCTGATGGATTCTGTAGATCTTTGACAAAAGGAGATACTAAATTGTTTGTCCATTTAAAAGGCTATATTTATGAGAAAATATATTCAGTTTAAAACACAAAAATAATCATAAAACTGAGTCGAAAGAGGCACAATCTTTTCCTGTTACCCAGAGGTTAGACCACACGACGTAATTGTTTGCCTTTAACTACAGAATATATATATGTGTGCGTGCGTGTGTGTGTGTGTGTGTGTGTGTGTGCGCGCGCGTTTGTTTGTTTTTATTATAATATTTTTAATATATATTTTCACAGTGTTTTGTGGATGTTCACTATTTACCCATAACGGGTCAGGGTGGACCTGGCATCAATTTCATGTTTCAATTTCATGCAAAGTATGCGCATATATATATATATGTATATATGTATGAGCGTATTTACGTATGTACATGTGCGTATGTACATTTTAATACAGCGACACACCTAAATTTCTAGAAAAACTAACTTAAAAAAATAATTTGTTTATTGTCGGATAAATACCGAAATTTCCTATAGAAATTTGTAATTACCTGAATATTTAGGGTTTATAATTATTATTTTCTTTTCTTCTCTCTACCTATATAATTTTATTGCTAAGCCCAGTGCAGTGGTTTCCAGGACAGAGTAGGATGATTTGGTTGGTTAATTTTATTTCGTGGCATATCAATCTCTATGGGTTATTTAATGCCAAAATCTAACTATTTTGAACAAAATTATATGCCTTCAACAAAATATATTTTGAACGTAATTGTTTGCCTTCAACTACAGAATATATATATATATATATATATATATATATATATATATATATATATATATATATATATGTGTGTGTGTTGCTAGTATTTTTATTATAATATTTTTAATATATATTTTCACAGTGTTTTGTGGATGTTCACTATTTACCCATAACGGGTCACGGTGGACCTGGGAACGATTAAGAGATGGTACCATGCTCCTCAAAACCTCCAATCTCCCGATCAGACGTCTTACTGCTGGATGTATTTTATTGTCATACCGAGGGAAGTGTAGGATGGAATACTTGAAGCAAAAGGTACCGTTCTACAAATAAAGGCTGAAAATAACATAGACGGAGCATATAAGTATTGAGGAAATCTAAAAGGACACTAATATTTAGAACTAGAAAGATACACCTGAAATATATAGAACAAGTAATGAGGAAAGGGAGCTTAGAGAATTCAACACTTACAGGGCATACTGATGGTTAAAGTAAAGCATCAAGTAACATAACTAATGATTTTGTGTAAATAGATGGGAGAACAGAGAGTGGAAAAGAGAGTAAAAAGTCAAACAAGGGTCTAAAAAGTATAGGAAGTTGTGGAGAGCCATGATCGCCCATATTCTGAATGGAAACGTCGCATGAATGAAGATAAGGTAGGTGCGAAAATTTTTCAGCGTTTTTACTTTTGAACCTTGTTTTTCGTTGGTTAATTTTTACAAAGCCTTCATGGTATTTGTCTGCTACATCCCAGAATTGCTACTGAATCTTTGACTTTTACTCAGTATAAGGTTTGCTGTAAGTATTCCAAGTACATTGTGGGTTAGAGCCATTTTTGGAAAAAAAATATCAACTTATCACAAAGACTTAGCTTGAAGTTGCCAAAATTCAGCTGGTGTGGAAATATGAACGATAAAAAAAAAGGCAGAAAGATAGCCGGAAATTTGATAAAAGAGATAAAATAAAGTCACTTAGGTTATCAGCGAGCAAAGCAAATTTGGCCTTTTCTCTGGTAATGGCAGAAGAGCACCATTACAAATAAGTGGCATTTAATCGAGTCAAAAGAATAATACAGAAAATCGGTTTCATGAAAGTATTCCAGGCAGAAAAGCCATCATGTTCCAGAACAGATAAAACATTCGCTCTCCATAAATATACAGGTGGGAAAAGAAGCATATGGACACAAAATATATATTTAATAGCCAATTTTAAGTTCGTAAATATATTTTAAACTAGCTTAAATGGGCTCGTGATTGAGCCTTCGGCCTGTTCCATTGATCTTCCCACAATACCTCAGAAACAACGCAGTCCCTAAGTCTTTGCATATTCTCAGCATTAGAAGCTCTCCCAACTGCCGTTTGATCTGAATTTTCATTTGCACGGGTCTTTCTTTTCCTCGGTGCAGCGTTGGTTCTTTCGATTGCAATCCGGTCCTCTGTTGGTGGAGACATTCTTTTTGCGAGACATACTGCTGCCATATGCGATAGGCAACAATAAACTACAGAATAACTTAAAATTGATTTCCGCATTTAAGTATTGCATTAATATTTAAGCTGATCTTTTAAAGGTTCATCGATAATTCTTCTACCACCACTTAATTTAAAAGCAATCTGATCTACGTAGGCCCTTACTTTCCGTACAAACAACTATTTTTATTTCGTGGGTGAGTTTCGCTGGCTTATGCAATTAATTTCAATTATTCCCAAATTTATTTTCAAGCCATAAAAATTGTTATCGTACAAAAAATATCTAAAAATCACGTAAAATAATCGGCGCAAACAATCACAGTAATGACAACTTTGGAATTCAAAATTTCAGGAATGCGTGTTTTTAAATTGCTCACGGAGTCGGCCTGATTCCAAAATGGTATGATATGATATGATATAAATCCTACTAAAGAAATACTGTAACCACTAAAAATAACATTTATAATATATATAATCTAAAATGTCAGGATTTAAAAAATTGTTTAACATACTGAAGACACCCAGCTCTTGATAATGACTGAGATAGTCGAAAGGACTTAAACAAAACACAGCTGTATTTAAATAAAACTTCTTTTAGACGAATACTTGCCGCCTAAACCCAATCGACAGACATTTTGGGTTTTGGCATTTGCTAAAGTGCGAGGTTCATGATCACTGCGCCACCATCTCTGCACTGGTGCTATGACACACATGATAACGGGATGGACGCTTGGCACGCTCACATAATGTCATGGGTTGTGCCATTCTGGGCTATATTTGTTACTGTGAAATAGAAAAAAACAAAAAATGACCATGAAATTCAACTAGTTTAATGATCACAATGTATTTTGTTCCATGAAAAGGTAGTGATACTGCAAAAAATGTAAGTAATTTTAAATAGGGTATTAATTTCCAACCAACCTATATGTATATATACAGGGTTGGACAACATAATTTAAACACTTGTTAAATTCAAATAAAATTCATTTAATATGGAGTTCGTCCTCCTTTCGCCTCACAGACAGCTTTAATACGTCTAGGAATGGAATCATACAGCTTCCTGACTTCATCCAGAGGAATTTTCAGTCATTCTTCCATTAACACATTCTCCAGCTCTTTACGACACGACGATGGAGGATAGCCGCTCCTAACTCGTTGCTCCAAAATGCACCACAAATTTTCAATAATATTGATATCTGCAGATTGGGGAGGCCACTCTATGTGTTCTAGCTCACTCTCATGCTCTTCATACCAATTCTTAACCACTCGAGCGGTATGTATTTGATCATTACCGTCTTGGAAGATGCAGTCACCATCAGGGAATAAATCTTGGCAATTGGATGAACATGATCTCCCAAAATGTTCAGACAATCTTTTCTGTTGATTATACCATGCAGGGCAACTAATGGACTGAGACATTTCCATGATATGGTGGCCCAAACTATCATTGATCTCCCTCCATGCTTCACTGTTGGAAGAAGGCAGTCAGGGTTGTAAGCTTCTTTGGGCTGCCTTCACACATAGTCTCGCTCTGAAGTTGGGAAAAGAGAAAAACTGGACTTGTTTGAGAATATGACTTGCTTCCATTGGTCTGCAGACCAGGCATTGTGATCTCTGCACCACTTCAACATCTTCTGAATGTTGCGAGTGGAGAGAAGAGGTTTTCTCACGGCGGCTCTTCCATGATATGCAGCTTTATGGAGCTCACGACGAACAGTTTTTGTAGAAACTGCACTATTCAGATGATTATTGAACTCAGCAGTCACTTTGGCCCGCATTTGTCCGATGATTTTTTGCCACATTGCGTTTCAATGTCAGTAAGTTTGCAAGTCCGGCCCAAATTGCTACGGTTGCCAGAGGTTTTGCCCTGTTTCTCGAATTGCATCATAGTTCTTGATATGGTAGCACTTGAAAAACCCAACAGTTCAGCAACCTTAGTATTCGAAGCTCTTGCCATGCGAGCTCCAACAATTTGCCTTTTTTCGAACTCGGAGAGGTCACACATTTAGCTTAAATTTGACTAAATTCTAAAAATAAATAAGACAATGACAGTAAATTAGATAAATAAACGTATTTACAATAGATATAACCTGCAAAATTTTAGTTAAAGTTCTTAATATAATAGGTCTTTGAAATATAGGAGATAAGGATTCTTCTACCATTTATTTCTTGTTGTTATATATATATATATATATATATATATATATATATATATATATATATTATATGAAAAGTTTATTTAACTTTTAAAACATCAATTGGAAATACCGTTCAAAAACTCCTACCCCTGATCACTGGGAGTTTTGCTAAGAAACATCGATGTCGGGATAAAAACTGATATTGAAAAAGTTAAGTAATCTTTTCATATAATATCATTAACGCTCGATTTTTAATATTATTTTAACATTTTTAATATTGAGCACTATATTTAAAAATATTTGCTGTTTCTTAAATCTTTATGAATATTATGAATATATATATATATATATATATATATATATATATTATATATATATATATATATATATATATTATATATATATATATATTATATATATATATATTATATATATATATTATATATATATATATATATATATTATATATATATATATATATATATATATATATATATATATACTATGAATATACATAATATTCCACATCGTTGCACGACTCAGAGTTTCATGCGGACAAGCAATCTTCAGGTGCAAAATACTCACTGACCGTTAAACGTTATGAAGTTCGCATTCTCGTGGTGTCGATTTAAAATTGAGTGTTAAGACTTGTTTACTTTATTATTGTTGTCTATAATATTTAAATTAATTATTTATAATTTCTATCGGTCAAATTCTTAAGTTCGAAAAACGAAGAATTAAAAAAAATTAAATAAATTAAAAAAATGAATTTTTGTAAAAACGCGAACATCGAAATCGAGGAGGGATTACTCCTATTTCTGCATAAAAAATGTCGTTATTTCAGTACATATTTAAACTACAGACACTAGATCTGACTTCTTACAGCACAAATTAACTTAGCTTGAATTTGAACTCGGTCTTCTGATTACTTTTTAGTTGCTTGTAGACATTAGGTCAACTTATCTGTCTTTCTGGCATAAACTACTTAGAGGTCCCTTTGGTTTACTTACTTTAGGCATAATTTGTAATAAAATCCAATCAAATTTCGTGAATAAATCACCACACACCACTCTCCTCATTTGACATACAGGCAACCATGTTGTTCTTGTTAGAAGCACTGTCTTAGAATCCTTGTAAGCATCATCAATTCAAAATCAATATGGCCGATAAAATATTGCCTGAAATTAGTTTATCCAAACATCATCATTATATCATTAAAGTAGAATGTTTTCTTCCGGCATTTGCTACAATCGTTTAATGGCAAACAAATTGATCGGTCCATGAGTGGCGCCACCAAACATTGGACAGCTAGCTGTGAACTACAAAGTTAATAAACTTTCCGTAAGCAACGTTGCTACCTGATGGAGTCAATGGTGCCCAGCAACTGTTAGACAATCTCTTCTACATGTTTAACGTACTGCAGTAAAGGTTGACTTTTTATCTCAGTCGTATAGGCCAACCCCAGGCTTTTGGAGAAATATTGCTTTCATGCTAAAAATCTCGACTTTTAAACTAGAATTTACAGTTTGTTTTTTACACATTGTTGGAATACCATACAAGATTATAACTCAGTCGCATGATAATAAAAAATAACTTAAGTATATAATTAGCATACGAAGCCTTAGGTAATTCCAAGTTCAACGAAATGTAATATACAAAAATCCGACTTCTCAGACAATCAATAATTATGCTGGCCCAATCAATGGAAGACAAACATAGTATATCAACAGAGATATACGTATTTGCCCACATTAATTAGATTTCGCTTGTAAATAGTATGAATTACTCTTGTAGACTTTTGGAATCAAGGTTCATATCGTTTTCAAGTAGGTACCTCCTCTTTTTCGCTAAAAAGAGCATGGAATGATTATAAAGGCCCCAAAATTGACGAAAAAATGTTTCGTCAAAATCTATATGTTATTATTAAGAGGAAAGACCAAAGTTTTTTTTATTATTTTATTGAAGTTTTTAATCCTTTCGAGCACGTCGGAAATTTCGGTTAAAAATCTTGTTTTTTTTGTGTCAGCGGTGGGGAAACTATTTACATTGTTCGGACAATAGTTTTCATCTTTATTGTCATATTAACGACGTTTCGGCAGTTGTACGCTTCATCCTTCTTCAGGTGATATAAGTTGGAATTCCGAACCGAAACCTTTATTTCGTCCACCGGGATAGATTGTTCTAGTTCCACGCCTTTTCTGAATATCTCAATTTCTGTTATCTCCCTTTTCGTAACTCAACACTCCAAGTTTTTTTCACCTCTACTGTGGCCGGTATTGAACTAGCAACTCTTTGTCTCATGTCACTGGATTATTTCAACATTTCGCGTTTTGTTGCGATAAAAAAACACATTGTTTTGGAAATTCTTGCAAAAATCAAATAATTGTAGGATTTTAATTAAATTTTCGGGACATATTCACAACTGAATGAAATAATTTTTTAAATATGTTTTTTAGAAAATCGTGTAATTTTTTTTTTACAGCTGTTACCCCCAACTTATTTAAATTTATGAAATTTCGAGAAATTAAATTTTGAAACGATATTTTGTGTATTAATTAAAGTTTGGACTACTTGGAGAATGTAAATCCTCTATTTTTTTTTTTCAAACAGTTACTCATTTACCGAAAATCTGATTCGAATTGTAAAATATAAACATGCAATAAAACTGATAGTGTTTAATTAGAAATTTATTTTATAAAGAAGTTATATTAAGGAAACTACTGTCTTAAGAAAAAAAATTCGATGAAATCTGAATTTTCACAAGAATAGTTTTCTTGTTTTTAAAACTTTATAATAATTTGTAAAGTTTCAAATCTTTTAGAATTCTGTATTAAATGCAGTGTTTTAGATTGTATTATTAAGTGTAGACTATATTTACTAATCCTAAGTAGGAAAGCGTAATACAAATTATCACACATCAACATTTTAAAATGTATTTTGAATTTTTTATTATTGTAGAAACGTGCCAATTTTTGTAAATATGTAGATCATACGCGACATGATCAGAAAATAAAAGCGATATCTATATTAAATTTGAAGTCGAAATTTCTAAAATTGAATAAAACATTAGGTTACAGTGAATATTTTCCTAAACTTTTAAGATTACTGAGTACTTAAAAAATTATATAAAAAAAGTGTTCACATCATTTCCTTAAATTATGTTTTACAGATAACGTTTCCGTAGAATAACATTAAATCTGTCATCACCTCACCAAACACGACGGCACTGCTAATGTCGGTTAAAAACATAGTTACTGTTTGTTAAAAAATAATTTTTAAACTTAAAGTAAGTAATATTTGTTTAAAATCAAATTAATTATACTTTAAATCAGCTAATTTTTCTCAAGTAAAGTTTCAGAAAAGTATATTTTATTTTTGCAAGATTTTTAATACCGTGAACTAACTTGTGTTTTCAAATATCTAAAAAAATAGACGACTTTGAAAATCGATTCCAATCAATATAATTTCTGTTTGAAATACACCAGTGTATTTTGCTTACTGAAAAAAGTAAATTTAATCCTTTAGTTTTCCAATGCGAAAACGAAAGAATCATTAAAGCTTTTTTCATTTTTTATTTAAATTAATTTAAACCTTACGTATCGCGATTTTTTAAGTGAATTTGATCCGGCACGACCAGGTCAGGTAAATCAAATGGACCGGTATTTTTTTTATCAGCTGCCATTAATTCGTTGAGCCCCTGTGAGTATAGCGTCACACGTTGTTTATATTTTTTCGCTGCAGAGCATTTTGGTGACACGGTCTTGCTCGTTCAGAGTAGGGTTAATTGATTGATTCATTTTCTACGGTTTATCAACCCTTTACGAATTATTTAAATCCAGAAAATAGTTTTAGATTGTAAGATTTTTCTCTTGATTTAGTGATTAAATCTAACTAATTAACCCATAGATGGTGAGAGAAGAGGGTATTTGTACGTAAGTGAAATTAACGAACCCAACGGGAATTGAAGCTTCCCGATTAACAATTCCGAGCCATGATCAATTACACACATCGCACATCCAAGCTTACAGAACAGGGTATTACCAAGCGGTCCCCCATCTAGGTACTGACAAGATTCTACGTTGTTTAACTTCGGTGATTGTACGGGAACTAGTGTGTGGCTGTTAGTTTAAGAGAGCGGGAGTCGCAGACGAGCCAAAAAGAGCAGGAGATGATGGAGGCAAAAACGTAAGTATAAATCTTTGCCTGAAACGATGGTGTTGTAGCATGAAACAGTAAAAACCTTGTTTGGAAGTATTAATGATGATACGTTAATGAAGCATTGATTAAGCTTTCTTTTACCTTTGATAACACAGCAGTATATATATATATATATATATATATATATATATATATATATATATATATATATATATATAACATCAGTAGAGTGTTTTCGTGATACGGTCTTGCTCGTTTCTTATATATATATCTGCCGATTTGCCCATTCGGGATAATAAGTATATATTACTTTTTGATTTTAGCTCTTTTTTAGACTTTGTATTGCATAAAAGAATAAAAGAAAAACTCTTGTTTGGAAGCTTAATGTTTGTTTTATTTCCTGTTTTAAGCTTCGATACCCCATCAATATATATATATATATATATATATATATATATATATATATATATATATGGAATGAGCTGGCAAGACTATGTTTACACAGCGTTTTATCAGGGCTGATTTCTCTCATCCATCATTATCTGAGTTCCGGCAATGACCTGGTCACAAGTGTGCCGGATTAAAGAAGTTGGACTGCATTTAGATATCTGTACATAGATTTATTTGTTAACATATGGAGTATTTTGTTCCTGCTATCTTTCGCCTTCTTTGGGGAAAGTTTCAGGATTCCATCCTCACAATTTCTCATGTTTCTGGGTGATGGACTAGTATGAATGGTTGTTTCTGACCTCATTACTTCCCATTAAGTGAAGTTTGTAGGGATCAAAATAAGAGGCAATCCGAAGGTGCAAGGTCAGATGAGATCGGCGAGTATAGTAAAGCTTTCCAACTAAGCTGCACACATTTCTATATAATCTGCAGGGAGATGTGAGGTCAGCTGTTTTCATGGTGGAAGACGCCTTCCCGACTGGTCTATACCTGACTCTCTACATCGATTGCCGCCTCTAATCAGTCCATTTAGGAAGAGTACATGTCCTTATTTTATTTTCGGATATAAATCAGATAAAGGATGACCACGAACAACAAACAATATAGGCTGAATTTTTATTAGTTGCTAGTGTATATTCTTTTTTAACTGTATAATTATGAACAAAAATCGTTTAAATTTTTTTCAGCAAATTTTTTTGCTAACCTAACCATAAAAATAACCTTGACAATATATATATATATATATATATATATATATAGTTTTCATTGTTGAGGTCGTCTTTCCTTTGTTCTTTAATACGGTAGTAGCCGCATAAATCAGCGTTGTTACATCTCTTTTGTATTTTTTACTAAATTATTAAATTTGTTTATGAACCAGTAACAAACATTTACTCAAACACATTTGAATATTTTCTATACACGTAGAAAATATTCTATACGAAAGCGAAGACAACTGCTGTAGATGATTATTGCCAGCATCTTGATCAAGTAAAAAAGCATTAACTAGAAATTGTCCTTTATTGGTAAAGAGAAAAAGGTGTTATTCTCAAGCATGATAATGCAAGGGAACACATGGCAAAAGAAACTTAACTAAAAAATAATATCGTCACATTGAGAGGTTTGTTCGCATCCTCCATACTCTCTTGAGTTAGCCTCGATAGATCGTTACTTTTAGGTCACTATAGAATTCTATAAATGGCAAAACATTTAGAAACAAAGAATAACTTTAAAACATACTTCCAAGTGTTTTTTCGGGAAAAGAAATAACAGACTTATTAAACAGAAAATTAAAAAGTTGTCTTTCGGTGAAAATAAAGATGATTACAATTTCAGTAAATAATCTTTAAAAATATTTGACTTACATTTTATTTTTACATGATATCAGGTACAACATAATTACTTTCCGAAAATTCTAATATTTAAGCAAGTCTCGTTTCTTTAAAAGAAATAGTTGATATTAAATCATAGCGGTTTCGGTGTTGTTTGAGAATATTGTAATATATTTCATTAAAAAACAACTCTGACAAAACAAAGTAATTATCTATCGACACATCAAAATGATTTATGTATGTTGATCGTGACTTCACACTCCAGAAAAGTACTGACATTTTTATTTTTCTGCACCTGAAATATAGAAAACTGTTTTCTTCACATTCCCCCAAAAGCATTGAGATAAATAGATGATAAAAAGAGATAGATACATCATAAACAGACTGAGAGAGAGAGAGAAATAATAAACAGACTGATATATATATTGCTATCCACAGAAAGACTGTTTTGCTGTATCACAGCTCATCAGTGTGAGTAGACATCCGATTGCCTCAAGCCGGGATCAAAACCAGATTGAATTGACATCAGTCGGAGATTTTACTCCTGAGCTATTTAAGCCCGGTAGAGAGGAAGTCGGAGTTTTACGTACTTATTCTTCGAATAAACACGCCAATGACAGAGAAGGTTCAATTCATAGAAGTGCTTTGAAGTATTAGCAGTAGTCGCCATTGTTTACAAATTCGCGCTTTCTCTCAAGAGTGCTCGACCGGAATTAAGATAGTTAGTTATAGATAGATGGACAGACCGATAGACAAACCGCGATAGATAGTTATAGATAGATGGACAGACCGATAGACAAACCGCGATAGATAGTTATAGATAGATAGACAGACCGATAGACAAACCGCGATATATAGTTATAGATAGATAGACAGACCGATAGACAAACGGCGATAGATAGTTATAGATAGATAAACAGACCAATAGACAAACCGCGATAGATAGTTATAGATAGATGGACAGACCGATAGACAAACCGCGATAGATAGTTATAGATAGATAGACCGACCGATAGACAAACCGTGATAGATAGTTATAGATAGATGGACAGACCGATAGACAAACCGCGATAGATAGTTATAGATAGATGGACAGACCGATAGACAAACCGCGATAGATAGTTATAGATAGATAGACAGACCGATAGACAAACCGCGATAGATAGTTATAGATAGATAGACAGACCGATAGACAAACCGCGATAGATAGTTATAGATAGACAGACCGATAGACAAACCGCGATAGATAGTTATAGATAGATAGACAGACCGATAGACAAACCGCGATAGATAGTTATAGATAGACAGATAGATAGATAGATAGATAGAAATTATTTCAGTGTATATGAATTTCAGCTTATTAATATCTGCTTTTAGCAGATATATATAAAATTTTGCTGGAGATTGTATTAGGCAACTTGAAGATTGTTAACCATATTCTGCAAAAAAAGCAAAAAGGATGTAATTACAGTTATTAATGCTTATAATTAAATTCCAGCTTTGTATTCATTGTCTTGACATAAGAAATATATAACTTCAAAGGAGAAATGAGACATGGTAAAGTAATTAAGTGATGTGACCACATCGTTGGAAATGACGAAAAATTTGAACAGAGATACCTAAAAAGAAATCAATGAAGAAATTTAAAACAGCTGTAATAACGGAATATAAAATAAAGTGTTTAATCACCACAATTAAAATGAAAGAAAAGGGTATTAACCAGGAAGAAAATACCTAAAGGTGTTGGTGTTGCGAAAAGCTCTTGAGAAAAGATGCAAGATACTAAAGCAAAAGAGAAGAAAATAACAATGTTGAAACTTGACTAATGCATGGAATAATAATGCAACACAAAATGTACTTAGAACAAAATGTATTGAAACAAGAAAGTGTACACAATATTTATATATAGTCTTTTGTATATTCCTGGGAAGACCGTTCCTGGAGAATGTGTTGACTGAGTCGCAGTCGGGCAGAGTCTCAGGATTTACTTGACCTCCCACAGGGCCAGGTTGTGACACAAGGTCGGAGTTTAACGTGGGAAGGGAGGGGGAATGGACCCGAGTTTTCACCCGGGTCGCAGTGCTTTGGCCCCATAGGCGATCATTCAGTGAGTAATCCGCGAACAGATACTACACTTTGATCTTAGCCCTGAGACCGATTCCACTTCCTTCTGCCAGTCGGGCAGAGTCTCTGGTTGAATCTCTTCATTCGTTCCCTCTCTTCCCGGTACCAACCATATTTATATGGTCGGTACTCCACTATGCAAATTAGGTGGATCCTACCACAACAAACAAAAGTAGAATCGTTTTGAGAAGATTACAAGGAAATACGTATATGTATGTTTAACGATAAATGTAGAAATATTAACCTGAAAGCTGGGCTAAAGGTCAAGTCCTTCGTTATGGCGTGCTAGATAATTTTCTCATCAGAATCCCTCTTAGACATTTATAAATCTATCATTGGTCTGTACATTGAATACTGTTGGTATACCTAGTCGGGTGATACTACTACTTATCTTGCGATTCTTGACAAAATCCAAAGAAGGTTTCTGTAATATAATTGATCCCAACCAGGCATCTCGAGTTCTGTCATTTTCCCACCAACGTGACGTGGCTACCCTCAGTGTTTTTCACAAATATATTCATAGCAATTGTTCTGGTGAGCTGTTCTCCGTAGCGTCTCGTCTGTATTAATTTAAGCAAGCTACTAGATTGGTAACTAGGTCTCACCTATATGTAACTGTCTATTCTATTCTAATACTTTCTTTTTCTTTCACCTTTCTCTTGTGGAAATACTTTCCAATTTCTTGCTTCGCTGTAATCTAGGATCTTCATAAATTTAAATGCAACGACAATCGCCATCTTCTGTTTACCTGAATCCTGTTCCTTTATTGTTCTTGTCTTCATTTCTCCTCACTCTCATTTTCTTTTACTCCCTGCCACCCACTACGTTCTAGTGGCATTGTAGCCGTGCTTGGGTTAAAGCAATTAGAAAAGAAACAGTTAAATATTATTAAAATAAACCACATGAGGGGTTAGCGAAGTAATCTCTTGGGTAGTAACATTTTAGGCTCGTTCAAAGCTGATGACAATTCCATGATAGATGGAGAAAATGATAAATGAAAGAAAAATATTTTAAGTTCTTGGACTAGATAATTTTAGCCTGCTATAAGTTACAACTAAGCAGCTTTTAAACTGGAATCTTCAACATCATTCCAGCGGGAAACCATTTTCGTGACCGATATTTTTCTCAAAATTTAATAATTTTCTCCTCGCCCCTTCCATATTTTTTCAGTGGCCTCATTCAGCTAGACTTACCCCATCCAAGTGTCAAGGTAAAGTCAATTTTAGGATTAGCGATGTCTGTGCCAGTCCTCTCCAGGGAAAGTAACAAATGTCGATTTAGATGCTGAATGACGTGCCCTGCATTATTTGATGAGGACACGTTTTTTGCCTAACGTTTTGACAATCGATAATTGTTTTTATTAAATTACTCATAAAGTTGCTTCTTTTTTTTTTCTTTTTGTAAATATGTACTTAATAAATACGAGCATAACGTAAAGAAAATACGCAACATAAAGAAATTTTAGCACGCGGGATAATATTCCTTGAAAGTTAATTTTTTCGTAGTTTGGTAAGAAAAAGTCTTAAAATAATGGATTCATAGAAAAAACGTGCATACGGACATACCACTTTGAAACAACGATCCCGTACGATCACCGAAGTAAAACAAAGTCGAGCCTAGTCAATACCCAGATGGTTTAAGACCACTCAGCTTTAACAACGTTATATCATACGAGATTGCTTGATGAAATAACATTTTGTTATTGCGTCAGCCATTATTCACATAGGTTCAAACATTTCTGTCATTATCAGATTATCGAGAGTTCTGATAGCATTAGTGTAGTGAATTAGGCTCAGAATACGGGCAAAATATTCCATTTCACCACAACGAAAAACCCAAATTTTATTTTAATTCATAAAAAAGCTATTCTGAATATGGGATTGCTGTAAAAGTAGTTTTAAGCAAACTTGCCGTTCACACTATTACCCTGAATACACTGGAAATTACCGTATTTGACGGCATATAAATCGCACGTCTGTATAAATCTGCACGTCTTTGCAGGGTAAATCAAGACAGAATTAGTAATTAGTAAAATTAGTAAACCTACATCTGTCATATAAGACGCAATGGAATTAAAAAAATATATTTTTAGTAAAAAAAGTGCGCTGTATATGCCGGCAAATACGGTAGCTAAATTGGATACAAGTACTCAAGACAGAATGGAAATAATTCGCAAAAAAATATCAATTGCAACAATACTCAATTTTGTTTAGTAAACATATAATTACATCACTTAGTATCCTCCATAATTCATCTTAACTTTCAGTTAGCCTGAAATATATTTATGAATGTTCTTGAATTTCAATATTCTAAAAAACTAATATAAATGCTTGTTGCAAAATGAAATCCTTACATTCAGTTCAATTCAATGCCAGTCTTAATGACCCATGAGGGGTTGATAAGCCGTAAAACAAAACAATCAACAGTTTTAAGCAAACTGATGGAAACTTTGTTTTCTGGAAGTGAGGTCATAGCTAGATCAGCATCTATTTCTTTTGATACTAATAAAAGATTAAATATCAGAGATAACTGAAAACAAAAACTATGAAGAAACTGTTTCATTTCCTGTTAATAAGAATCTGTTTGAAACATATACACAGAATGATTCTGCAATTATTAAAAAAAAAATAGATAAAAATAAAATAAAACAGATGGACTCTGTTTTAAACACTGTGGTATAGGTTCCATGAAATTCGATACAACGGTTGTGATAAATATATTACATCGGAACAAATGATTATAACATTTTTGTGATTTTCAAAGACAATACAGTATAAGTCCTCTTATTCGAAACTTTTGGTGTTGCCATTTAGATGTAGGAATAAACTACATTTTAATATTTTTCTTTTCTTTGCAGATAATTGTTGGTAACATAAAATTTTTCAATCCATAATATCTCGAACAAAAGAAACTTCAACTGGAAGAAAAAGGAAAAGAAATTCTTTCACGTTACGTCAGAAATTCGCGATTATTGAAAAACTGGCCGAAGCTCCTAATTCTTTGAATTTACAAATGAACAAAACACTAAAAATCGCGCTTGAAGATGATGCACTAAATACTCTCACATCGGATGGCTTAAAAGAATGGATAAATGAAGACGTTAATGAATTACAGATGAATGCAACGGTAAAATCGCTTAACATAATTTGGATTGTCAAGAGGCTGGCATCCCGTTCCCACCCCTTCACCCTTGAAACTGTTAGATGTAGACGTCTCGCACATCTCGCCTGTGGAACTCCCTTCCTTATTCCTGTTTCCCTGACAAATATAATCTCCAACTATTTAAGTGTAATGTCTATCGACATCTCCAGTTGCCTTGATCTATCCACTTCCCTTCTCCACATCCTTTCACCTTTCATTCCTATCTGCTCTCGCTCCAAATCTTCTGTAACCCCCTTGCCTTGATCGATCCACTATCTTTCTCCACATCCTCTCCTTTACCACTCCTATCTGCTCTTCCTCCAAACCTTCTGTAACCCCTTGCGTGCTAGTGGCTTTAAACACTGCAAATTAATATTTACTTTCACACGACACTTAATTTTTCATATATTGCGATAAGTTATTTTTTTGTGAAATTATAGTTATATTACATATGCCACATTGTATCCGAACCCGTCCTTATAGCTGAACTTCAGAGCAGTTCCGATATGAGGACTTATACTGTATTTAGATTTTTGTCCATAGATCGATTCGGCTGCACATGTCCAATTTTATTACGCTAATTTTCGCCATATTTGAAGGAGCATTTAACCAACCAAATATCGGCTTTATGAAATTCGACAAAACAGTTTCTGCAGTTGAAAAACGTGTACATCGCACAGATATTTTTATAAGTGCAGCACAAGAATATCGACATAAAGAACTTCTGTTTGATGCCAAAAATTACAGTATTTTGTTACAAGTGATGTCTTTTGAATAGATAAGACGTCAATCATTTCTGATTAGTGCATTGCGTCTTTCATAAAGTAACATACTGATTATTGCGACAGAATATATAACCTGGCTTAGAATGACAAAGTACTGGTCAAAGTATCCCGTGAGCGTGTTATTATTTCAGTGAAGAATTGTCTTTAAGTTTTGAAATAAGTAATAAAAGCGCGAAGACAATCATACATCTGCAAGAATATGATAGGTCAAGCTATCACAGGTAACCTGATTTCTGAATTATGCAAGTCAGCACGTGAAGATGGGATTTTGGTAAAACAGTTTCCATGCATGCTGTAGATCCTGTCCCTCAATCTACAGCTTCCTCCTAGAAAATATGCCAACACTATGTCCCTCATCAAATAAAGCTAGATAATAAAATAAAACCTGAAGATTGTCCTTCAATGTCATTTATGATGTAGTATTGGATTCTGAAGATGACAGGAAACGTAACATTATATTGCCTTCTTTTTTCGGAACCCATTGGTCTGTTTTCACAATTCGCAATGAATTCTCAAAATGTAAAAAAAAAAGAAGAAAAAAACGTTTATAATGTCTATAAAACTAGAGACTGTCATTGCCAGTCATTTGGTACTTGCAATAAATAAATAACAACTGATTACTGAATTTTGTCTCCTAACTAGCATTGAGGAAGATTTCAAAGCGAATTATCTTAAGATAAATAATAAATGGAGAAACTTGCTTCGGTGTTCGCTGCTTTGTATGAAATAATCAGCTTCTGAGAATCATTCATGTATTTGTCATACTGAGGTTCTAAGCTGAAAAGGAAATCCTTGAAAGTTTCTGCAACATTATATTACTGATCATGTAAGGTACTTAAAAATAAGCAGACGTTAAAACCATGATTTTCTCGTGAATTCTATAATATGGTTATAAATCTCATGGCTTCATATCTGTGAAAATATTGTTTCTCAGCAATTCGGGGAAATTGGGTCTTAGGTTCAGCCCCAATATCAAGTGGAACTCGTATATACAATCCATTGTTAAAGACGTTGGACAAAAATGACTATCAACTTAACAAAATGGCACATGTGTGGCTGAATGGATCTATGGAGAAAAATCTAAATACAGTAGAAGTCCTCATATCCGAACTGCACTGAATTTCAGATATGAGGACGGGTTTGGACAGAATGTGGCATGTGCAATATTACTATAACTAAACAAAAGACAATAACTTATCGAAATATATGAAGTGTCTCGTGAAAGTAAATATTAATTTGCAATGTTTAATGCTCAGTAAGTTTTACTTTCAATTTTCTTTCTTATTTCTTTTCTCATTTCACTTATTTTCGCTCCAGAAACTGAGTGTTGCTATGCGCTATTTTACAAGAGTCAGATCAAACCAAAAACGGTGTAATACTGCCATATATGAATATATATCGGAAAGTTGTCTGTCACTCTTTTCCATCCTCCAACAGAGTTCAAAAACATCTACCCGGACTTGTGGGTGATGAATTATTTTCCAGCTAACAACCCCTTACAGACGAATAGTCACAAGCCTCTCGTTACCCCATCGTTATTTTCATAAATGTTCTAACGTGCTACAACGTGCTACATTCCCTAGTTCCTCCATCTCAGACCTTTACGGCTAAGACAAGCCATGTCACGAACACAGAGGCTAACAATATTTGTTTCCCTTTGTATTGCATTTGTAAGAAAGGAATTCCACCCAGACATCTTCTTTACAATAACTGCCTGCTGTGTGGGCCGGGCTCTCGAGAGTATACATCCCTGACCACTTAAGCTTAACCACTTCAAGTTTTGCGTCAATCGTCAGTTAGCCTACATATATTCTCATTCTACAAGTTTTATGACCATAAAATAACCTTATTCAGTACATCTCTACTTTGAGTGGCTCTCGGGCTCTGTATTGCGAGAAAAATCGAGTAAAAAAAGATACTATGGTATTCATTGTTATTGATATTTAGCCAATCGTGTCATTAACTCAGTTAATTCAATTTGTTGATATTAACTTTGAGACAAGTAAGTTGGATGTCAGAGATTCCATTATTGAACACATGCAGATAAAGAAAAATATCCGGCCGGTAACGAAAACAATAAGCACAAGCTGAGAATAGGATGGAAATTTATTCAGTGAGTGTTATTCACAAGGTTATTATAATGCCGCTGTCATCTCAGGGCATCTCTCAGATATACAGATAACAAATACACAACAAAAATCCGAAAACAGTGTTTACAAAATCTGACAGCTATTGTGCGAATTTTGCATATCCTCAAGCTGAAAACTGAGAAATAGTTATTAACATCTTTTATATACGTATTGAAGCCATCTATAATGACTTCATTTCGCAAATCGAATGAGGCAAATTGTAAGCAGAATTCTGTTTTCTGTTAGGTGAGAAGCAGAAACAGAATCTTGACGGACAAGACAAGAGATAGTAAAAGATGGACATATCGAATGAGACACGTTGTAAGTAGAATCCTGTTTTCTGTCAGGTGGCAAGCGGAAACAGAATCTTGACGGACAAGACAAGAGATAGTAAAAGATGGACATATCGAATGAGACACGTTGTAAGTAGAATCCTGTTTTCTGTCAGGTGGCAAGCGGAAACAGAATCTTGACGGACAAGACAAGAGATAGTAAAAGATGGACATATCGAATGAGACACGTTGTAAGTAGAATCCTGTTTTCTGTCAGGTGGCAAGCGGAAACAGAATCTTGACGGACAAGACAAGAGATAGTAAAAGATGGACATATCGAATGAGACACGTTGTAAGTAGAATCCTGTTTTCTGTCAGGTGGCAAGCGGAAACAGAATCTTGACGGACAAGACAAGAGATAGTAAAAGATGGACATATCGAATGAGACACGTTGTAAGTAGAATCCTGTTTTCTGTCAGGTGGCAAGCGGAAACAGAATCTTGACGGACAAGACAAGAGATAGTAAAAGATGGACATATCGAATGAGACACGTTGTAAGTAGAATCCTGTTTTCTGTCAGGTGGCAAGCGGAAACAGAATCTTGACGGACAAGACAAGAGATAGTAAAAGATGGACATATCGAATGAGACACGTTGTAAGTAGAATCCTGTTTTCTGTCAGCTGGGAAGCGGAAACAGAATCTTGACGGACAAGACAAGAGTTAGTAAAAGATGGACATATCGAATGAGACACGTTGTAAGTAGAATCCTGTTTTCTGTCAGGTGGGAAGCGGAAGCAGAATCTTGACGGACAAGACAAGAGATAGTAAAAGATGGACATATCGAATGAGACACGTTGTAAGTAGAATCCTGTTTTCTGTCAGGTGGCAAGCGGAAACAGAATCTTGACGGACAAGACAAGAGATAGTAAAAGATGGACATATCGAATGAGACACGTTGTGAGTAGAATCCTGTTTTCTGTCAGGTGGCAAGCGGAAACAGAATCTTGACGGACAAGACAAGAGATAGTAAAAGATGGACATATCGAATGAGACACGTTGTAAGTAGAATCCTGTTTTCTGTCAGGTGGCAAGCGGAAACAGAATCTTGACGGACAAGACAAGAGATAGTAAAAGATGGACATATCGAATGAGAAACGTTGTAAGTAGAATCCTGTTTTCTGTCAGGTGGCAAGCGGAAACAGAATCTTGACGGACAAGACAAGAGATAGTAAAAGATGGACATATCGAATGAGACACGTTGTAAGTAGAATCCTGTTTTCTGTCAGCTGGGAAGCGGAAACAGAATCTTGACGGACAAGACAAGAGATAGTAAAAGATGGACATATCGAATGAGACACGTTGTAAGTAGAATCCTGTTTTCTGTCAGGTGGCAAGCGGAAACAGAATCTTGACGGACAAGACAAGAGATAGTAAAAGATGGACATATCGAATGAGACACGTTGTAAGTAGAATCCTGTTTTCTGTCAGGTGGCAAGCGGAAACAGAATCTTGACGGACAAGACAAGAGATAGTAAAAGATGGACATATCGAATGAGACACGTTGTAAGTAGAATCCTGTTTTCTGTCAGGTGGCAAGCGGAAACAGAATCTTGACGGACAAGACAAGAGATAGTAAAAGATGGACATATCGAATGAGACACGTTGTAAGTAGAATCCTGTTTTCTGTCAGCTGGGAAGCGGAAACAGAATCTTGACGGACAAGACAAGAGATAGTAAAAGATGGACATATCGAATGAGACACGTTGTAAGTAGAATCCTGTTTTCTGTCAGCTGGGAAGCGGAAACAGAATCTTGACGGACAAGACAAGAGATAGTAAAAGATGGACATATCGAATGAGACACGTTGTAAGTAGAAACCTGTTTTCTGTCAGGTGGGAAGCGGAAACAGAATCTTGACGGACAAGACAAGAGATAGTAAAAGATGGACATATCGAATGAGACACGTTGTAAGTAGAATCCTGTTTTCTGTCAGCTGGGAAGCGGAAACAGAATCTTGACGGACAAGACAAGAGATAGTAAAAGATGGACATATCGAATGAGACACGTTGTAAGTAGAATCCTGTTTTCTGTCAGGTGGCAAGCGGAAACAGAATCTTGACGGACAAGACAAGAGATAGTAAAAGATGGACATATCGAATGAGACACGTTGTAAGTAGAATCCTGTTTTCTGTCAGGTGGCAAGCGGAAACAGAATCTTGACGGACAAGACAAGAGATAGTAAAAGATGGACATATCGAATGAGACACGTTGTAAGTAGAATCCTGTTTTCTGTCAGGTGGCAAGCGGAAACAGAATCTTGACGGACAAGACAAGAGATAGTAAAAGATGGACATATCGAATGAGACACGTTGTAAGTAGAATCCTGTTTTCTGTCAGCTGGGAAGCGGAAACAGAATCTTGACGGACAAGACAAGAGATAGTAAAAGATGGACATATCGAATGAGACACGTTGTAAGTAGAATCCTGTTTTCTGTCAGCTGGGAAGCGGAAACAGAATCTTGACGGACAAGACAAGAGATAGTAAAAGATGGACATATCGAATGAGACACGTTGTAAGTAGAAACCTGTTTTCTGTCAGGTGGGAAGCGGAAACAGAATCTTGACGGACAAGACAAGAGATAGTAAAAGATGGACATATCGAATGAGACACGTTGTAAGTAGAATCCTGTTTTCTGTCAGGTGGCAAGCGGAAACAGAATCTTGACGGACAAGACAAGAGATAGTAAAAGATGGACATATCGAATGAGACACGTTGTAAGTAGAATCCTGTTTTCTGTCAGGTGGCAAGCGGAAACAGAATCTTGACGGACAAGACAAGAGATAGTAAAAGATGGACATATCGAATGAGACACGTTGTAAGTAGAATCCTGTTTTCTGTCAGGTGGCAAGCGGAAACAGAATCTTGACGGACAAGACAAGAGATAGTAAAAGATGGACATATCGAAGGAGACACGTTGTAAGTAGAATCCTGTTTTCTGTCAGGTGGCAAGCGGAAACAGAATCTTGACGGACAAGACAAGAGATAGTAAAAGATGGACATATCGAATGAGACACGTTGTAAGTAGAATCCTGTTTTCTGTCAGGTGGGAAGCGGGAACAGAATCTTGACGGACAAGACAAGAGATAGTAAAAGATGGACATATCGAATGAGACACGTTGTAAGTAGAATCCTGTTTTCTGTCAGCTGGGAAGCGGAAACAGAATCTTGACGGACAAGACAAGAGATAGTAAAAGATGGACATATCGAATGAGACACGTTGTGAGTAGAATCCTGTTTTCTGTCAGGTGGCAAGCGGAAACAGAATCTTGACGGACAAGACAAGAGATAGTAAAAGATGGACATATCGAATGAGACACGTTGTAAGTAGAATCCTGTTTTCTGTCAGGTGGCAAGCGGAAACAGAATCTTGACGGACAAGACAAGAGATAGTAAAAGATGGACATATCGAATGAGACACGTTGTAAGTAGAATCCTGTTTTCTGTCAGGTGGCAAGCGGAAACAGAATCTTGACGGACAAGACAAGAGATAGTAAAAGATGGACATATCGAATGAGACACGTTGTAAGTAGAATCCTGTTTTCTGTCAGGTGGCAAGCGGAAACAGAATCTTGACGGACAAGACAAGAGATAGTAAAAGATGGACATATCGAATGAGACACGTTGTAAGTAGAATCCTGTTTTCTGTCAGGTGGCAAGCGGAAACAGAATCTTGACGGACAAGACAAGAGATAGTAAAAGATGGACATATCGAATGAGACACGTTGTAAGTAGAATCCTGTTTTCTGTCAGGCGGCAAGCGGAAACAGAATCTTGACGGACAAGACAAGAGATAGTAAAAGATGGACATATCGAATGAGACACGTTGTAAGTAGAATCCTGTTTTCTGTCAGCTGGGAAGCGGAAACAGAATCTTGACGGACAAGACAAGAGTTAGTAAAAGATGGACATATCGAATGAGACACGTTGTGAGTAGAATCCTGTTTTCTGTCAGGTGGCAAGCGGAAACAGAATCTTGACGGACAAGACAAGAGTTAGTAAAAGATGGACATATCGAATGAGACACGTTGTAAGTAGAATCCTGTTTTCTGTCAGCTGGGAAGCAGAAACAGAATCTTGACGGACAAGACAAGAGATAGTAAAAGATGGACATATCGAATGAGACACGTTGTAAGTAGAATCCTGTTTTCTGTCAGGTGGCAAGCGGAAACAGAATCTTGACGGACAAGACAAGAGTTAGTAAAAGATGGACATATCGAATGAGACACGTTGTAAGTAGAATCCTGTTTTCTGTCAGGTGGCAAGCGGAAACAGAATCTTGACGGACAAGACAAGAGTTAGTAAAAGATGGACATATCGAATGAGACACGTTGTAAGTAGAATCCTGTTTTCTGTCAGGTGGCAAGCGGAAACAGAATCTTGACGGACAAGACAAGAGATAGTAAAAGATGGACATATCGAATGAGACACGTTGTGAGTAGAATCCTGTTTTCTGTCAGGTGGCAAGCGGAAACAGAATCTTGACGGACAAGACAAGAGATAGTAAAAGATGGACATATCGAATGAGACACGTTGTAAGTAGAATCCTGTTTTCTGTCAGGTGGCAAGCGGAAACAGAATCTTGACGGACAAGACAAGAGATAGTAAAAGATGGACATATCGAATGAGACACGTTGTAAGTAGAATCCTGTTTTCTGTCAGGTGGCAAGCGGAAACAGAATCTTGACGGACAAGACAAGAGATAGTAAAAGATGGACATATCGAATGAGACACGTTGTGAGTAGAATCCTGTTTTCTGTCAGGTGGCAAGCGGAAACAGAATCTTGACGGACAAGACAAGAGATAGTAAAAGATGGACATATCGAATGAGACACGTTGTGAGTAGAATCCTGTTTTCTGTCAGGTGGCAAGCGGAAACAGAATCTTGACGGACAAGACAAGAGATAGTAAAAGATGGACATATCGAATGAGACACGTTGTGAGTAGAATCCTGTTTTCTGTCAGGTGGCAAGCGGAAACAGAATCTTGACGGACAAGACAAGAGATAGTAAAAGATGGACATATCGAATGAGACACGTTGTAAGTAGAATCCTGTTTTCTGTCAGCTGGGAAGCGGAAACAGAATCTTGACGGACAAGACAAGAGATAGTAAAAGATGGACATATCGAATGAGACACGTTGTGAGTAGAATCCTGTTTTCTGTCAGGTGGCAAGCGGAAACAGAATCTTGACGGACAAGACAAGAGATAGTAAAAGATGGACATATCGAATGAGACACGTTGTAAGTAGAATCCTGTTTTCTGTCAGCTGGGAAGCGGAAACAGAATCTTGACGGACAAGCCAAGAGATAGTAAAAGATGGACATATCGAATGAGACACGTTGTGAGTAGAATCCTGTTTTTCTTTGACATTTAGAACAGTTAGCTGACAATATCCTGGACCGAACATAGGAGCAACGGCGAATTCCTAGAAACTCTGACAACAAAAACGTCAGTCGGAATTTCTAAAGCTCATAATGAGGAAAGAGGGCTTGCATAAATTGATACGCGCAGAACAGATTGATGGCAAGAGAATCAGAGGAAAGTAACGCAGAACCTACTTACCGAGATTGAGCGAATGGATGGCGGAACAGTTTTCGGGGGAGATAAATAAACAGACAACATTTATTAAAATTTACAAGGGATAGAAGATTATGGAGCGCCATGGAGTGACACAGCATATAGAAGAACTATAACAAGAACTGCGGAAATAAATACGGCTGAAACAAAATGTGGGGCTCATAATATTCATCCTTTTTTGTTGAATCATTTCATCCCATGCAGCGTCCTGGGTATCACGATAAACTACACACAACAGCAATATTACTAGCAATAAATTTTTACAGAAAAAAATATTGCCAGAAACACATTTTAAAAAAAAAATATTACCAGCAATACATTTTTGAAGATAAAAATATTACCAGCAATAAAAATCTTGTCGGCATTAAATTACCCATCGAGGTTGATATGCCGTAAAACAAACCAAACCAAATGACCCCATGTAAGACAATAATGATATTAAGAAGTAAGGGGTTACTGAGAGTGAAAGAATCAGAGAAAAGGAGGAGAAAGGACAATAAGGTACAGGATTAAAAAACACAGAACATGACAAGTGACGTTGAATTTGAAGTTTGATGATCGGAGTTGACACAAAAGCATGAATCCGGAAAGTCTACAGGAGAGAAATGCGAATGAAGAAACTCAGTCCGACAAGGTCATAATGGCAGCCGATGTCCAAAACGATATCAAATCCGTTGTTAACTGAGACTGAAGACGGCTTGTTAATTTTAACGCCTCCAAAACTAAACATATCTCCATTATTCATCTGATAGACCCCACTCTGCCTTCCCTCAGCATGTCTGATGCTATCCTTCAGCAAAGTGACTCGTTGCGCCTTCTCAGGCTAACGTTCTCAGCTGACATGAAGTGGAAAGACTATATTGAATCCATTGCTAGATCAGCTGCTAAGAAAGTCGTTTCACTGTGTCGAGCGAGAAATTTTTTTTTCTCCGGAATCTATCATTCGTCCATACTTAGAATATTGATGCCACATATGGTTCCGGGTCCCTGCTATTTACCTTGAGTTCCTTGATGAAACCCAAAGCAGAATCAGCAATATTATTGGTCTTGATGCCGCAACTCGGTTTCAGTCACTTTCCAAACGACATAAGTTTGCCTCTTTGTAGCTTTTCTATAAATACTTTCATGGTATTTTTTCGGATGTGCTCTTCGCTATACTACCTAGTTTTTGAATTTAAGCGCGATATTAGACTGGCGTCGAGATTCTATCCCTTTTACAGTTGAGCTGGCTAGATATAAGCGTCAATTCTATGCTAACAGCTTCTTTTCGCGCACCTTTTGAAACTCTCTTCCGGCTCCATGATATTCAGCCAACTTTAATCTGCAAAAATTTAAATGCAATATCAATCGTTATCTACTCTTTTCTTTTCTCTTTTTCATTATTAATGTGTCTGTTCCTAATTCTTCCACACCGTGTAAACCCTTGTGTCTTAGTAGCTTTACTACCCTTAATAGGGCTGATACCGATTTAAGAAAAGAATAGTTTCAACAGTAAAATTCTGACACCTAACTGCCAATCTAGTACTATGTTTGATGTCATAATATCGGTGTAATAAAGAGGCGAGATCATCAGAAAAGTTTCATGAAAATATTTATAGAAAAAGGGCTGGAAAGATACGTTACAGTGGTTCAAAAATATTTGAAGTCGAGATGTTTAATTAAACTTTCTTGCACTTTTGCTTTTTAGAAGGAATAATTTTATCACCTATCCGTCATGTAAACGAACATCTCCATGACTTAGGAATAAACTTTAGAAGACTAGCAGCTGAACTGAGATTAACTGGAAAAATAAACTTCGAGAAATAAAAGAGACAAGAGCCAATGTAACATATAAAAATTGGTCAGTGAAAGAATAAAAATCAGTCTGAAACGAATGCGTGGAGGCACGGTGTAGTTATGGATAGCGGCTCGGATTGAAGAAACGGAGAGCCGAGTTCGAATTCCAGTCGGATCCATTGCATTCACTTACGTGCTAATACCCTTGGGAAATGTATGAATCCTCTTATTCCAATGCCCCCCCAGCTATGGGTAAATAGTAAGACCGACCGGGTTCTATAGCCTTGGATCGCAACTAGTCTACCACAGAAAGAAATGGCAACCCACTGCGTGAAAAAATCTACCTCGTCAGTCATGTATCGAAAGATACATGATCGCCTAAGCGTGTATCACGCATAGCACATAACTGACTGAAACGAATGCAAGGTGATAATGAAGCTGATACTGGATTTCATGCTAAGCAGGAAACTTGACGCACTACGATTCCTTGATTGCAGAAACAACCGGAAGACTATCTCACTTAGTTGATTTGGATTTCTTGTAGGTGTGCAAAATACCGTTTCTGGAGATTCCGGAGAGCGAAAATGCCGCGAGCAAATAGTTACGCAATAATAATAATAATAATAATAATAATAACAATAATAAGAATAACAATAACAATAATAATAACAATAATAATAATAATAATAACAATAATAATAATAACAATAATAATAATAATAATAATAACAATAATAATAATAATAATAATAACAATAATAATATTAATAACAATAATTATAATAATAACAATAATAATAATAATAATAATAATAATAACAATAATAATAATAATAATAATAACAATAATAATAATAACAATAATAATAATAATAACAATAATAATAATAATAATAAGAATAATAATAATAACAATAATAACAATAATAATAATAATAATAACAATAATAATAATAACAATAATAATAATAATAACAATAATAATAATAATAACAATAATAATAATAATAATAATAACAATAATAATAATAATAATAATAATAACAATAATAATAATAATAATAAATAGGTATCAATTAATGTGCTAGAAATTTAGAAGACTAAAAATTGCACGAGCAATTTGTTCTTCTATGTACCGTTTTACTTCAGGACGTTGTCGGTCATGGCTCTCCACAACTGTCTGTCCTTTGTAGCTCTTAATAAATTTTGTCTTTCGGTTATTGCTCCACCATCCATTTACTCAAGTTCTCTCAGTAGGTTATGCGTTGCTTTCATCCGTCCATCTTGACTTCAATCTGTCCTGTGAGTATCAAATTTGCTAAGCCATCTATCCTCATTATGTACCCTGAGATTTCAACTGTCTCTTCCGGATATTAAGGCTTAGGGTCTAACGACGTTAAAACACCGGTTCCAGTAAGATTACCGAAGTTAAGCAACATCGACCCTGGTCAGTAACTAGATGGGTGACTGCTTGGGAATACCAAGTGCTGTAAGCTTAGATGTGCGGGTGATGTAATAGATAACGGCTCGAAATTGTTAATCGGAGATCCGATTTTCAATCCCTGTGTGGTTCATTATATTCACTTACGCGCAAATACCCTTAGAAAAGATATGGATCCGCCACTTTCCGTCCAGCTATGGGTTAATTAGCAAGACTTGTATCACTAAATGATTATCATCTCCAACAAAAAAAAATATTACAATCTAAAAAATATTTTCTGACTTTAAATAAGAGACAAGCCGTTTAATCTTTGTTGTTTCATACAGGTTCAATTTATGGTATTCTCAGCATCCTTCTGTAGAACCACATTTCTGATGGGATAGTAACAACAAAGAAGAGGATAATATTCCACATATAGATTATTAAAAAGAAAGCCTCAACTAGTCATCCGAGAAATTTTGGCAGAAATAAAATTTACTTGTTTGGAAAATAAGAGACATGAAGAGAGTTCCACAAATGAGAAGTGTGAGAAAAGAAATTGTGAGCATACAAATTATGGTAACTTTTAACCATTCCAACTGTAACAAGTACTAAGCTTAAATTCTTAATTCACTGTCTTCTCATATAATAAGAGTTTCAAAACGGGAAATAAAACAGAAAAGTACTCTGTATACATCTAATATGATTCAAGTCCACAGAATATCAGAATAGACCTGCTAAACATACCTTAGATATAGCACAAGACCCAATGTATAGGATGTATAGGATCGAATTCACTGCTTAGTCGCAATTGGTTTATCAAGACAAGCTTGATAACCATTACACCACATCGAGGTGTCCATATCGGTTTAGATAAGGTTCTCAAAGAATATCAATAAAATTTTGTAAACCTGTTGTTCATAATGTACGGTGGAACTGATTAAATTTCTGTGCGAAACTATGCATAATCATTATTATTATTTAAATCATTTTACCCCAAGCAAGGCAATAAAGACACTAAGAATCGAGGTCACTAAGCGTGAGAGAAGATGAGAAAAAGAAGACATTATTCCGGAGAGAGAACAATAAAAGAGCAGGAATGAAGAAGACAGAAGAAAACGATTGTTATCGCGTTTTAAATTTTTTGAAGATCAAAATTGGCTGGAAAATAAGATGAAGGTAGAGTTTTCTACAAGTAAGAAGAAACTGTGAGTATACAGCAAGCTCTAACCACTTCAACTGTAAGATGATGAGACCTTACCGCCAATCTAGTAGTAAGTTTAAATTCGTAAAATGGTGGAACCTCATTTTAATGGATTAATAAAGGGAAAGGGTCGTCAGTTATATTCGTTGTTCCGTTAATTTGAAGCAGGTTTTCGTGGCCTAAAAAGCCCAGTACAGGACAAAACTATTGTAAATAAATGTAAATAGAGTATATATGTATGTGTATTTTATTTCTAGGAGGCACGGTGGAGTACTGGATAGCGGCTCGGATTGAGGAATCGGTGAGCCGAGTTCGAAAACCAGTCAAATCCATTACATTCACTTACGTGCTAATACCCTTGTGAAAGGTATGAATCCTCTTAGCTCCCCCCAGCTATGGGTAAATAGCAGGGCATACAAGGCAACTTATCTACTGATGAAAGAAATGGCAAGCTACTGCGGGAAAAAAAATCTGCCTTGTTAGTCATGTATTGAAAGATACATGATCCCCTAAACTTACGTTTAAACATTGCTAGGTTGTCTAATACTGCCGTGAAAGAGTCGTATAGTGGGACTTCTCAGTAGTAATTACTGGAGGCCAAGTTGTCACCATTACTAAGGTCAGTGCGTTTCCTTTTTCTCACCTCCGTTACAAGTGGATGTCATAGTAAATGGCTCGACAAAAAACAATACCGTATACTGTACCATAATCAGTATAAAATATTTGAGAGACAATGCACATGTGTACACGACGAGCGCTCAAGTAAACAACAGCGACTATTCCCGGAACTACCAGTCTCTGTCTGTTGATTGCGCCAGTAAACAAGACCGACCAATTCTGGAACTAACGGACTTTGCTCGGGAATTTTGAGTTCCATCCGGACACTTGCATTTCTGCTAGAAATCGTTAAATCCGGAGCCCATTGGCTCCGAGACCGTTAATTCCAGGTTTTACTGGTGAGATCATCTAAACAACTTTTATGAAAATATTCATGGAAAAACCACAGAGAAGCTACGTTTCGTCGGTGGGAAAATGACTAAAATAATAATAAATATAGTTACGTGTACACAACACAATATCTCTTAGAGTTCTTATTGTATGCATAATAAAATTACCGATTTCTATGAAATTTGATGGCAGTATGTAGTATAGAATAAGGGATGAAAGAATTGAGATGAAATCATTGATTTCTATAGTTATCTCCCCTGTAAGTAGCGTAAGTGACAGTATCGTTGTTTTGTGAGTACTTTCGAGATGTTTAGGTTATATTAATAAACCCATTTCTCCATAGCGTCAGCTTAAACTGACGCATTCATTCTCTCATATCTTGTAACCATTGCTCAGTAATCCTGACTGATTTATTTGTTTAACGGCATATCAACTCCTTATGGGTCATTTAATGCTAAAATTTAATTTTCTTGGGAGATTTGAAATAATAAACTTATGATATATGTTATTCTGCATATACATGTTTCTGTGGACATGGTTACTAGAGGCGGTGATATGTATGCGTTTTATGTTGTAGTTTTGTTGAACTTATATTTTGGACTACACTTTGATTTTAAGAATCGCAGGATATTATATGAACTAATGTCGTGAAAGAGTTCTCTCATTTTGGTTGGTTGATGTTTTAGGTTATGTCAACTTCTATGGGTTATTTAATGTTCAAATAAATATATTTTGAACACAATTGTATGCCTTAAAATAAATATATTGTGAATGGAATTGTATGTCTTCAAATAGATATATTTTGAATGCAATTGTACGCCTTCAAATAAGTATATTTTGAATGCAATTGTACGCCTTCAAATAAGTATATTTTGAATGCAATTGTACACCTTCAAATAAGTATATTTTGAATGCAATTGTACGCCTTCAAATAAGTATATTTTGAATGCAATTGTACGCCTTCAAATAAGTATATTTTGAATGCAATTGTACGCCTTCAAATAAGTATATTTTGAATGCAATTGTACGCCTTCAAATAAGTATATTTTGAATGCAATTGTACACCTTCAAATAAGTATATTTTGAATGCAATTGTACACCTTCAAATAAGTATATTTTGAATGCAATTGTACGCCATCTAATAAATATATTGTGAACGCAACTGTATACCTTCAAATGAATATATTTAATTGTGCTTTAACAAAAATACTGCACGAACAATCAAAAGTACGTGGTGTAATGGTTAGCAAGATTGTCTGGCTTGAACAATTACGCGTAATTTCGATCCTTACTAGATGCCCCATTTTTTCGGTTTTGTGCCACAGATAAGCTACGCTTAGAAAATCGGTTAGGTCACTTCGACGGAATGTAATGGTTAACAAGCTTGTTTCGCTAGGTGAGTATTGAGTTGGATCCTCACTGGATGCCCCATACTTTCTGTCTTGTGCCACATTTAAGTAATATGTAGGCTGATCCTTATATTAAGAAGTAAGAGTTTACAAATGAAAACAGTTTGAAATTTACTAGTTTTTTTTTCCATTTCACTGAAACAGATGTTAAAAACTTGTATCTTCCCATTGTTTCTTTCATTTATTTTCTCATTGAAATCAATTAGCGTCTCTGAATTGTCTTTTTTTCTCTTTAAACGCGATCAAAAGTCCAATATTTATTAAGTATTGTTAGGAGACATTAAACCCTTTTATCTTACTTCATCGGGAAAATTCAATATTATTGTTTACAGTTTAGCTATACATAAGTAACATGACGTATTTTTAAACTCTTTCCGTGTACATCTAGTTTAAGCAGGTAATGAGTCACTAAACAAATAATCAAATATTTCAGACGTGGGGGAACAAAAATATCTTTATACTCTTTGTAACAGCCCAGTGTATAGCCACAGCAAAGAACATCCCCGGGGCTTTTTTGGCTAGGCTAGGCTGTTTTTTTTATAACTTAAGTATATGTTAAGCTCAACTAAGTTATATACCCGGGTATAAAAAAAGGCTAGACTAGAATTTTCTTTTCTGCTTGCCATCGGAGAGCAACTGACTGCGTCTTCTTGGTTTCACGTTTTCAACTAACTTGAAGTGGAGTGATTACATTGAATCGATAGCTGCATCTACTGCCTAGAACGTTGGGCCAGAGTTCATCTTGCACATCTATAAATCCACCATTTGTCAGTGCATTGAATACTGTTGCCATATATGGTCTGCTGTTCCTAAAACAAAAATCAATTAAAAATCAATTAAAAAATCAATTAAATCCCAAAGCAATTAAAACCGCTGTCAATTTTGTCTGACAAACAAATGGAAGAAAGCTTCCCTACAAAAAAAAATGTCTCTGCCACAGATGTTCATTTATTCTAAATTCTCAATCTTAACACAAATAGCGAGTAAATAATAGCGCGCCTCTAGATCGAAGTTCAATGAAAAAAGTTATCTTCAAAAAAATGAGAGAAGAGGTTTTGCAGCAAAGAGAGAGGAAGTGGGGGGCGAGGAAAGAAACGACGATCCAGTGATAGATTTTCTTGTTTTCTCAATACGACATACTACTTTCAACGGATCAAGCCAACAGCCAAATATCGATTTACATCTGTTTTTAGACGATTTATATCTTTCACCTTACGGATGTAGCATCCTTGGAATTTTTCTCTCGTCACAACCTCAATATCTATTAACACACTTTCCTTGCCCCGACAAGTGGAAGACTATAACATAAGATTGTATTTGTGAAAAATCTCAACACGATCTCTCTCTCTCTCTCAATATATATATATATATATATATATATATATATATATATAAGCACATATGTGTATGTGTATTTATATGTGTATATAGAAGAATGTGTATGGATGTAAGTATAGGGATTTGTGTACGTTCTCTGGTTCTCCTTTTCTTTCTCTTGTTCCCTTCTTTTTCCTCTTTCTTTTTGTTTGTTCCATTCTTGAAAAATCATCTCCACTCCCTTCTCTTGTCCGATGAACAAGAGGTCAACGCTACTATTATCGCATCTCCTAGAGACATATAACTCTTTCCTTCCCTTTATACTTTGTGGAACTATCTTAAAACAAAACAAAACTTCCGTTAACCTTGTTTTTCGTTTTTCTGTTGATTCCTGAAAGAAGTTTTGAATCCATTCATTATTTTGAAACCGCCAGATCTGACGAAACGAAATCGAATTATCGATTCTGCGAAATAAAATATTACCATGACTTTCTTTCCGATTTGTTAATTATTACTTGCTATTTATTACATTGAACTCTCGAGATTTATATCCTCCCTGGAATTATCCATATGGATTACCAATTAAATTTATCATTTTACATATATATATATATATATATATATATATATATATATATATATATGTGTGTGTGTGTGTGTGTGTGTGTGTGTGTGTGTGTGTGTGTGTGTGTGTGTGAATCCTAATGAGCCAGATACTACCAACCTAGGTTTCCCCACATACCAGTTCACCCTGATGATCTCATGTAGATGAGTAATAACTGGCTCATTAGGATTTATTTTGCTCTACTTAGCGTATTGAGCACTCTTCGTTTTAACTTATTACTCACTGTTTTTTTTTTCTTTGTGTCACAAATTTAAAGCACTAGACGATTTCTTCCGGCTTGTTCGGAGGTTTCGTTCGTTTTTTTTTTCTAAATTTTTTCTAAGATGCCAATTTGTTAAAAAATTATGCTACCCAATTTTTTTTCACCCATATTGTTTAAATAGATTTACATTATATATATATATATATATATATATATATATATATATATATATATATATACAATTTCTATCATATGTATATCATTGCTTGATGCGGCTTCTAATGCTTCAGTTTGAGCGGCTTGGTGATAATAGTCGTGGCTCAAGGGAGCACAATCCTATGGTTACAGAGAATTTCAGTTGTGTTCTACCACGGAATATGTGAGCGAGCGGCGCTATATTGTGTCTGATTTGCTACCTCTTCGTCACCGAGATCCGTTGGAACAGGTGGTATGAAGTATGCTTGATAACTCAACTGTAAGGTTTCAATTCTCCGTAGTGGATACGCGCTCTTGATGAGTCCCAAATATAGGACGAATCGGCCGTTCAGTGCTTTCTGCATTCTGTTGAGGTTTCTTTCAGAATTAATTAAAATTATCAAATCCTCCTAACAATTTCTATATATATATATATATATATATATATATATATATATATATATATATATATTACTGTGTGTGGCTAAAAATATATATCAATTAGAACGAAGTTAAATAGACGTCATGTTGAGCCAGAAAATTTTATTTAGCAAAATTCGACCAAGATATTCAAAGTGATATTGGCTTTATAACCCATTGTACCCAAGCTTCACAAATGTTTAATATGCGCACCACGAGGGACACGACACACGTCAAGTTGATAGGAAGAGATGTATATAGACCTGTCCTTTCACATAGACACATAGAAAAAAATCACAATGTGTCAAGTCAGGTGAACGTGGTGGCCATTTCAACAGCACATAGTCCAGTCCATCATTTTAGTAGATTCTGATTGAGAGACGTCCGCACAGTCAACTGGGTATGTTATTAGAATATAAATTGATGTCAATTTTGGACACACACACACACACGCACGCAGATTGAGCACTTGTAATGCGTAAGATCTTAGCAAATATTTTACTGCTTGTTTACTCTGGCGTATATCCATATCAATATATATATATATATATATAAATATAAAAGTGAACATAGAAGTCAACACTTAGAGGCGACAGTCTGTTTCATGCTAGATTCAATCGTCAGGCCACAAATGCTGTTATTTTTCTCGGTTATTTATAAAATAATTTACCGGAAGTCGTTTATTTCCGGTAAATTATTTTATATTTATAAATAAAAACAAGTAAAATAATTTAACCCAAATAAATAAATAAACAAATAAACGACTTCCGGTAAAATAACCGCCAAAATATACTACCCACATTGAACCACTGTATATATAAATAGCCGAGAAAAATAACAACACTCCTGGCCTGACGATTGCATCTAGCATGAAACAGACTGTCGCCTCTAAGTGTTGACTTCTATGTTCACTTTTATATTTACATACGCTCTATCTCTGATATTGAGCACTTTATCCCATAAATATAGCACATTTTAAGACTATATTTCTTCATATATATATACATATATAGATATATATGTGTGTGTGCGTGTGTATGTATATATATATATATATAGAGAGAGAGAGAGATAGAGAGAGAGAGAGAAGAGAGAGTATCCGTTTGCGCGCGTGTGGCCATGCGCCCGTATATGCGGCTGTGCTTTCGTGCGCATGCGTCCGTCCACGTGTAGGGTGTCGTTTTTTTTCTCCACTTTGCACTCACTCCTTAGCTTTTTCTCTTTTTTCCTTTTCCTCTTTTTCAAATGTAGCTATTTGTTGCTATATCGTTTCCCATTTTTCTCAAGACATGTTATCGTTTTTAAATTATTTGAGTTGAAGCCTTTTCTTGAGTTAGGAAAACTCTATTTCGATTTTTGCATAAATGATATTAATGTTTGAAGGATAAAGTTAATATTTTTATGTATTCATTTGGCTATTATTTCGTTTTCTTATTTGGTTTGGTGGTATCTTAAGTACTTATAGTATTAATTTTAAGAGTTTAGGTTAATAATTTAATTTTTATTAATTATTATTTGCATATATGTGCATATACCTGTATCTATACGCTTACGCACACGCACACGAGCACATAAATGCGTGCACATATATGCACATACAAAACGTGCGTACACAAGCACACTTAAACTTTTGTCTGTGCTTTGTTATTATTAAACTAGAGTTTAAAAGGTTAATTTTTTCCTACTTTCAGAGTGTTAATTATGCTTGGTTGTGTTTATAGAGTTTTCTTTGCTGTTTGAATATGGATATAGAGTATCTATATGCAATCATATATATATATATATATATATATATATATATATATATATATATATATATATATAAAAGGAAGAGGTTACAGTGGTTCCAACAAGAGAAAAATGTGTGTATTAAAAAGAAGAGAGGTACCGCAAACGTTTTTGGTTGTAATGTGGATTTTTTTTAAAAATATTAAGGAAAATAAAACATAATATTTTTTTAAAAATCCACATTACAATTACAAACGTTTGAGGTACCTCTCTTCTTTTTAATATACACATTTTTCTCTCGTTGGAACCACTGTAACCTCTTCCTTATATATATATATATATATATATATATATATATATATATATGTGTGTGTGTGTGTGTGTGTGTGTGTGTGTGTGTGTGTGTGTGTGTGTGTGTGCGTGTGTGTGTGTGTATATATATATATATATATAATTGCATATAGATTAACTTGCTCACTAATCATGAAGCTTCGCAACAATCTGATCGACAAGGAAACATTTACACCCATAATTATCACACCTGCTCGCTTCTATCTCCTTCCCAAAATACACAAAAGCAACAATCCAGGAAGGCCGGTCATTTCATCATTCAACTGCCACACGACCAAAATTTCCAAATACGTAGACCATTACATACAGCCCCTAGCTAAGAAATTTAAGTCCTACAACAGAGGCACAACAGATTTACTAAACAAAATTAATTACATACAAACATTGACAAAAAAATGCTATTCTAATGATTAAGGCCGTAAGATCACTTTATTCAAACATTAAACACATCGAAGGACTAACAGGCCTTAGGGGAGTACTTATTAAAAGATGCAAACAATACCACCCCACAGAAGTTATCATAATGCTCATGGAGCATATTCTTACTTTGAATACTTTTAACTTCAATGGAGCACACTATGTGCAAGTAAGAGGCTGTGCCATGGCCACCATTCCAGCTCCCTCATATGCTACAATATTCAGGGAAAAGTTTGAGGAGACCCATATCTATTCCCTCATCAGTAGCGATTGCGTATTCTATGCAAGATATATCGATGATATATTCTTTGTATACACTGGCAGTGAGGACAAACTTACCTAATTTCTCGTGACCCTAAAGACACTAACCGACTCAATTAAGTTTGACTATGAAAATTCCACAAGATCGGTAATATTTTTAGACACCCGCATTTACGTAGATGAAAACTACAAACGATACTACTCACTAAAATCACCGACACCCACAACTATCTACACTTTAAGTCTTCACACATTAAACACCTCAAGGATAACCTTCCCTATTCACAAGCACTTAGACTCAGAAGGATATGTTTCAACACTGAAGAACTAAATGAACACACCCAAAATCTGGAGTATCAACTCACAACACGTGACTATAAACAACATCTAATCAGGGAACAAATAAATAAAGCAATTTCCACACCCGCATCCCTCTAGTAACCACTTTCAGCTCCACTCTGCCTCCACTATCCCAGATAATCAAAAGTCGCTGGGAAATACTACATCTCAAACCAGACCTAAAACATTGTTTGATGAACCCGAGCTTCTAGCATATCGTAAGCCTAAGAACCTAAAGGAAATTATGAGTAGTAACCACATTTCAGGGGATAAGGTAATCCGTAATAAATCAAAGACAAAAACAACAGGATTTTCTCAACCATGTAACAACAAAAGGAGCTTATGCTGTAACCACATTAGACACACGAATTCATTCACTGGCTCAGTCCCTAAATCTACTTTCAAAATTTACCACAACTCTAACTGTAGAAGTCATAACATAATTTACCTCCTAGAATGCACCCTATGCCAGAAACAATATGTAGGAAAATCTGAATGGCCCTTTCACGACAGAATTAATAATTATCGCAATCGAATTAAGTCGGCTCGACATAAAATATTATTACCTGTAGAATAACATTTCCGCCAACAATAACACGATTTTAAAACCCATGCGAAATGCACTATAATTGAAAAAATAGCAAAGTTCAGAGCAGATAACATTAGAAAGATTTTAGAAGGCCATGAAGATAAGTGGATTCTGCGCCTAAAAACGCTCCATCCAGACGGGCTTAATCACAAATTTAACAACATAGACAGAATTAATATATAACCCCACAAATCAGGCCCCCCCACACAAGACAGATATGCTTGCGGAGGTATTGAGTCCTCACACTTATACACACACCCATACTAATATACACAATTAAACACATCATACTCAGTCACTCCCTAAGAAGCAAATAACACACACACTTAACAGAGACACATCCCCTTTACAGGAACCAATACAAATGTCAAAATGACCAAGGGAATTCAGAGCAGCATGAATTCATCCATTCCTTATTTTAAATAACAACTTAAAAGAGACTGTTTGACCAACTCAAGGGATGAGCAAAATTCATGTTAAAAAAATAAAAAAAACAAATGAAAACTACAAAGTTGATTTTCTCCATCAAGTCATTCATTTCTGTAGTACACTGCTACTAACAAGCAGAATTTTTTTCTCCTGATGATGGATATTCTGGCCGAAACTAGTCGAGGATTCTAACAGAAATAATAAAAACGAAAGAATATTAATATACAACTCAGTGTGACTGAGGATTTTATTTTTAAAATATATTTTATTGTTCAAAACACACACACACACACATATATATATATATATATATATATATATATATATATATATATATATATCATTCACAGACAGTACTGTTTCGCTGTATCACAGCTCCTCAGTGCAACTAATAACAAATGCCAATCAGCCAAAGTGCTCCATTCATTTTACTGAAGAGCTTTGCATTAGTGCAGGTGGCTGTTGTTTATAGAATTAGCTTATCACTCAACAGTGCTCAATTGAAATGTATTTGCAAGAGCTAAATTATGTCATTCACAGACAGTACTGTTTCGCTGTATCACAGCTCCTCAGTGCGACTAGACTTCCGAATGCCTCAAGCCAGGATTGAAACACAACTAATTTGGTGTCAGCCAGAGCTATCTTCACTCGGTAGAGTTACACAACTAAATCTAGCGTATTGTTTTTACAAATGTAAACAAATGCCAATCAGCCAAAGTGGTCCATTCATTTTACTACCAATTTGTTATTGGTAGGGATTATTCCGAAGAGTACTTTACTCCAATGAGAGCTCAATGGTACAGAGCAATATATAATGATAAATTAAGAAAACGTCTTAAAAATCCATATCGGTTATAATTTATTACATGATTAATTCATATATTCATCTCTTCAGGGCGAATAAGTTTAAGAAATGGAATCAATTCATCCAGACAGATAGATATACATGGATGAAAAGGAGAAAGGGAAAAAGAGAGTGAAAAAGAAAGCAGAAGGAGATATAAAATATAAGAATAAAAGAAAAAATTTAAAAAATACAAAACAAAATATAAGAATAAATAAGAAAGAAAAGAAAAAAAGAAATTTTATAAATTAAGAAAAGATAAAAGAAAGAAAGAAAGAAAGAGAAAGAAAGAAAAAAGGAAAAGAAAAAAGAAATAAAAATGACCTAATTGTAAAAATAAATAGATTGACCTAGAAAAATGTCCTTAAAAAAGCATACGTAAAGAAGCGAGAATATACCGGATAAGGGAAGGTAGAAGGATAAGATTGAAAAGAGGTAGAGAGTTAGAACAATTAGAACAATGTGTCTAATAATGCCAGTGAAAGTGGTGTCAGTTTAGACAGTACTGTGTCATAATACAATTATCATTTTAAACTACTACTACTACTAATAATAATATCCAACATCAATAAAATAATAAAATAGATATATTAAAAATACAAATTAACATACATATATATATATATATATATATATATATATATATATATATATATATATATAGAGAGAGAGAGAGAGAGAGAGAAATAGAATGAGAGGAGAGGGGTAAGAATATTTACGTAATTCTCTGCCTACTAGTATTCAAAAACAACACAAAATTACAACTCAAACACTCAAACATGAAGAGAAATAAATAACATCTAAAAAACACCCATAAAAATGGCTAAAGAAGTGTCTGAAAGCGCTTGAGATAATGGACAATACGGGTAATTTTCGTACTGCCTTATTCCCACAAAACAAAAATGAATGAATGAATGATGCAAAAACTAAATAAAAAAGCTAATTAAATTTTCGTATTCTGTCATATTCAACGAAACGAAATGCTGCTGCCCAAATATACATTAATATAGATTGTGTAATGTTAAGAGTGATGTCTTGATAGTAAACTATGTTAAGTCTAGAGGAAATGTCTAGGAATTTGAATGATAAAACGTTTAAACCTTACCATAAAGAGAACGAAATCCTAAACTACATGAATATCGGTTCTAACCATCCCAGTGCAATCCTAAGATAAATACCGTTTGCACCAGGATTAGTAAACTATCATCCAATGAAAAAAATCTTTAATAAAAATAAAGAACCATATGAAAAGGACCTCCAAAAAACTGATTTAAAAAATGTCTGCTGCCACCCCTATAGGTAGTACCGACACATAAAAATGGAATGTAGGTATGAATATAAAAAAAGATAAATCACTTGCTTCAACCCCCACTTCTGCAAACTTTCAAGTATCAACATCGGACAGTACTTCCTAAAATGAATTACTAAACACATCCACAAAAAAATCCTCTAAATAAGATGTTCAACACGAAGTCAATAAAAATTAGCTACTCTTGCACTAATAATATGTATCAAATTATTAATTCCCATAACAATTACATATTAAGTAAACTCCATGGGGAAAAAAAACTAAATGTAGCACGGAAACCGCTTGTAATTGTAGAATTAAGAAAGGCTGCCCAGTATACGCCAACTGCAGATTCACTAGGGTTGTATACCAGGAAACTATTACTCCCAAAGAAAATATGACAAATTATAATATTTACATCGGCATCCCTGCAGGAAAATTTAAACAGAAAATCAATACACATAGACACTCATTTACCAATATCAAAACACCAAACAGCACTTTCAAAGAAATTTTGGGAATTGAAGGAAAAGGGTCTGAATCTCTATCGTTAAAAGGCAGGATGTGTGTGTGTGTGTGTGTGTGTGTGTGTGTGTGTGTGTGTGTAACGAATGCACGGCCGCAATTTTCGACGGATTTGCACCAAAATTTACATGCACATGCTCCAAGTTAGGAAAAAAGGCCAAGACCGACTTGCATTTCCCAATTCCCATCGATAGTGGAAATAATTTATTTCATCATGCTTCTACGGCAGTTTTCATGTAGTTTGCGGCCATTTTCTACTGGCCAGAGTGAGAACCTATAGCTAGCTGCCAAGAATAGGCAGGAAGATTCTATTGGCCAGCGTGAGAACGAACAGCTGACTGACACGAATGTTAACTAGCATGCTAGCATGCAAAAAGATCGATAGATGCATTCGTCACAAGTGGAAAAAATTTAAATCTGCATGGCACTTTACTCCAATTGGCTCATTCGCTTGCTTAAACTCAACGTTGATTCTGATTCCGCAGAACTGGGTTGGGTGTGAAAAAGTATTTGTTGTTAATATTCATTTTTCATTCGTTTTTTCCAGTTACGAGTACTTTTTTAAAGCTGATCGTTTTGTGTTCATTTTGTTTAGTTCTTTTATCGTAACAGATTTAATGTTTAGTATAGAGCTTAGAAAAAATTCGCAGTGTGAGATAGACAAGACGTAAGGCATGTAGCAACATCACCACGGCAAAGTGCACTCCTTTAAAGGCAAGGAAGGGCAAAAATATTTTAAGTCAAGTGATAGCGATTGCTGTATGTGTCGTACGATTTTTGAATCAAACACGGGGCAACGACGGGCCATGCTGCTAGTCACCAAATAAATTGGAAAATTTCGCGAACACCCCCCCCAATAGCTTTAGAGTTAGGTGCACGGTATGTTCGGAAGAGAAAATCAAGATAATAAAATACAAAAATCATATATATATATATATATATATATATATATATATTACTCACTATTAAAAATGTTAAAATAATATTTTTAAAAAGCGTTAATGATATTATATGAAAAGATTACTTAACTTTTAAATATCAATTTTATTCCGACATCGATATTTCTTAGCAAAAGTTCTAAAGGTTGTGGTTTTAAACGGTTTTTATTAACTCATATACCGTTTATTACCACCTCTGAAAACATCGATATTGGGATAAAATTGATATTTAAAAATTTATTAATCCTTTCATATATAAAGAGACAGACAGACAGACAGAAAGACATAGAGACAGGGATGGGTGGACATAGACAGACAGACAGACAGATAGATAGATAGATAGATAGATAGATAGATAGATAGATAGAAGTACGGAGTGATGGATGTATCGGCTGAATATTTACTTTCTTCTCTCAAATATATTGGCAATAATTTTTTTATTCTTTTACACATCCCATCGAGATATAATTATTTTGTAATATTCGTGACTGATGTCGATGATTTTGATTAAAAAAATTAAATTAAAAAAAAAGAAAAATATCAGCCAATACAACTAACAGCAATTTCAATTTACGAACCCGATGGATCGCTTAATGAAGTAATATCGCATAGCAAACCGGGCCAACTTTTTGAAACGTCTTTTCCGTTATTTTTTAACATACAGTTACTCCCTTAATAATATCCTCTTTTCTTTTACTTTGCCAAAGTTGTCTAGATAAAAATCATGGAAATCTGTTTGCCAATGTAATTGATTTTGAAGCTGGAGTTATTCGCATTTTATAACATAATTTTATAGCAAATTAGATTTGGGGAGGCTTATTCGTAAATTTTAAGTTTTCTTAGAGTTCCTTAACTTGCTCCAAATCAAAGACATCAGACTGTCATAAAAAATAAATCAATAAAATTGGCGGTTAATTTTTACAATGTTTACCATAAGTTTTGTCACAAAGTCATTAACATCTGCATATATATAGATATAGATATGAGGAAAAATATGGAAAATCAAAATATCCGAATATGCAAGTTTACTGTTTTGAATGTTGTTTCAATGTCGACGTCAGACGTTTCGGTCTAGTAGACCTTCTTCAGGACATAGTTATTAAAACATAATTAAAATTAGACGATATTCAAGTCAACATGAAAAGGCGATAGACATAAGAATAATCAAAACAAAATCACTGAATTTTAAGATCAGCGTTCCGTTTTGAAATGCGATCACGTCGGCGTCACGTCGGCGATGTTGTGAAAACGTATTCCTAAAATAGAGTTTATTATTAATGAAAAAGAAAAATTTTACTAGAATCTGAAGTTTATAATTACGTTTGTCTAGCATTAATCTTGCCAGAAAAGGGGAAATATTAAAGAAGCCGGGTCTAGTATTCACCGTGCGCGAGATAGATATTATGCCTGCCGCATAAATCCGTTTCGTCAACATTGAAACAACATTAAAAACAGTAAACTTGCATATTCGGATTTTTTGTTTTTCCATATTTTCCTCATACTGTCTGATCTATATCCAAATATTTGCTTATATATATATATATATATATATATATATATGTGTGTGTGTGTGTGTGTGTGTGCGCGTGTGTGTGCGTGTGCGCGCGTGTGTGTGCGTGTGCGCGCATGTGTGTGTGTGCGTGTATACATATTAATATAATAGGAAAGAACTGTTAGATTGATGATCTGAAGTTCTTAAGTATTTTTGTATTTATTTTTAAAAACAGTTCTCGATACAGAAGTAGAGCCTAGATTATAATTATTTAAAAAAAATATGATTCCATCGCAACACAGGAATTACAATTTTTCGAAACTGGTCAGCAGTATTCAAGTTTAATTTCGATATTAAACCCTAATTACTCTGTACCAATCTCATCCTCAGACGATGTTTGGAATAACTATGCTACGGAATGTTTTACTCATTTATAGTTTTGAAATGGGGTGTGTTCTAGTGTTTGTTTTTCGTTATCAAGAATCACTGCTTTGATAGGGGTGTTTGTTATATGCCAAGTTTTCGGAGTCATGTAAGGTTGGGCTGGGGCTTTTTTTCCGACTCCCTGACTCCCTGCTAAAACTCTAACTGATTGATGTTTTTTTTTTTTGGTGTGGGTATTTTTTATTACTCTATGCTAAAACTTTAACTGATTGATGTTGTAGTTCTGGTAGGTGTTGGTGTATAATTTTCTTGTTTTTCTGTTGATGATTTCTTGAAGGAGTTTTAAGATTAGCCCACATAGACATACCCACACAAATACTGTACATTCACATACACGCATCACCCACCCAAGAGATAACGCATACATGGCACACATATGTCCTTCCCATCAACAAATAAAGGTGACACAAGGAGGTAAATCTGAAAATCATGAACCTCCCAGCCTATCCTTAGAAGGATTTGAAAGAGGCCTTTTGAGCAATTCAAGGACTGACAAAAATTAGCATAAAAACGAATGAAAACTACAGACAAAGTTCACTTTCCCCAGAGACAGCCCATCACCCGTGTAGTTCACTGCTACGAACAAGCAGGAATTTTTTCTCCCAATGTTGACGTTGCTGACCGAAACTCGTCGAGGAACCTAATTTAGAAGGTTGTTTTATCATATGGTATTATATACACACACACACAAACAAACACACACGCACACACACACACACACATATATATATATATATATATATATATATATATATATATATATATATATATGCACCCACGGTTATTGGTGAAATCTCCTAAAGAGTGGATTGAATATAACATCAATCAATTGAATCACAAATTAAATTTATTTGCATTAAACCTACATTATATATATATATATATATACATATGTGTGTGTGTCCGTGTGTGTATGTATGTATATATATATATATATATATATATATTGAACACTGTTGAATGACAAGCTAATTCTAACAGCAATGTAAATGCGAAGCTCTTCAGCAAAATGAATGGATCACTTTGACTGCTTGGCGTTTGTTTACGTATGTAAAAAACAATACGCTAGATTTGGCTGACCCATTCTGTCGAGTGAAGATGTCTCAGTGGTAGAAGCTCTGACTGACCCCAAATTAGCTGAGCGAAACAGTATTCTTTGCGAATGACATATATATAATGTATAAACGTAAATATATATATATATATATATATATATGTGTGTGTATGTGTGTGTGTGTGTGATATATGTGATATGTATATATGTGATATATATATACATATATATGGATTGACTAGCAATGCGCCAAACATGTTTTGATTTCAAAGTTGCCTTTTGTCCTACATTGGCTGACAAACAATGCTATAGAACCAATTTTACATGGATGGATTCAAAACTTTTCAACGGTGTTTGTGCAAAGTCAAACGGAATTGCTTCAACTGTAATTTGAACCCGATACTCCAACCCAACTTTACGCGCCGAAAACCACTACGCTGCACGCACGGAGATATAAAAGTGCATATTCCGAAATCTTCATTCACTAAGCTATGATTATTGGGGAGACTACAGTGTTAATACCCTAGGAAATATCGATTTTGAAACCATGATATTCCGCTGAATTTGGAAGTTGGATTTGACATGATAATTAAGGATACAAAATATTTTTTCCAACTCTTTATACTTTTTTAGAGGAAACGAGTGTGAAGATTAAGTTTAGGTTCAAAATCGTAGCGTTGGAATTCTATTCCGGTAATCAGTGAAAGCCTTGAAGTCCAGCCTTATATAAGTTATAATTTACTGAAGCTTTACAAATTGTATATTAACAAGAATCAAAGCACAAGGACATTGTTACTAAATCATTCTTCCATCAAATAAGACTTTCATTTACTTGTTATGGAAATTATACTTAACAGTTTAGCTATATTATGATGTAATATATTATACAATGCAGCATTTTTAGTGCGGTTTTTCAATAAACAATGCAAATTTAAAACATTTTGTCTTATACTTTGTGTCCAGCACTATTATGGTGTTATATACACTTTTATGTATGTTTTGTTTTATTCAACATTTTTTCGTTCAAATAATGAATTTATTTGAACAAAGTATCTATGAACAAAAAATATTTTTTTATTCTCTGCCAGTTGCAATGATGGCGAATGCCTTGCCTCGCACCATCGCCAGTGAGATGCGAGGCTCGTCTCATAATAAAGACACAAATCCCGCCAACCCACCGAAGGAACTCCATCGAACGAGGGTCAATACACAACAAGTATCCACTGCCATTAAAAATAAATCTGTCCGTAAGAGATGAATATTTAACTATATTTTTAATTAATTATGATCTAACAAATCTTATTACTTGAGTAGCATTTTTTGTAATATTTTACATTTTTTTACAGTTTTCACTTATCGAATATTTGGCTTGTGGTGATTCATAATTAGAATTTTGATTTGAATATATTTTCCATTGACTGTATCTAATACCAAAGATATCAACTTTATTTGGATTTATTCTTGAAATAGTAAAATTCTGAAGTCAGTTTGTAAGCAAAAACCGGCGGAAATTAGGTATTACAGTACATTTTTTTCAGACGATCTTTAAAACTAAATGTTCAAAAATTGGTAAACGCTACTTATTTAATTCTCAGTAGCTGCACTTAGCGCATCAACACCCAGCTTTCACACCGGCTGTAATGTTGATTTCATAAAGAACGTGACCGATCGACCTGCCCTATAGGTACACACTTCTTGATAACACTTTCTACTTACCCAAAGAAAAGATGCTTCCTCTTTATGTGTATGTTATGTGCATCACCACATGTCTTTTGTTGCTCGAATAGATTCTAGTTTTTAACCCAAATTATTTCCCATTTTCAAGCTATCCCTTCAAATCGTCAAGAAGGTTACTTGCCGTTTCCCTCTGATTTCTTCGCTGTCATTTTGTCTTGTGAGTGTTAAAATCCCCAAGACGACTTCTCGCATTAAAATATTCTTTTGCTGATTGTAAGTATACGTTTCCTTGTAACTCATATTTTTCTAAAAATATTCTTTCCATTCACGTGTTCTGTCTAATGTATTTATTCTCAATATTGGTCAGTAGAAGCGCATCTCAAGTTCCTCCTTCGTCTTTGTGGAGATTTCCAATATTCTTTGCCATGTGAGTGATTAGATATTACATAGCAACACGGATATTTTTTCTTTCCTTTGTTTCTAAGAAAATTTTCCTTATGTCTACATTTGTGAGATGAGGTATTGTAACTTTTTACACTATTTACATTGTTCAAAAATTTTTCTTAGCCTTTACTGCCATATTCATGACGTTTCAGACATTGTATACTCCGGTCTTTTTTAGCTGTGAGTTTAATACCTGGCCACATCCAAGAGAACAAGACTAGGAGAGCTGAGTTATCAAAAAGAATTAACTAATACTGAGATATCCAAATGCGTGACACATGGAATTTGAACAATATACTCCCGTGGACTAAATAAACGTCTCGTTTCGAAATTTCAAGTAATATCATCTGAAGAGGGACGAAGAATACAACAACCGAAACGTCGTTAATATGGCAATGAAGATGAGGAAAACAATCCGGATAATATAAATAGTGTGAATAGAACATTTTCCCATCTCCTTCTGTTTTCTTGTCGTTTCTATTCTCTTTAAAACATCCTCATTGCTTACATGCGTTGTCTATGGTATTCCCAAGATTTGTCGGTAGAAGCAGATATCTCTCGCTCCAAGTCTCTTCTTCACCCGTGAAAATGTTGTCCAGTATTTTTTTTATTAATCATTTCACTCCAGACAAGCAATAAAGTCACTAAGATGCAAAGGGGTTACTGAGGGTGAAAGAATATGAGAAAGAGAAAGACACTATGAAGAAGAGAGAACAATAAACAGGATTTATAAAGATTGATATTGCATTTAAAGTTTTAGAGATCAAACTTTACTGGTAAAGCAAGAGGTCGTTAAAGAATTTCACAAACGAGAAGTACAAGAAAAGAATCTGTTTACGGTTACATCTATCCCTTTCAGCTGTAAAACAATGAGACCTAGCCGGCAAAGCTGAAGTTCATCAAGTTAGGTACCAAAGAGAAAAAGCTCCTCAGAACAATTACCATGAAAATATTTATGGGAAAGGCACGGGGAAGCTACGTTACGACGGAGGCTAAGTAACTGAAACCAAGATGCCGGGTCAAGACTGGAAACATTGTAGATTATTTGGATATAAAAAAAACTAAATACGTAGCCGAAGCACCCGGCTTGATATGACAGCAATATTCAAAACATGGTCGAATGTTAGATAAATGTGTAAGGTATATTCTGGTGACAGATAATCCCATTGTTCATTTTCAGAGAATAGTAGTACAACATATTTTTCTTTGTTTTTAGGGTATTTCCTATCTTAATACGTTGCTTGCTTTCTGAAAAGCATCTTTCGTTATTCTTACGTGCGTTTGTGTGTCTGAGCCACTTTTGGTGAAGTCTTTTACTACAGTAAACAAATAGTTAAATTTCTGCACTTACTTGATTTTGGCATCCTCAATGCCAGGACTGTCACTTTTGCTAACAACCAAATATTCTGTGGATTTAATGAGAGCAAATCAATTCTAAATCGCCTTCATTTTTATTAAATGATGTTTTTCCTAAAAGTTTCGTAATGTATCTTGCCTTTTACAGCTTATACGATCGATACAGTCTGCGAGAATTTCAATCTAAATGTTAATTTTGGGAATTCGAAACAGGCAAAGACCTTCCGAACAAGTAAACGTACACCTCATACCCCGAGAGTCTGATCTCTCTTACCCTATTCTCGGTTCGCAAAAACACCGATACTGAGCGATGGGAAAAGAAAAACATAATGGAAAAATAGAAGCAACGAAAATATCGAGCCAAATTATGATGCAGAGAAAAGGACTGGATATCTTTTTGTTCCTTCAAAACCCAAAGCAATATAGGAATTCTAAAAAGGTTTTTGAACCTAAACCAACTACAGGTTATGAATTCGAATATACACTGGCTATGATAAGTTTTTAGCCAACCTTGATTACAGCAATTTTGGCTTATTTAATGACGTCTCTTTTTTTTCAGACAATATGATGTTAGTATCAAGCTACTCTCTTGCAATGAAAGTTCGTGGAAGTAAGGAAATTAGTAAATTTCAACAAGGGCAAATAATAAGATGGCATCAGTGTGGCAAGTCAAATACAGAAGTTGCTAGGTTTTTCCAGGTTAATTATCAAACGGTTAATTGTCAAGACATTTAATGAAGAAGCCCATTGTCGTGTAGATCAACGTTCAGGAAGACCAAACATCGTGTCTGGACGACCGAAAAAAACACTGAATAGGGAAATCATCAGAAACCGTCGTCCGAGTGTCAAATATGTCACCAGCAGCATGGAAATGTCGCTATATGCGGTGAGAAAGAACCCGAAAGTGATAGGCTATCAAAGAAGAGTTGCAAGAAAGAACCGCTTGATTTCAGAGGAACTTTCGTATGGACTGAGCGAGAGAATTCGAGAGCAAAGATTATGAATTTTGGTAGTCCGTAATTTGATCAGATGAAGTAAAATATGCCAATATTCTAATTTGAGATCGGTTTATGTTTGGAGATATCAGAATGAGACTTGGAACACTGAATATCTGCAAGCAACCATGAAACCCGGAGGGATTGGACTAATGGTGTGGGGCGCTTTCTGGTTTGAATGGAAATCTGAGCTGATTCTTGTTGACAAGCGGTTGAATGGTCCAAAATACTCCCACTATTTGAAACCAATCAGATTGACAAGACTGTCTACCTGTTTCAAGAAGATGGAGTGACATGCCATAGGAGCAAAGTAGCAACAGCCTGGAAGGAATCGCAAGGAATCTAGTTACTGCCATGGGTTACCCAAACTCCTGACATGAATACAATAGAGCACGTTTGGGAGCACTTTGATCGAAAACTTCGAGAGCGTGCAACCAAAATCACGTCAGTGGCAACCCTTAAAGCAACATTGCTAAAGGAGTGGCAAAATATGGACCAGACGATTGTTGATAATTTGATCAAATCCATGAAATATCGAATACAAGCACTGAAACTAACAAATAACGAACTCCATACTTGTTCCAAATACTGTTTGTTTATGTTGAATAGGGATTACGTAATTAAATTTTGAAATTGGATGTAGTTTATTTCTCCTGGCTAAAAACTTTTCTTAGGCGACAGTAGTTAGAATTCCTATTTTGTTCCAAATTCGAAGGCCGGAAGAATGAATTGTAATTGTGAAATTAGCTGTTTCAGGAAAATAGGTTTCTCAAGTTCACTTTTAACTTTATTTCAAATATTGATCGATGATACCTTCCAGTTATTTTTGCATTATGGAAATTCCTACTTCTCATTGCATTTTTATATTACTTTCATAATTCAGTATTCGTCGCCGCCATTCTTATGAGCAGCCGGAGTATTCAACTATCAAGAATTGTTTTATCCATGCCGTTAAAACTAAATCAAATACAAAAATAAAAATCAATAAGAATGAATAAAATACGAACTCTAGTCTAATAAATCAGGTAGTTAAAATTTATGATAAAAATAACGTTTACACAGTTTAAATTTATCTATGATTAGGTATTTGAAAAAGAAAAGTTAATATCATTGTAATCATATGATTAGGTAATTAAAGGGCAAAAACAAATGCAATTAAATTATATACACTATTTACATTGTTAGGGCTGTTGTCCTCATCTTTATTGTTATATTCACGTAGTATTGGCCGTTGTAGGTTCCGGCTTTCATTAGGTGATATATGTTGGAATTTCGAGCCGAATACTTTATTTCGTACACTGGGGTAGATTGTTCCCATAGCTCCAATGACATATGGCCCAGTGGATAAAAGAGTTGGTTGAAATAATCTAGTGAATCGACACAAAGAGTTGTGAGTTCAATATCTAGCCACAACAGAGGGGAACAAAAACTTGGAGAGTTACTTTAATAAAGGGAAATAACTCAAACTGAGATATCAAAAACATAGAGTAAAATCTACCCCAGTGAACTAAATAAAGGGTCAGATTTGAAATTCCAACGCATGTCACTAGGGTGGCCAACTATATATTTTATCTGTAGTTAATACATACAGTTGTGTTCAAAATATATTTAGTTGAAGCCATAAAATTGTGTTCAAAATATTTAGATTTTGGCAGTAATTCTCCCACAGAAGTGTTGATATGCCACTATCAAAATCAACCAACCAATCAGATAGAATTAACATAGTTTAAAATAATACCACAGATACCAATTCTTCTTCTACTTACATCACCAACCATAATCGCTCTAAGCAATATTTACCATACATTTACAAAATTTTCTTAGAAAAGTTACTTTCCGTTTCCCTCTGCCTCGTGCCTTCAATATGACCTGTGAGCGTCAAATTTTCCAAGCCCTCACTTCTCTTTAACTGTCCCATATTACAAATGTCTCTGTTTGGACCTATGTACAATTTTCCCATTTTTCCTCTCATGCTCCGTTCATAGTATTCTCAGGATTTTCCTATCATTTATTTTATCATGTCACGCCAAACAAGGCAATAAAGCCTCTAATACGCAAAGGATTACAGAGTGCTAGAAAATATGAGAAAAACAGGATTAAGAAGAAAGTACAATAAAAGCACAAGATTTGAGAAAACAAGATTGACATTGCATTTACATTTTTGAATATCAAAGTTGTCTGGGAAACAAGAAGCCAAGAGAGAGTTCCACACGCGAGAAGTGCGATAGAAGAAACCTTTAGCATAGAACTTACGCTCACAACTGTAAAATGATGAAACATTACTGCCAATCTAGTACTGCGATTAAATTCAGAAAGTCTAAGTACCTTACTGCCGGATGTAATTTATCTTCATACCCAGGACGACCAGTTTGCTGCTCAAGACTCGTATCCACAGTGCGGAACTTTAAAAAGTAAACCAATGTTTTTTACATGTTCAGGATAATGGATATATAATGTTTTAAGTTACATTCTGAAACAACACGTTAATCATTAAGAATGAGTTATACATACATGCATATATACATATATATATATATATATATATATATATATATATATATATATATATATATATATATATATATATATATATATATATATATATATATTAGTGCAACTAATATAATAATATATTAGAACGCAATTAAAAGTTTTATTGTAAAATCGGGCATTATTTTCAGAACAACTTAATATTTCGCTTGTCCCCAGTACTTTTTTCTGTCTCATTACGCGCGTAAGATGAGGCATATTTAGAGACTGTCAGAATGAGACTGCCTTTTGTTCACACATAGCTTTTGACATGTCTTGAAAGACATCGAGTTTCCTGGAAAAATGGATTATCAACTTGAATACCCAGTCATTTCCGAGAGAGAATAATACAGCTCGCATTCAAAGGCATATACCAAATTAAAGACCACGCATTTTTTTTGTACTCCTAAAAATACAAAACAAAAAAACGAAAAACTTTAAATTGTTTCTTTCTTTTTTTTCGCTCAGTAAGCAAATTATGATGCAACTATTATTTGTTTGGAGTAGGACGGATTCCAAGTCGCTCGCAACAAGATGGCGTCGATCGTCATGCCGTTTGAAGTTTGTGTGTTCATTGTGTGTTTTCTTTTTTTCAATCATCAACTTCTATTTTACAAGAAGAAAGCATGATATTTCGTTCGATAAAAACAATATAAGATCCCTCTACCAACAGTACTAGCCGACATAGCCAACTTCTTTTTTTATGTTTACTTTTGTAAGAATAATATAATGATTCTTAAAAGGAATTAAGATTATAGAAATAGACACATAGAAAACAAAATGGAATAAGTATAGTATCAAGGTTCCAATTTGAGAGAGATTAATTGCCAAACAGCATGCCTAGAAAATCAGCCTTCGAATCCTATTTTTTACTTGGGTATTATCTGTTACTACCACTAGAACGTACTGGGAGGGAACAAAAGTTCATAGTGTTTTGTGAGTTTCAAAGACAGTAGTTAGATATTTTAGTATATTTATACGTTATGTTTATAGATACAAATATTTAAGTAAATGCTTAGGTAATTAAATGAACAGTATCAGCCTGAATGTCCGATAAATTTCATAGAAAATATTTGTCCTCCGATATGAATCGAACCTGTATCCTTTTTTTTTAAAGCTTTTCACCCCAAGCAAGGCTGGAAGCCATTAGCACGCATGGGGTTATAGAAGGTTTGGAGGAAGAGCAGATAGGAATGGTAAAGGAGAGGATGTGGAGAAAGATAGTGGATCGATCAAGGCAAGGGGGTTACAGAAGATTTGGAGCGAGAGCAGATAGGAATGAAAGGGAAAAGGATGTGGAGAAGGGAAGTGGATAGATCAAGTCAACTGGAGATGTCGATTGACGTTACACTTAAATAGTTGGAGATTGTATTTGTCAGGGAAACAGGAATAAGGAAGGGAGTTCCACAGGCGAGATGTGCGAGACATGAAGCTATTGGAGTAGAAGAGACGTCTACATCTAACAGTTTCAACGGTGAAGGGGTGGGAACGGGATGCCAGCCTCATGAGGCCTGGGAACCAGCAAAAGCAGCTCATCGGAGCAATTACCGTGAAAGTATTTGTAAAAAAGACAGAGCGAGGCAACGGCGCGTCTGTGAGAGAGCGACTGCAGACGAGATGACAGATCAGGGCCAATTACATTGCATATCCGTCTCTGGGTCTTATCAAGAACCCTGAGGCAAACAGCTGGGGCTACAGACCATATATGGCAGCAATACTCCATGCAAGGGCGAATGGTTGATCTATAGATTTGGAGGATCGATTCCGGGGAGAAAAATTTCCTGGCTCGGCACAGGGAGCCAACTATCCTTGCGGTGGATGAAGCAATTGATTCGATGTATCCTACACCGAACCGTCATATAGCTTGACGTGCTATACTATTTAACTACAGAGGACGCGTCTGGTTAGTAACGTCGAATTACTGTTTTTAAACAAAGAAATTTCCATGATTTCCCTTGCTAACCAGACGCTTCCTTTGATGTTAAATGGTATAGCACATCATGTTATATGACGGTTTCGTGTCGGAGGACACATATTTTCTATGAAATCTCTCGGACATTCAGGCCGGTAAATGCTGTTAGTACTGCTTATTATAAACAGAGCACTTAATCAAATATTTGAATCTATAAAAATAACGTATAAACAATAAATATATTAAAATAATTTCGGACTTAGTCCACTTTATAATAGTAGTTAGATATGTAAACGTAGATTTATTCAGTCACGTGAATTAGACATTACGCAGAATATTATGGTCCATTCCAGGAATCAGAACCACAAGTATCGGTAGATTGGAGTTTTTGAGGGGCGTGGAACTACCTCTTGATTTCTGTTCTTCCCAGGTACACCCTGACGAGGGTCCAATCTATGGGTAAATAGTGAACCCTCAAAACAAGAAAAACACTATGAAAGTATAAAAATACATTTTAATAATAAAAATACCGACAATGCATAATCAGCAATACATTTTATCTCTAGTCGAAGGCATACAACCGCGTTCATTTTATATGTAGTTGAGTTTGGTTCCAAATATATTTAGTTGAAGCCATAGTGTTCAAAATATTTAGATTTCGGTATTAAATAACCCATAGATATGCTGTTAATCAAAACTAAACAACCAACATGAACTTTCATGACATAAATCCGTATAACATCCTACAATTTTATAATCAAACTGTATTCCAAAATATAACTTAAAACCATAAAAAACACAATCACCACGTCTAGTAATCATGTCCGCGCAAACATGTATATGCATAATAGCTGAGCATCATCTACCATGTATTCAGTTATGAAAGCAGAATAACATATATTTTTATTAGTTCAAATTTCCTAAGAAAATTAGATTTCAGCATTAAATAAATTTAAGGAGTTTATATGCCGTTAAGCATATCAACAAAAAAGAATCCACAAAGAGATCGTTCTCATGTAAAACGAAAGGAAAAGCTGAAAAGAAAAAAGGAAAACAGAAAAATAGGAATTGATTAGTTCCACTAATAAAACTTATTTATTTAATTTAATTTCAATTTTAACGCATCCAAAACGAAACTCTTTCTTTTACATGCCTTAGAGAAATTTTTTGTTGTTGTTGCTTTCCAGCAGAAGGGGCTCATTGCGCCTTTTCGGTCTAACGTTTTCCGCTGACATGAAGTGGAAAGATTATATCGAATCAAATGTTAGATCTGACGCTAGGAAATCTGGTTCACTGTGTCGTTCTAGACAATGTTTCTCGTCAAAATCCATCTTGCATATTTAAGTCTACCATTCGACCCTGCATTAAATATTTCTGTCACATCTGCCCTGGCGCTTCCGCTGTGTTTTTTTTAAGATTCTTGATACAGTCCAAAGAAGAATCTGCAATGTTATCAGTCTTGACTTGGCAACTCGGCTTCAGTCACTTTTCTGCCGCTGTAATGTGCCTTTTCTAGAAATATTTTAATGGTAATTGTTTTTGATGGGCTTTTCTCTTTGGTACCGCGAATTTACGAATCTAATAGGTTGGCAGCAAGATCGCATCATTTTACACTTGAAATGGCTAGATGTAATCGTAAGTTCTATGCTAACAGTTTATTTTCTCATACCTCTTTCTTTATTGAACTCTCTTTCAGACTCATGTTTCCTTATCAACTTTTATTTTTCAAGATTTAAACTAATTTCAATCGTTAGTTTTGTCTTCTTAAATTCTGTTTTTATTGATATTTAATAATGTTTCTTTTTTTCTTTTTCTCGTATTCTTTCACACTTAGTAATCGTTTGCGTTTTAGTGGCTTTATTACCTTGTGGTGTAATGATTACAAAAGAATTGCCTGCCTTGCTTTTCAATTTGCTCCTGAAAAGCTATCTAATGGTTCACGTGGGATTTGAAGGTTTCAGAAATTAATTCGTAGAAATGCGAGTAGGTTTTCTTAATATGTAGTCAGCTAATGTCGACTGACATGCTTATAAAATGCAATCATGTTATAGCCGGATGGGGTCGAATTGCGGAACAAGTTACGGCGGTTTTGAGCGCATGACTTGATTTCATTGCGATTGGCTGTCTTCGTAAAAACGGCTTGCTGCTTTAGCCTTCAATAATTTGATTAGTTGGAAGATGTTCATTTAGAAATTGAATCTAAAAATTGACCTTCAGCGTTCAAATCAAAGGTGATAATGGATCATCGCTGTAACCTTCTCAGTTAGGTCAAATTGAACATGCTTCAGCTTCTCTCCCAAGCTGACCAGGATAATTCATGCGCTTACTTATATGAGTATGGAATTAACTTGAATGTTTTCAGTGTGAATGGACAAAAATTCGACCGTCTAACTGTTTATTCTTTCCTATTGTATTTTATATTGTAAATACATTTCTTCTTAACTTTTCATGTTTATTTTTTATTTGCCGAATATAATATATATATATATATATACACCACAGATATATACACATACATATATATGCACATACACACATATATACACATACATATATATATGCACATACACATATATAGACAAACAGACGCACATATACACACACATGTATATATACACACATATATACACACATGTATATACACACATACATATATATATATATACACTTATATATGCACACAAACACACATATGTATACACACATATATATGTATACACACACATATATACACACACATATATACGCACACATGTATATACATACATATAATTTTAAAAAAAACGCAAAGTACTCACCCATAGTTACTTTATATTATTGTGAATAATATGAAAGATTTGAACGGAAATTAAATGTAAAAAAGGGGTCGAATTAAACGCGTTTTCAGAACATTTTACTTAGTTTTTAAACACTTTGAAAGAGCAAGATTTAAAATAAACTCTGTATAATAGATAAGAAAAACTAAACCGGCAGGTGTTAATAACAATTGTTTGCAAACGTTATTTGATATATCAGTAATATTTGTTCTCTTGGAATCAGCGTAATTGATAATCTTTTGTTTTGCTCACAAGATAAATTTTGTTTATATATTGATTTTCTTGTTTTTTTTTTAATAAAGTTTTCACTCTTCATTATTTTTTGTCATAGTTCATTAGTATCTAGAAATATAATAAATGAAACAGAAACGTATGATAGATTAATTAACACCTTAAAATATATTACCGAGTATGTTTAATTAGCACCTTTCCCTGAAAATTCGTTTTGAAACGGAAATTAATAGGAGAAACATCCGGTTTATTTCTATTCTTTAATATCAGGAGAAATTGAATATTTTAGTGATTAATTGATAAGATAATACGACGTTTTTAAAAAAAATGACACAGGAATGGCTGTACCACGTTGTCATATTTTACTCAAGGATGAAATTTATTCCCTGTTTTTAACTTCAGAAACACGGGGTCTTATTATACTTAAGTTGTATTATACGCATAAAAATACAGTTATTCACCTAAACTTATTTTCTTCCCTGTTGGCTAGGGCTTCAAAATATCCGGCTGCACCCCTGCAGCAAGGCATCTGCTCGGGAGGTTTTGAGGAGCGTGGAGCCACCTCTTAATTGCTGGTGTTCGCAGGTCCTCCCTGACTCGGGTGGTAGCCCCTGTTAGGGTCCCAGCTATGGGCAAAATACCATGAAAATGTAAATATAGGTTTTAATACCAGCAATACAATTTTGAAAATAGATATTACCGGCAATACATTTTTGGAAAAAAATTACCAGGAATACATTTTGGGAAAAAAATATTACCAGCAATACATTTTGGAAAAATAAATATTGCCAGCAATAAAAATCTTGTTAGCATTAAATAACCCATTTAGGTTGTATGCCTTAAAACAAACCGAACCGAACCAAACTAAAACCTCTTTACTGCCTGGCACCAATACGGTAGAATCTGCTTATCCTTCGTTAACATTATGCCCATACTTATTTTATTTTGTATCTATTGAACTGTATATCTGATCAGCCAATATAATCTAGATGTATTACCTGTAAATTGAATCTGGCGTTTATTAAAACACATATTCAAGGTGTTTTAATTTTATTTTCAATCAGTTTATATTCAATTTAAACAATAGTAATGCCATATGTTTTTAAATTAAAATAAATACATATCTTTTTATACTCAGTTCTGTTAATAACAAATCTCAAACTCATTGCTGGTGAGAACGATGTATAAATCGCAGATGCGTACGTTTCCTAAGCGTAAACAAGGTATCACTCACTAAATGGCGTCATCGGGTTCAGTTAAGCATCAGAACCTATTTTATCATTCGGCTAAAAGCAATACTTATACGAGTACCGGTCTTCCAGCCAGCACTTACCCGTTTTACTAACTGATATATTACAGCTACGCCCTTACACCTGCTGTAACATCTGGTGGGACTGGGCAATTTCTGAACACACCCACACAGAAAGATTTGAGGAACACCATATCAAAACCGTCGTCGGAAGGCTACCAGATATGCAAAACAAGAATTATTTATCTAAATAAATAAACGGTAAATTCTGTTTGTCCGTCCGTGTGTCTGAAACCTCTGTAACTCGGGTCACACTTGCTCTACATAGACATATTATACCTTTTGAAGACCTTGGGCTTGAACATCCAACATCTGGATTTATATCCGAATGAGGAGATAACAGTTAAAAATTTTAAAACAAATGAAAAAAATTAGTGCTTTTAAAGTTTTTAATTTATATTGAGTTTAAAGTATCATAAAAGAACTTCGTAAATTTAAAACATTTTGTTTTAAATTCAGTTTAAAATATCTCCAAAACTTTGTGAATTGTGGAAATCAATTTTATTTCTTCAAAATACCAATGAATCAGAATTAGCGTGATAGCTTTTGTGACGTGAAGTTTTGAAGATACGCGGAGTTTGTAATTTGAAGATATTAACTCCATTGAAGTTCCACGGAGTTTATGATTTGAAAAAACAATTTTCGGCCTGATTTGGATTTTCGACCCAAATTGGAGTTTCGGCCAAAATCGAAATTGGATTTATGGCACGAATCAGAGAAAAAGTGAGGTTTTAAAGTTTTATGGAGTGAATTGAAGAATTCAATGTTATTTCTTCAAAATGGTGTGGAAAATCCAAAGACCGGAGCTTTACGGAAAATGGAGAGGAAAGCAGGAGAAACACTACAGGAGGCACAAGCTAGGATACAAGCAAATGCTGCAAACCGTGGAAGATCAAGATCATCTGAAACACCAGTAGAGACACAAGACAGGAGAGCATCTCAAACATCAAGAAAACAAGCAGATACACCCAGGAAGATAAGATCAATAGCAGCAGAGGATGACAGTAAGAATTTTTACAGGAGAGAAACAGACGTTGAAAACCACAGAAGATCAAGAGCATCTGAAATCTCAGAAGAAGCACAAGACAGGAGAGAAGCGAATGCTGAAATGAAGATCGAATCAAGAGTATCTCAAATATCCAGTAGAGAAGCAGATACATCAAGGGAGATAAGATCGAGAGCGGCAGATGATCACAGTCAGACTTTATCTGGGAGAAAAACCAAATGCTGAAAACCATAGATCAACAGGTGAGACGCAATTGCTGCAAATACCAAAGAATCAAGAACATCTCAAACATCAAGAAGAGAAGCAGATACACCAAGGAAGATAAGATCAAGAGCTGCAGAGGATGACTTTTCAAGACAACTATGACAGTGACTATTCAAATCATTCAAATATATATCAGATCAATGGTCATTCAGTGTAAGCATTGTAATGCCCTCAGGCTCAAGGATGAACCAGTAACAAAGGAGAATACAGTTGGAAGCTCTACCAGTTCCTCCAGAGCCATTGCTACCACTGTCTTGCAATGACTTCATTTCGAGCCATCGATGCTAACCTTGCCAGGATGGAAAATAAATTGCGGAATTCAGGGCAAGAGCTAGCTTAAAAGGTCGCACATAGTGCATCTTTTAACCTAGTTCTACATAAATGAGGTTTTGATTTTATATCAATCAGCTGCTGAGAAGCTTATTAGACGGAAACTGCAGACACTGATTTTTGTCTAGCTTCTGGATTGCTACCACCCTTTCTATACTATTATATTGAATGGCATTCGATATATATTTTGATAATGATAGATATCCCCAAAATACTGGAAAATTTTATCCGTTCTATTTGATAGCTGATATTACTTATAAGTAAAAATAAATTTGTCCAGCTGCAATACCAAGATCTAAGAGAAAAGATTGCATAGGGTTGATGACGTAATCATCAACAACATTTCACTCACTGACCCACTGTCTCTTTCTCTCTTTCTTTTTCTCCTATAGTATATAGGAATATAAGGGTCGAAACGTGGGTAGCATTGTAGCTTGAATTTTGGTGTTCCTAATTAATTATATATATAATATATATATAATAAATATATATATAGACACACACACATACATATTCACACACACACACACACACATACATATATATATATATATATATATATATATATATATATATATATATATATATATATATATATATATATGTATATATATTAATTCAGTAACCAGGTAGGCAATGACTGGCCACTACTTTAAGTTTCACGTGTTTGCACACAATCTTCAGGTAGCCAGTAATTTGCAGTAATAAGATGATTACGTTATATACCACCGGACGAGTACAATTTGACAAGCAAACCAAACTCGCACAATGGGGGAGGGCGGTAGATAATCTAACCAAGATCTAAAATGACAAAAGATATATATATATATATATATATATATATATATATATATATATATATATATTGTATCAAAATACTTTTGCAAAATTAGCCGGCGGATTCCTCATACCAAAATAAGCACAAAAGTCCATATGAATATATGTCCGTAAATTTTGAGTTATTAAGTTTAAAGTTTACGGTAGACGCTGTTACCCTTGTACAATCCAAGATACAATTCAAAAATACTTTTACAAGCTTTGTGGTTGGGTCCCTTACAGCAAAACAAGCACAAAAGTCCATATAAACGGCAGGTAACTTATGTGTCATAATCGTAGTTGACTTTATTCATTTTTGGCCGTAATTTTCTTATATAAACGTCTTCCAGAATTTTAAGTTTAATATCATATTGATGGAGCACTGATGTGTATTCCACTAACATCTGTCTAAATTGTGAATGCGGACATGAATGTACCTGTAAATTTTCTGAGATTGAATTATGATTATTCAAGTGAAACGTAAGCCGAAAATACATCAGTGCTCCATCAAGATTATAAGAAAGAACTTAAAATTCTGGAAGCCCTTTATAAAAATAATTCAATTCAACTACGAGTATAGCAACAAAGTTTTCAAATGTTTATACTAGGAAAGTGTTATATAAAAAATACTAAATTAAATACTACAATTAAAATTTTTTTTAAATTGAAAAAAAAATCACATAAGTTACTTCCATTGTATAGTGGGAAAAATATTTTTAATTTACGGTGTTAACGCATAACACATCAATAGATATGCAACCACTGAAGATTCAAAGATGAGATTCAAAGTACTTGAGAAAATAAAAATTATTTGAAAGAAAATTTTGGAATTTTTCTTAATCAACTTTCTACAGTCACCAAGAAATTAATCCGTGGACTTGAAAGGATTAAAATTAGAATGGACATAATACGTCGAAATGATATAACTAAACATGCTTGAATGAATATATGCTGCCTGAATAATATATATATATATATATATATATATATATATATATATATGTGTGTGTGTGTGTGTGTGTGTGTGTGTGTGTGTGTGTGTGTGTGTGTGTAATTAATAAACAATAAATTCCAAAATTACTTCATATGGAGAATAGCTATTTCGACTGACGAAGATATCGGTCGTCTGTCTTATCAACCAGGGTGTGGGTTCGTGTCAATACAGTCAGGAGGGGGTGCAAGTAGAATTTAACAGTGAAAGCTAAAAAGATCTAAAGAAAATTGTCCAGTAGAGGGCAAATACAAATCTACCACGGTTATATATCATGCTATCATTTCCACCCAAAGAAAATATGAAAAATTATAATGTTTACATTGAAATTTCCGCGGGGAAATAAAAACAGTGATTTTAAACACATAAGCACGCATTTTCGAACCCTAAACTAATTAAAGAGACAGCTCTTTCCAAAATATTTTTGGAATTGAAGGAGAAAGGTTTGAGCAAGATAGTTTGGAAAATTATAGATTCCATACATACTCCTAACAGTCTTAGGGATAGGTGTGACTTATGTTTAGAAGAATAAATTAGAATAATAAAATACAATAATCAAAGCCAACTTTTGAATCAGAGGAATGAATTAGTGTTAAAATGTCGGCATAAGAACAAATTCAAATTTCCATAATATTGGTTTAACTTAATTATCTACCATATTTCCACAATATTCACTCCCCTCTAACTCTTCAAATGCAGTATAACTAATTCTAATTTATATTTTTAATCCTAACCTCTATAACCTTTTTACACTATATTAATTATAATTTATAAACTTTCCTCTACTTTAATATCTCTCCAACTCTCTCTTCCCCTCTCACTGTATTTATATATATATATATATATATATATATATATATATATATATATATATATTGTGTATTTAGGCAGCAATCATTCATTTATGCATGTTTCATTAAAAACGACAGATAAGGTACTACGGTTAAGCTTCTTATTTAATTTTTTTCGAGTTCTTTCAGCTAAAAGTATAGCCAAAAACTCTCGGAACTATACAACATTCGGACAGTTTCTACACACTCTGTGTCTAAAAACGAAAGCTGTTGTTCGAACACAAGAAAAATTAAATTAAAAGTTAAACCGTAGTATCTTGTCTATAGTTTTTAATGAAACATGCATATATATATATATATATATATATATATATATATATATATATATATATATATATTTAGTTTGCGAAAAAGTAGGTAATCCGTATGGGAAGACCCAATGAGGATAGAATCCAGAGAGCTCAATGTAAATCAGAGCTAATAATTTAAATAAAAACAGATTGCTTTAAGGTTCCATATAATAAATTATTTCACCACAGCCCTTTTAAAGGACAGTGGATCATCAGATTTATTTCCAAATGTTGAATGAAAAAATGAAAATAAATTGACACATTTATGACGGGCAATAATAAGGAAACTCACGAAGTGGGGGCAGTGTAGGGGGTAGAGAGACAGCATTGAGTTAGATGTAACGTTTCTATATATATATATATATATATACAAGTATGGGATTGGTATATACGGAATAAATTCCAATAACCAAAAATGTTTATATGCTTAGTTTATATACATATATGTATACGTGCGTATGTATGTATATGTAAATATGTATGTGTATGTGTATGTATGTATGTATTTGTATATATGTGCATGGGGTTCAGGCCGATGGGGATGTCGCCTTGATAATCAATTACAACTAGAAGTAAACTTATATTTGAAAATAGAAATTTTTTAGTGTTTTAATGTAAATTCTATGAATATTTTTCTAATCGACTATTTCATATCAAATTTTTTGTAATATAGTTTAAAAAAAAAACTTTAACTAACATATAAGTAAATTCCTTAGACCGTTTAAACATTCAAATTTATATAAAAAAATTATAATATTTATGAACTCTCAAAGTAAAGCAAAAAACAGCGTCCATTCCAAAGAAAACTAATGACACTTTATCACAACTTCTTTTTATCTCTTTCTCTTTATGCCTTTTTGACCTTTCTGCCCTCCCATAACTTCCGTTAACAGGTTTAGTGTGTCAATGTCTGGTTTTCCTCTAAAAATTTAAAGTTGAAAGAATAGAAATGTTACACCTAACTCAATCATGCCTCTCTACCCCCTTCACCCCCCATTGATAACCTTGCTTCGTTGCCAGGTTTTTTGAATTACCATATACTTGTATTTTGATTGGTCATTCTAGCTTATGTAACAGCGTTTACCCCGAGCGAAGGATCGTTAATTAATTTGAAACTTTTAAAACCATTTATTCTACATTCAACATCATCACTTGATAAGACACCGGGAGTGTTGAAACAAAATGGCTATTTTTGTAGTGATTTTATAACATATTTATGTTATAATATTTAAATAAATAATTATATATATATATATATATATATATATATATATATATATATATATATATTAATGCAGCCTTGTGATACTTAATTTGATGTAAATAGAATATACAATTTTTTATCAAACATTGCAAACATTTCTTATTTGCAGAAATACATAATCGCTGCTGTCTTCAGAAACCATTCCGGGGAACCGAAACTGCTTATGAAACGTAATAGCATAACGTGACATACGTTAACCCTAAAATAAACAAGTTGTATCATCCGACCCTTTCTCTCACTCTATTACTCTGCCTGTCATCCTCCTCCTCCTCGCTTCCCTGGTAAAAACTTTTGTTTTTTCTTCTTCTCACTTTTCAGCTCCTTTGTTCGCGTCTAGATTCGTTTCGAAGAAGCCTTGAAAATGTTTTATCTTCGTATTTCGTGACGTTTTACAAAACTCCATTATCACAGCGAGAGGAGGCGACATTCAGAAGCGACGAAGTTAACAACTGCCACATATTTTGTCAGGATTATGAAGATGTGTTGCCAGCATTGTGAGAGGAGGCTAAGAAAAAGTCTCGAACCGACCAAGAAGAGGTTCAACAAATTAATTTTTAATGCCCCCCCCCCCTCGCAATATAAAAGAAATATCTATTTTACATTTCAGGTAATTTTCTTATGTTTACACCCCTACTTAAATATATAAGCTAGGATTTATTACTATATATATATATATATATATATATATATATATATATATATATATATATATATATTGTTGTGGTAGGATCCACCTAATCTGCATAGGTGACTACCGACTATAGAAATAATGGTTGGTACCGGGAAGACGGGGGAGCGAATACAGAGATCCAGCTAGAGACTCTGCCCGACTGCGACTTAGTCAACACATTCTCCAGGAACGTCTTCCCAGAAATATACAGAAATACTATATGTAAATATTAAGTACATTTTGTGTTGCATTATTATTCCATGCATTAGTCGAGATTCAACAATAAGTCAAGACTCAATATATATACATATATATATATATATATATATATATATATATATATATATATATATATATATATATATGTGTGTGTGTGCGTGCGTGTTGAACAATAAAAAAGGTTACTTAAAATTTCAGACACTGGGTTGTATATTTGTTGTAGGGAACGTACTACTAACCCTCAGTATACTGATACTCCTCTATTAAATGAACTGTTCCAGTAGAAATGGAAACATATATGCTGTTGGTCTTAGTAGATGAGGGCATCAAGACGTCGAACTCTCTGCCTTTGGGCAGAGAGGAACCCAGACGAGGCTATGCCAAATGGTAGAGTCCGTCTATCGAGGTTGAAAACCCAACCCTGGGTCTTCGGAAAATTTGTGACCAAGACCACGGGCTCGGATTACCCCACATAAAAATTGGCTTTGTGCCGCATCCTGCCTCGTGAGGAGGTCGGATAAATACCGACCTGGTTTCCAGTTTCAGAGTGCGTCAGACCTCTTGTGTTTGGATTGCTCTGATTGTCGACCTCTCTGCTTTCGGGCAGGGAACAACCCAGACGAGACTTTGCCGAAGGGCAGAGTCTCGTCTGCTCGGAAAGACCCACGTAAAGTCGGCTTTGTGCCACATTCCGCTCAGCGTGTAGCTCGGGTAAATGCCACTTGCTTTCCCGCTTAGGCAACAAGTCGAACACTCAGCTTTCTGGCAGCGAGGAACCCAGACAAGGCTATGCCGAAGGGATGAGTCTCGTCTGGGGAGATAGACGAACTCGACCCCGTGTAGGCTGTGATTTGCGGGTAATTTTTGCCAGAGTCTATTGGCTCGGATCGCCTCAATTAAAAATCGGCCTTCTGCCACATCTTGTATCATGGGAAGGTCAGGTAAATATAGGCTTCCTTTCCAGCATCAAACGAACTTGTAAATATCTACTTGTATTGTCCTTGTTTACAATAAACCCTTATATTGTGTAAGTTGCCGTTCTAGTTATTATTTTCAATAACCAACTCCGGACAACATTACAAATTTGGCGACGAACTAAATGAAAACTACAACGCAACTTAATACGAAGTGGTTAGCTATTCAAGTTAGCAGTGGACATCTTTTGTTTGCTTCCTCAGAGCGGTTAAGAAAGAAACACTTAGATTTTCACGGATTCAAAGGATTGTTTTTGGACTTTTTCTTTCAAAGTATTTTTTTCTTCTCTGTGAAAATAATTAACCCCCTTTTGATACGGTTATTTCGTGACAAGTTGCTTTGAAGGAAGAAAGATTTATTTCATAAGAAATCCACTTGGAGATATTAATTTTTTTTTTCGTTACAAAGTTGTTTTGAAAATGGATGAATTATTGACAGTAATGAAGGTTTTTGTGGAAAACAAGAAATCACAACAAGAACAGTAAGTTAAACTAGATGAAATGTTAGAGCTTATCTTAACGCAACAGTCTATATTAGTAGAAGCTTTGATATAAAAGAAACTGAGTGAATACAACTTGAGTTTTTCGCACAGCTGAGGCTGTTGCGAATTCAATTACTGAATTCAAATATTGTCCAGAAGATGGTATTACGTTCCCATCGTATTTAAGAAGATATGCCGACATATTCAAAGTGGAGGGACGAAAAGAAAGTAAGGTTACTTTTGCAAAAGTAGGCTCTGACAATAATAATAAATACGGGGATTTTATACTTCCGAGAAAAACTAGCGAACTTTCTTTCGAAGAAACAGTAAATATATTGTCTAGCATTTTTGGCGAGAGAAGCTCCTTCTTTCATATTCGCTACAAATGTTTAAATATTGTTAAGACACCCGTTCACTAATACTGACTAAACTAGAACAGGGCCCTGATATAACGCTTCAGAAACTTACTGAACAATGTCGGAGAATTGTAAATTTGAAGCACGATAATGCAAAAATAGAAAAAAGAATTTGAAACATAAATGCTCTTTCACTATTTACATTATTCAGACTACTGTCCTCATCTTTGTTGCCATATTTATCACAACGTTTCGGCCGTTGTACGCCCCGGCCTTCTTCAGGTGGTTGGAATGTCGAACTGAATACTTTATTTCGCTCACTGTCCTCAACCACACATAGCGCAGTGAATAAAGTTAAATCCAGTGACAGGACCCAAAGAGTGTGAGTTCAATACCTTGTTAAGGCGATGGATGGGAATTAACAGGCGATAACTGATAACTGACATCTATTAGACGTGGCATGAGGAACTAGAACAGTCTACCCCAGCGAGCGAAATAAAGGGTTCAGTTCACCATTCCAACAACCTGATGAAGGCCGGAGCGTACAACGTCTGAAACGTTGTGATAAATATGGTAACAAAGATGAGGACAATAGTCCGAATAATGTAAATATTATATATAATACCTCATCTCAGAAATATAAACAGATAATAAATGCTGTTCGTCCTAAAAATACGACAGCAGAATATAGAAAAAGATTGTTCGAAATAAAATCCATATTTTGGTTGTGGTGGATTACATTTCAAATGGGAATGTTTTTTTTTCCGTAATAAAAGTTTCCTTTGTGGAAATACAGGATATAAAAGTAACCACTGAAAAACCAAACGGGAAAGATTTTTTTAAAAAGTTTCGAACACAAGAAGCACGGTAGATATAGTGTTACGGAGAAGAGAAATTGAGGAGGACCAGAAACGTAAATTTGTGTACGTAAAAATTAATAATGAAAAAATTAAACTCCAACTTGACGCCGGAAGTGATATTTCGATCATTAAGGAAGAAACATGGAGAAAAAATTTGGTAAAAACAATTATTGAAGAAAACGAATAAGTTGGCCCGTGGAGTGTCAGGAAAAAAATTGTGTTTTAAAGACGAATTTACATGTAATATTTCATTTATTGGAAAGACTTTAAAATCAAAAATTCTTGTGCTGCAAAACGATTTCAATCTATTTGGAACAGATTGGCTTGTTTTATTCGATTCATGGAAACTACCCATAACTTCTTTTTGTGATAAAATTGATGTCCCCCTCACCACTAGCAAAAATAGGTTGTTAGAAAAACTAATGAAGGAGATGAAAGATAAGTTTCCTGAAGTATTTGCAGATAGACTTGGAAGATGCACAAAGACGAAAGTATTGTTTGACGTCAAGAAAAATGTGAAGCTTGTTTTCATGCCCAAAAGAAATGTGCCGTTCACAGCTGTGGAGTGACTTGAAAAATTGATTGTCCTCTCAAAAGTTGAATACTCAGAGTGGATGGCTCCGACAGTATATGTAAAATCACAAAATACGCGTTTGCGAAGATTTTTCAACTAGCTTAAATGATTGTCTGAAAGTACACACCTACCTATTACCTGCACCTGAGGACATCTTTGTAAAATTAAATGGTAGAAAGTTTTTTTTTCTCGAAGTTGAATCTATCAAATGCGTATCTCAAGATACAAGTCGATGAATAATGCCCCAAATTGTTGACTATTAATACATAGAAGGTGTCGTATGAATTTAATGGACTTCCGTTTGGAGTGAAGGTCGCACCTAGCCTTTTCAACAAATTATGGACACGATTGTGTCATTGCATACATCGACAATGTGTTGATAAAGAGTGGACATCAAAAGTGACATTTTGAGCACATAAAAAAAGTATTTGAAAGGATAAAAGAATACGATTTCAAACTTAGCCCCGAGAAGTGTTAATTTTTTATGTCCCATATAAGGTACCTAGGACAAATTATTGGCGAAAATGGAAGCAGACTAGACCCTTCAAAGGCAGAGGCAATAAAATGCATGCCACCTCAAAAAAATGTGACTACACTACAAGCTTTTTTAGGGCTCGTAATTTATTATGACGTGTATATACCAAATATGCACAACTTAAGATTACCTTTTTAAATAATTTACTAAAACAAAGGAGTAAATTGGAAATGCTCTGTTAAATGCCAGAATTCCTTTGACAAAATAAAAAAATATCCTGATCTCCGACTTATTAACACCTTTTGATCCGGAAATTGAGATTACTGTGACATCGGACGATAGTGGATATTGCATTGGAGTCATAATTCTACACAAATTTGAAGATGGTAGTAAATAAATAGTGGCACATGCTTCAAGATCTTTACTATCGACAGAAGAAATTACAGCCAGATAGAGAAAGAACGTTTAGCAATAATATTTTCTCTTAAATATTCCATAAATTTATTCATGAAAGTTTTTGTTACAGACAAACTACCGTCCACTAGTGTAGATATATGGATCGAAGAAGGGTATCTCTTCAAATACAGCCAGCACATTACAGCGCTGGGGAGGTATATTATTGAAGTATTATTATATAATTGAGTTTGTACCATCAAAGAAACTAGGGCTTGCGGATTGTCTGTCTAGGTTGATTCCAAGTTTGTTTTTTTCTGAACCGCTAGAAGACACAGTTTTAGCAGCCGAGAAGGAATTAAAAGATGAACTATGAAATACAACGAAAATTACTCGAGGCATTGGAGAAAATTGAAAACATGATTTCCTTATAAAAATGAAAAAAAAAAGTAAACCTAAAGGAAAAAAATCCTGGAAATACACCATTCTCAATATGTGACGAAGTACTAATGTACGCGGACAAGGTAGTAATGGCTCTTTCTCATAAAAAAGGATTTTGAAGGAATTTCATTTAGGTTACCCGGGAATATCGCCTGTGAAATCACTGATAATTTATACGTATTAGCCTCGGATGGACCAGGATATAGAAAAAGTAGTGAAAACCTACAGAGGTTGTGCTCTTGCAGCAAAATCCCCACCAATGAAATTTCAATCTTGGCCCCAAACGGATAGGCCATGGCCCAGACTACACAGATTTTGCGGGACCATTAAATGGGCCATATTATCTAGTAGTTGTAGACAGGTACACAGAATGGCCTGAGATATTCCAATGTAGAAGACCTACTTAGATATTAACGGTAAGTTTTCTTCTGAGCTTTTCACTCGTTTTCGTGTTCCCGAAACGATTATCACTGATAACGCAACACAATTCACGGGAATTGATTTCAAAAATGTTTTCAAATCCCTGACGATTGAACATATCACTACCTCTCCATACCATCCAAGATCCAACGGTCAGGCTGAAAGGTTTGTCGATACATTCAAGACGGCTCTTAAAAAGTCCAACGGCATGGAGACAGAAGAGAGTAGAATAAAATTTTTAGTGTGTATAGGATAATACCGAATCCGAATGCAGTATAAGTCATGGCGCCAACCGAGCTGATGTTTGCCCGAAAAATAAGATCGATGTTCGATAACCTACTTCTAGGATGAAAACAAAAAGTTCAAATAACACCAGAACCCTAACTAAATATATTTCAGGCCTGGCGATACAGTTTTCTTTAGGATGTTTTAAAGAGGAAGGGAGTTTTTGGAAGGCGGTATTACAGTGTAACCCGGATATAAGAGAGTTGTCGGGACCGGAGAAGAAGTATCTTATATCCGGGCTTCTCTTATATCCGGGTTTGGTCTATTATATATACATTAACACAGGCTCTAATTTGGGACCAGAGAAAATATCTCTTATATCGGGTTTCTCTTATACCCGGGTCTCTTATATCCGGGTTACACTGTATTACTAAATGAGTTGGATGAGTCATGAACTTGTTACGTAGTGCAAAATGGTAGCACAAAAGACACATAAATCAATTGAGACCCAGATTCAATGAGGATGTAACTACACGAAAGGAAGTATCGATGGATGTACTTTGATATTTTCGACATTCCAACTACATCAACCTCTGAAATTGTAGTCCCAAGATGGACTTTGTAAAAGCAAAAGAAAGCGTGTGGAACCCTTGAGTCCATGATCTAAAAAGAAAACGATATTAATTTACGAGGAACCTAATCTCCAGGAGGAGGTACTATAAGGAAATCTTTAGTCCGAGAAGACGCAATAAGTCACTCTTGTGGAGGTTAGCATCAGCTTTGCTAATAGATGGTATAAATGATTGATTGACTTGTCTGTTTAACAGCATATCACCTCCTTATGGGTCATTTAATGCCGAAATTTAATTTTCTTGGGAGCTTGGCAATAATAAAAATGTTATTCTGCTTTCATAATCGAATACACGGTAATTAGCTTTTCGGTATATACATGCTTGTATGGTCAGGATTACTAGAGATATGCGTTTTACATTGTTTTGCTGAAGTTTTCAAATACAGTTCGATTTAAGAAATTGTAGGATATTAAATGGATTCATGTCATGAGAGAGTTCTTTCATGTTGCTTGTTTGATAGTATTTTAAACGGATTTGGATGAAGTCGCTACAATTTGTTAGTTAGTGCGTATTATTAGTTATTTTACAATAAATATACAGTGTAACCCGGATATGAGAGACCCGGATATAAGATAAACCCGGATATAAGAGAGATTTTCTCCGGTCCCAAATTAGAGCCTGTGTTAATGTATATATAATAGACCAAACCTGGATATAAGAGAAGCCCGGATATAAGAGACTTCTTCTCCGGTCCCGACAACTCTCTTATATCCGGGTTACACTGTATGTCTTTGGTAATTTTTGTTCAGTGTAACCCGGATATAAGAGAGTTGTCGGACCCGGAGAAGAAGTCTCTTATATCCGGGTTTATCTTATATCCAGGTTTGGTCTATTTTGTTTAGGTAAGTATGGCTCTAACATGGGACCAGATAAAAATTCTCTTATATCCGGGTCTCTTATATCCGGGTTACACTGTATATAAAACTGTATTGTTGGTATTTTTACTATAAAAATGTATTTTTATGCTTTCATAGTGTTTAGGGGTTCATTGTTATCCATAGCTGGGACCCAGACAGGTGGTACCACCGCGAGCCAGGATTAAATTTTGAAGAACAACAATTCAAAAGATCTAATCTCTTTTGATGCAGTGTGTAGTTTATCATCATACTCAGGATTAGGAAGGGACAAAAGGGTTCTTTCAGACTAGTTAAAGAGAGCTCTTTCGTTTTGAAGGTGTTAAAATTAATAAGACACTTCTTGTCCTAGTTAATAATCAGTCTTTTTCAATTATCATCCAAGCAACATTTATACTCATTATTAACCTTAACAGAGGCCAGCAACACGACCAACATAATTTTGATCATTGCTTAACTTGTCACTTTTTAATTGCTTTTAGTAAAGATTTACGTGCCCTCCCCCCCCCCGAGTCAGATTGTGACATATCAAGGACATTTTTAACGTGGGGACCCGAGCTGGTCTAAGCTAGCCAGAGCTGGTTTTAGCTGGTCCAAACTAGTCATACCAGCGCATATATATATATATATATATATATATATATATATATATATATATATATATTTAAAGATATTTTTGAAGATACAAAATTTTATCACAGCAACAAACGTATGAAGCTTGATATTACTAGACATATTAAAAACGGGCGAAGCAACCGGTTTCGCTCCCGCTCATCAGGCTTGCAACGGGAGATTTAATTTAAATTAAAAACACAGAAAATGTACAATAGAAGAAAATGTGGAGGAGGAGGGAAAAAATGAGCAAAAGGAGCTAGAGGCAAATGACAGCGAGCCCCAACAAAGGACACATGGTACAGTGGATAAATTCAATACCAAGGACACATGGTACCGTGGATAAATTCAATACCCGGTTCAGGCAGTGGAGAACTTTCAGAGGGAAAATTACCAGGAGATAACTGATAACTGACATCCATCAAACATGGCTCGTGGAACTAGAACAGTCTACCCCAGTGATCGAAATAAAGGGTTCGATTCGAAATTCCAACCACGAGAAGAAGGCCGGAGCGTACAACGGCCGAAACGTTGTGACAAATATGGCGACAAAGATGAGGACAATAGTCCGACTAATGTAAATACTGTACATAATACCTCATCTCAGAAATATAGACAGACTCTGGAAACACGCAATAGCAGGAACTGGATCTGAGGAACCTGTTTTCCTGACAAATTGTTATCAGAGTAAGATTCTATCATTTTCAACCGGAAGTAGTTCCGGCTGTTCGATCAATCAATGTCAAATTCATCCATATTGCCGTTCTGAGTTTACTTGTTGTTTGCCTCGCACGGACGCTATTTATTTGTAACTGACGCTGGGATTTTGAATACTAAATGTATGTTGGCAATCCTTACTGGAAAAATGGAGGCAAGACAATCACCCTGTTCTCCATTCGCACCGATTTATTTTTGCATTGTAAACAACTAAGACGAATAAATATACTGGTGTAACCTGGTCCCAAAGTTCATTATTCAATTTTCATTGCAGAAGCAAATGGCTTTTATCGACAATCTCATAATATGACCGTCTCCTCTTCAAGACGAACAAGCTCCTATGTATTATAAATATACCAGAATATTTAATATTTGTACTTAACGTATTCAAATATAAATATGTACGGCAGATAAATTCTGTAAGTCTGGTTTGTATCTCTGCGATCTCAATGAAAAAGATATCAAACTTGCCCCTACCTTAAACAATTATTTAGACATACAAATCTGTCCGGGGCAGGCAGGACTATATATATATATATATATATATATATATATATATATGTATGTATGTATGTATGTATGTCCTGGGTATGACGGTAAACTACATCCGGCAGCAAGTCTTCTCATCAGGAGATTGGAAGATTTGAGGAGTGTGGAACCAACTTTAATTGCTGTTGTTCCCAGGTCCACCCTGACCCGGGGTGGTAGCACCTGTTAGGGTCCCAGATATGGACAAATATTGTCTACCTGGGCTGACCAAGCTCTTTACTGTTATAGAACACGATTGGTCTAGGAGATGGAAAACTCTTACACGAAAAGCCTGAGGTATATTGTTTGCTATGCCTGTGGCATTTATTTTCACCGACTGAGTATATCAATAGTTCCGAAAAGTGTGGATGGTTCTGCACAAGCCTTCACCACTTTAATCAAATCCCTTGTGTGGGTTTTCTGGCGGTTTACCTTGAGTCGTTATCCACACAGATTCACTTGCAAGGTCTACTGGCGAGAGAGTGAAGGCGACGGGGTCAGGTAAAGGATATTACTGGAAGGCTCTAGCTGGAGAGTGACAGACCGATGGGTGATGGCCGTTCTTTCACAAACCCATGAGCAATTGTGATGTCCGTGTCCTCCATCGGTGACAAAGCAACCCTATTTAGGATTGCACTGCTTTCCTTATTATGAGGAGGGGGCGATAAAAGGAGCCCTAAACATTGCTTGATCACACAGTGACTTGGCAGCCCGCTGCAGCTGTCTAGTTATCCAATAAAGCAGTCGAAACAGCAATGAATATCAGAATAAATATAAGAAGAATTTCCATTTTGGATCTTGGAATGTTCGGACTCTTCAGGATAATGATTCTGCACCAGAGCGTAAAACAGCACTTGTTTCACTCGAGTTAAAGAAATATAACATCGACAGAGCGGCCATTAGTGAAACACGTCTGGCTGATAATTCTCAGCTTAGGGAAGAAAAAGTGGATACGCATTTTTATGGGCTGGTAAGACTGAGAAAGAGCCACCCCAGTCTGGTGTTGGCTTTGCCATCAAGTCAGACCTTGCTAGCTCACTGCCTTAACCCTCAATCTGGAGTGCAACACCCGTGTGACGATGGTTAGCTGCTACGCGCCATCCTTAGGTTGTTCAGATGAAGAAAAAGATGATTTTTACAATCTTCTTCGAGATGTCATCTCCAAAGTCCAACATAAGGATAAATTAGTCCTTACAGGTGATTTCAATGCTCGTGTTGATAATGATTATCATTCTTGGAAGGGCGTTTTAGGTCGCCATGGTATTGGTCATGTGAATTCTAATGGATTATGCCTTCTCACTATCTGCAAGGAATTTGACCTTAGTATCACTAATACCTTCTACCAGCAACCCAACTGTCGTAAGACCACGTGGATACATCCTCGTTCGAAAGACTAGCATCTGATCGACTATGTCATCACCAAAAGATGGGATATAAAAGATTTTTAACGCGTTCATTCCACACAACATGCTGTCAGATCACGCTCTACTTCGAAGTAAAGCAAACTGCATCTGCAAAATCGAAGGATTATAAAATCTACAGTGCCTAAGCGCATTAACGTACTGCCTCTTAAATCGACTGAAAGGAAAATTGAGCTCTCTGACAAACTTGATGCTGCACATGATTCTGCAAATATTACGAATGATGTCGAATGATCTTGGAAGGCTCTGCGTGATGCAACATATTCTACATCCTTGGAGGTTCTCGGCCTGCCATATCATAAACATCAACCCTGGTTTGATGACAATAATACAGAAGTTCAGCAGCTTATAGATCAATTGCACTCTTCTCATAAAGCATGGATTGAGGACAAGAACTCGTCCGATAAGAAGATCGCTTACAAGAAGTGCAAAAGTCAGGTTCAACGAACTCTCAGAGCCATGAAAGAGCGTTGGTGGTCTGAAAAGGCCACTGAACTCCAAGAATCTTCAGATAGAAAGGATCTAAAGGCTTTCTATGCTGGCCTCAAGAGCATTTTCGCTCCTCAGAAAAGAGCATTTCGAAACTGTGTTAAACACCACTTCGGTTACTGATGAGGAAGCCATCACATCAATTGAGCAAAATCCTGAAATTCCGGAGTTGTCTTTTGAACCTACTTATCAAGAGGTAATTGACTTCATCAAGCAAATCTCATCTGGAAAATCTCCTTCTCCTAAGGATCCTATTCCACCCGAAGTGTAGAAGCATGGTGACCAAAAGTTGTTAAAAAAATTACATCTCCTTTTCGTGGAGATATGGAAAGCAGGCTGTGTCCCACAGGATTATAAAGACGCCTCTATCAAACACCTCTACAAAAGCAAGGGTTCCAGGTGTGTCCGTGATAATCATCGGGGGATATCACTACTTTCAATTGCAGGCAAAATCCTAGCGAGACTGATTCTAAACAGTTGACGACATCTATCCTGAATCGTAGTGTGGTTTTCGGTCGGGTCGTAGCACCATTGACATGATATTTTCTCTTCGTCAAGTTGCAGAGAAGGTTCGCGAGAAAAACTACGAGTTTTACATGGTGTTTGTGGACTTGACGAAGGCCTTTGACACTGTGAATCCAGAGGCTCTTTTGCAAGTCTTGAGGAAACTCGGCATCCCTGAAAACATGCTAACGGTCATCATCTCCTTTCATGAAGGAATGAAGGCTAATATCGTGTCTGAGGGTATGATGGCGGAATCCTTTAATGTCACAAATGGCACCAAGCAGGGTTGTATCATAGCCTCTGTCCTTTTTGCCCTTTTCTTCTCGGTGACGCTGAAATATGCATTTGAAGACACAGACGGTGGCGTCAAGTTTCAGTTTCGAACAACCGGTGGTCTCTTCAATCATCAGCGCTTCAAAGCCAAGACCTACCTTCGTACGCAAATTATTCGTGATTTGTTGCTTGCTGATGATGCGGCTCTTGTAACGACATCTTTTGAGGGGGTTCAACATCTAATAAATCGTTTCTCTGCTCCATCTAAAGCATTTGGTCTTACACTTAGCATAAAGAAAACTGAAGTGTGCACAAACCTTATCCTACTCCGAAGCAATTGCGTGGTGAGAAACAAAAACCACCAGTCTACAAATTTCCAGAGAGACCATTGAAAGTAGAAGACAAAACCATGAACTATGTAAAGTCTTTCACCTATCTTGGTAGCAAAGACAATTACAGTGGAACTTTAGATGATGAAATCATGCATTGGATTGCTAAGGCTACCAGCGCTTTTGGCAAACTTCGCCATCCCTTGTGGGATGAGCGGGTATTCGACTGGTTACGAAAATTCGGGTTTACAGAGCTGTTGTATTTGCCATCCTTTTGTATGGCTCAGAGTCGTGGACTCCATAAAGATACGCCAGCTAGTTGTTTTCTATAAAAGCTGTCTGCGTGCAATCTGTGGAGTTAACCTTCGTAGACCTGTTTAATAGGTGTAATATTGGAGGAATCGAGACTTTTCTCATACAATCTCAGTTACGATGGACTGGTCATGTCTTGAGAATGTCTGATGACAGGATACCCAAGATCCTAATGTACAACCAGTTAGATCAAGACTACAGGAATGTAGGGCACCCAAGATACAAAGACACGCTGATAAGCGACTTGTCAGCAGTCAATATACCACATAACTCCCTTGAGCGCTTAGCCTTGGATCGGGTAGAATGGAGATCAACGTGTTTTAATGGACTCGGCAATTTTCAATCTGCTTGTCTGAATCATCTTCTAGAAGCGAGAGCAAGATCTAAAAGGTCAGCCAATCTAACAGTGATCTCATCTCACAATCCTCACTCTTGCTCCATATGTGGCCTCCTTTGTAAATCACTAGCAGGTCTTAAGTGCCACTTAAGATTATCGCACAAAATTTCATAATTGAATCAACTAAGCTGTCAGATCCTCATACGTCGAAACCGACGGGAGAGTCCATTATGTGTGTTAGCCGTTCATGACACTCTTCCCAGGATTGATGGAGGTTTTCTTTCTAGCCTTTTATTTCAAGTAGTCTGGAATGTCTGTAAGTTATATATGTTGTCCATTTTAGTTGCTACTGCTGTATGTAGTCCTCAAGTAATGTGGTTTCTGTAATTTGAAACATTTCTTAGACGTTTCAGTCAGCCCTTTATGTTGACCACAGTGACCACTTGTATATTTACACACTGTGTTGAATTTGGGCAATTTTATCCATTAATTATCCTTAAAGCTATATTTTTATTTGATTATATTTTACATCTGTCTTCACAGATACGTATATTGTTATAGCACACACACACACACACATATATATATATATATATATATATATATATATATATATATATATATATATATATGATAGAAATTGTTAGGAGGATTTGATAATTATAATTAAGTAATTCATTTAGACTGAAAGAAACCTCAACAGAATTCAGAAAGCACTGGACGGCCGTTTCGTCCTATATTTGAGACTCATCAGCAGTGCGCATCCACTACCGAGAATTGAAACCCTGACAGTTGATTTATCAAGCAATCGTCATACCAACTGTTCCAACGAGTCTCGGTGACTCAATGAATTACTCAATTATAATTTTCAAATCCTCCTAACAATTTCTATCACATGTCTATCATTGCTTGATCCGGTTTCTAATGCTTCAGTTTGAGCGGCTTGGCGATATTAGTTAAAGGAGGCACAATCCTATGGTTACAGAGAATTTCAATTGAGTTCCACCACGGAATATGTGAGCGAATGGTGCTATATTGAGTCTGATTTGCTACCTCTTCGGCACCGAAGCCCGTTGGAACAGATGGTATGACGTTTGCTTGATAACTCAACTGCTAGGGTTTCAATTCTCGGTAGTGGATGCGCACTGCTGATGAGTCCCAAATATAGGACCAAACTGCATTCTACTTCATTATATGTAGAATGCAGTTTCGTCCTATATTTGGGACTCATCAGCAGTGCGCATAAATGTTTCTCGTGCTGATTTCATCGGTACCCTTTCGTTTGACTTTTATTGACCAACTTCTCTACTCTACTTTATAAACTATGTGGACCCTTTTTTCTAATCATATATATATATATATATATATACATATATATATGTGTGTGTGTATGTATTTATGTATGTATGTATGCAAATGCAACGCGAATCGCCATCTGATTACATGAACTCCTCACTGAAGTCTTCTGATTCCATTTGACTCCCAGTTACATCTTCCTATGTCCTAGTGACATTATAACTTTGCTGGGATGAAATGATTATATATATATATATATATATATATATATATATATATATATATATATATATATATATATATATATAATGCCTATTTTTCTCTTGAAGAATGTAACCATTTTCTTTCTAACTATACAAAAGGCTTCCATTATAATCTCCAGATAATCAGAAAGAACACGTTCAAGTCAGACATCTGACATATATATATATATATATATATATGAGAGAGAGAGAGATTGGGGATGCTATCCAAATCTTACGAAATTCATCAGTGCGTGCTAATCAGAAGGAGAAAGAGTTTACAATCAAGAAATTCGAAGGAACCGGTGGCAACTAATGTGCGATTAATATTTCCGGTCAGTTTCGAATTAGTGCAAACATTACTTTATATGATAAAGAAATGGATGAAATGTGTCATACGAAAAATGTTTGCCACATTGTCATTGTTTTTCCTAACTTTGTTCGCGTATATTAAAAATCATATATATATATATATATATATATATATATCTGTGTGTGTGTGTGTGTGTGTGTGTGTGTGTGTGTGTGTGTGTGTGTGTGTGTGTGTGGCGAAATATGCGTGGATAAAACGCAGAAATAAGAGAATCTTCAACACAGCTGTACAAATTTAATAATTCTTATTACCTGGTTATTATTTTCCTTTCAAAGTGAAAGATATGATTTTCAATTAGTCACGCTGTTTATGAATATGTTTAAATTGTAGCAGCCGACAGCTGGTAAGCAGTCAATTTTCTTAATACTAATGCTAATATCTGTTGTTGACAGACAAATAAATTGGTCGGTATGTTTTTTTATGTGTCAATATCGCTAAGCATTTTTGTAACATAATATACTCGAATAACTATGCGAAAATGTGAGTAATTAATTAAGGTTTGAGAATTTCAGTTTTGTATAACAAACGAATGATCCCCTCTTCTCTGGGAAAAAATTAACTGACAAACTCACTAGCGAATAAATATTGATCACTTTTATCTCGAAACATAGGCACCAGAAAAAAAATTAGATTTATTAATCTCAAGTTTATTTTCCCAATTTTGAAATATCCATTTTGAAGAGGGAAAATATTGTTTATCATTTCCCGAAGTGATCCTTCAAAATTTCGTAGCCAACAACAAATCTTAGACGTCTGCGAATTCAAAAAATGTCTCGCGTCTCATATGACGTCATTATTTGCTTAATATGATGGATATCATTTGAGGATGACTTTACTTCCGCTGTATCAGAGACTGTGCGAAAATCGAAATGTGTGATAGCATGAACAGGAAATGCATCCGGTTGCTAAAAGAAAGAGGACGCACAGGAGTCCTGAACGAAAAGAAATGCGTGCTTGCGTGGGCTCATGCCGGAAGAGGCGGTGCCACACGAAGTTACGTGGGCATATGGCCGGAAGAGGCGTGGCCAAAAGAATTTACCGGAAGAAGCATAGTCACGTGGAGTTGCGTGGGTGTTCAAGTGTTATAAAACCGGTCCAATTCTTGGCCTGGCAGAAACTCTGGCGATAGTTTCACCAAAGATTTGTCTCCGTCAATTCCCGTGAGCGCAATCCTAACCTCTGTGATTCTTTCTTACTCTATCCAATCGCCGCAAATCGAACAATAAAGAGATTTATATATTTTTATATGTAAGTGTTCGTCGCCTCATTTGAGTTCAGCAGCAAACCCTACAAGGAAGCCACCAATCTGCCACTGGGCGACATGTCACTAGCATTTACGCTGGTGCCTCACTGTCGGACCGCCGGCGTTATCGTCTCGGCAATGATATTAATGGCGGACGGCTAGTGGCCCACCGGTGGCTGCCACCAGAGGACCACTGGTGTTTAGGGAAATATATATGTATATAAAAATTCAAACACACACACACACACATACATGCTTGCATATATATATATATATGTATGTATATATATATATTTATATATATATATATATAGATATATAGATATATATATATATATATATATATATATATATATATATATATATATATATATATATATATATATATTAAGACATTTTTTATGTTTATACGTTCTTTTTATAGATACAAATATTTAAGTAAATGCTCTGTTTATAATAAACAATATTAACGACATTTACCGGCTTGAATGTCCGAGAAATTTTCATAGAAAATATGCGTCCTCCGACAGGAATCGAACCAGTATCCTATACGGAACCGTCATAATGTCTGATGTGCCTTGACCGATTGTTTAAAAAAAAACATTTGTTTACATTTGGATACGCATTGAGCAATTTATGAGAAAAAATCATGGAGAATTGTGTTTAAAAACAGTAAAATCTACCTTACTAACCGAACGCTCCTCTGTGGCCCAATCGGTTAAGGTACGTCAGGCTATATGACGGTTCCATATAGGATACAGGTCCGATTCCTGTCGGAGGTTGCATATTTTCTATGAAAATTTCTCGGACATTCAGGTCGGTAAATGTTATTAATACTGTTTATTATAAACAGAGCATTTACTTAAATATTTGTATCTATAAAAAGAACGTATACACATAAAAAATTGTATTAAAAAATAACTGTCGGACTTTGTCCATTACATAATATATATATATATATATATATATATATATATATATATATATATATATATATATTCAAACACATTATTAAATCTAACAGACAACGGATGTCTATTATGTTTGATCATGAGCCGTTCTAAACTTTGTATATTTGCTTTAATTTCGGGAGAAATTAAAGACAAAAATATTTAGATATTTTTTTATTATGCTGTTCCTTGATCTAAGCTGTCTGCTCACATAAACCATCTTCAGATATTGGAGGTCATCTACATTAAAACAATGCAACCCACACTCAACAAAATTACATTTCAAACTAGTCACAACACATTACTTTGCATCTAGACATAAGGTTCTGTTGTTAATATTTCTGTCTCTCACGTGGTACGACGTCATACAACCGCATTATAAATTTACGACCTGCGTCTGCTATTCCGTGCCCGTTATCGCCGTATAGCAATCTTCTATGTCAACATAATATCTTCTTTGATGGTGAATATCTTTGTTTAAATGTTCTTATAACCATCCTGAAATGGCTCATGTGAGTCGAAAAGAACAGCATAATAAAAAAATATCCAAATGTTCTACAGTTTTTGTCTTTATTTCCTCCCGAAATTATATCAGCCATACGAAGTTTAGAACGGCTCATGATCATACATAACACACATTTGTTGTCTGTTATATTTAACAATATATGCTTGAATAATGACCTGCTACCCCAATGGACTATATATATATATATATATATATATATATATATATATATATATATATATATATATATATATATATATATATATATATATATGACATATTAGGAGGATTTGATAAATATAATTAAGTAATTCATCGAGTCTGAAACCTCAACAGAATGCAGAAAGCACTGGACGGCCGTTTCGTCCTATATTTGGGACTCATCAGCAGTGCGCATCCACTACCGAGGATTGAAACCCTGACAGTTAGGTTGTCACCCTACCAACTGTTCTACGGGCCTCGGCGACGAAGGGGTCGCAAATCAGACTCAATATAGCGCCGCTCACTCACAACTTCCGTGGTGGAACCATAAGACTGTGCCCTCGGGAACCACGACTACTATCACCAAGCCGCGCCAACTGGAGCATTAGAAGTTGGAACCCAACTGAGAATCTCTCGCACAGTCTTATGGTTAGAGAGAATCTCAGTTGGGTTCCACCACGGAATTTGTGAGTGAGCAGCGCTATATTAAGTCTGATTTGCGACCTCTTCGTCGCCGAGGCCCGTAGAACAATTGGTAGGTGTTCGCTTGACAACCTAACAGGGTTTCAATTCTCGGTAGTGGATGCGCACTGCTGATGAGTCCCAAATATTGGACGAAACGGCCGTCCAGTGCTTTCTGTTGTGGTTTCAGACTCGGTGAATTACTTAATTTTATTTATTTATTTATTTTTATATATATATATATATATATATATATATATATATATATATATATATATATATATATATATATATATATATACAGAGATTCGTAATCTAGCTCTCAGCATTCAACTTCTAGCTAACGAATATAATAGATGTGTAAATACATATCGCAAATGAAACCGCTTAAAATTGGCACTTGTGAGAACGAACAACTGAGTTATTAAAACACTAGCTATTTAGAATGACAAAAAGCAGCTCGCAATGTGTCTATTATCAGATAAAACTGCCATTTATTCGTTTTCGCTATGAATTCATTGCTGCGATATTTTTGTCATGCAAATAGATTAACACACATATTTATGAAAGAATTGCTTCCCAAGAGATGATGTCTGGCTTTAATTCCAAAACCTATGTGCGTGACAACTGCGGAATCCTATCCCATTTTAATAGTCTTTCATTGAAAGAAATATAAATATAGTTTCTAAGGAATGTCTGTTAATTTCTTGAAGATATTTTATTTCAAAAGTGCGTTTTTCGTTATCAAATCTCGGAGAATATTTTTCTATAAAACAAATTGTCGTAAATTTTTAAATTAAAATTTTTTTTATCATCCCAGACATTGATCAAAAGCGCTGAAAAAATATGAAATAATTTAAATGTTAAGCATTTAAATATTTCAGATGATTGCTAAATGAGACGAGAAAGACAAGTGGGAATATGGAGGAAAATATTTCGGTATATATATATATATATATATATATATATATATATATATATATATATATATATATATATATATATATATATATATATATATATGTATGTATTACGTTGTATCAATAATTCCGTAGGTGTAGATATAGTAATAGGCTGGATCTAATGTAAAATCTTCATATTATATTATTCGGGCTATGTAACTGAAATCTTTTCTTTATTATTTGCAAAAATTGCTCCCTTTAAGCGCGGTAACCTACTGTAATTTCCTGGCTGGTTTGTTTGATTCATCTAATGTTTAATAAATAAACGGAGCGTCTACTCAAATACGGGTACCCACTAAAAATAACGTTTATAGTGATAAAAATCTGTCTATATCTCTAATATGATGTATTGTAACTATTCGTAAATATTTATATAATTCAAACTAGTATCTTCGTCTTTATTTGGCATATTCACGACGTTTCGGCCGTTGTACACTCCCGTCTTCTTCGGGTGATATAATTTGAAATTTCGAACCAAAACCATTATTTAGTCTACGGGGGTGAATTGTTCAAATTCCACATGCCATGCAATTTTTGGGTATCTCAGTTTCCCTTTAGTAACACAATCTCAATTTTTTGTACTTCCTGGATATAACGATAAACTACATCCGCGTCCTGGGTAAGACAATAAACACGTCCAACAGGCCTCTGATCAGGAGGTTGCGAGGAGCGTGGAACCACCTCTTAATTGCTTGTATTCCCAGGTCCACACTGACCCGGGGTGGTAGCACCTGTTAGGGTCCCAGCTATGGGTAAATAGTTAACATCCAAACTTAGATCAAAACACTATGAAAGTGTAAATATAGGCTTTAATAATAAAAAATATTTTGTAAAAAATTATTACCAGCAATACATTATTACCAGCAATACATTTTTGAAAACAAAAATATTACCAGCAATAGATTTTTGAAAAAAGAGTAATATTACCAGCAATAAACATTTTGTCCGAATTAAATAACCCATTGAGGTTGATATGCCGTAAAAGAAAGCAAACCAAACGAAACCAAGTTTTTGTTCCACTCTGCTGTTACCACTTATTGAACTCGCAATTCTTTGGTTCAAGTCACTCTTTGTGATATTGGGGAGAAGAATGAATGAATTTTCGGGACTTATCAACCTCATGTCTCAATTTTTACCAGTGCTAATATTACACTTTGTTGTTATTATTGAATTTCTCTAGCTCTCTCTATTACTGGTTCTCATACTTTATACATGTCTATGCTTGGCCGGCTAATTAAACAATTCGGTTTAGAATTCCAACGTATATCACGTGAAGAAGACCGGAGCGCACAGCGGCCGAAACGCCGTGAATATGGCAATAAAGATGAGAACAAAAGTCCGAATTATGTAAATAGTGAAAAAAATCTGTCAGATAAATAATTACATATATATATATATATATATATATATATATATATATATATTGAGAGAGAGAGAGAGAGAGAGAGAGAGAGAGAGAGAGAGAGAGATGAGAACAAGAGTCGGAACAATTTAAATAATGTAAATAATAAATATCTCGTTTCTTGTTTTAACAAGCTTTCTTAGTGTATATATATATATATATATATATATATATATATATATATATATATATATATATATATATATATGTATATATATATGTATATATATATATATATATATATATATATATTCTTACTCTGACCTGGGTATTGAGTTCTACCTGGATTCTATCCTCTTGGGAATTTATATATATATATATATATATATATATATATATATATATATATATATATATAAATATATGTATATATATATATATATGCGTGTGTGTGTCTGTGTGTGTGTATATATGTTGGCCACTAATATTATATATATATATATATATATATATATATGAACGAGGTATTTATTATTTACATTATTTAAATTCTTCCGACTGTTGCCCTAATCTTTATTGCAATATTTACGACGTTTCGGCACTTGTACGCTCCGCTGTTGTTCAGGTGATCGAAATGCCGAACTGAACCTTTTATTTCGTCCACCGCGGTAGACTGTTTTAGTTCCACGTGCTATGCCTCTTCCGGATGTCTCACTTATCTCCCTTTAACTGAACTCTCCAAGTTTTTGTTCACCACTACAGTAGCCATGTATTGAATTGACAACTGTTTGGGTGAAGACACTGGATCAAACCAACTTTTACCCACAACTGTCTAAACAATGTAAATAATGTAAATAATTACAATACCTCATCTCAGAAATATAGAAAAATCCTGAAGAAAACCGGGGCATACAACGGCCGAAACGTCGTGAATATAGCAATAAAGATGAGGACAACAGTCCGAACAATGTAAATAATTACAATACCTCATCTCAGAAATATAGAAAGATATTTATTATATCTATATAAAATGCATTTATTATATCTATATAGAAAGATATTTATTATATCTATATTTTTTCCCGAAAAAAGGGTTAACATAATTCTTCTTACAATTCAAAACATGTTTCCGCTTTAAATAACAGACAAAGGGTTGATAAGTCTTAAAAGCAATTCGATCAAGCAACTTCTTCGAATTTCTATATCATACTTTCTGTTGCCTGTTACTCAGATAGTTTAATTTCCACATTTGCTTGATTTTCACGTCCCCAACATGTAGCTAGCAGCTTGGGTTCTCCCTTTTGCTGATAACCATGCAATCTTATAATTCATCCCCAATAGAACCACAGGTAGTAAATATCTGTATATTTAGAATTATAAAAGAAAGCTGATTTCGCGTATATTCGATGTTTATAAAAAAACATTAGTGGCCTCTTTAAATATTTCTGTATTGAATCTAATTATTTAATTCTTTTTAACGACTTTTTTTATGATCGAGTTAGTGTATACAGGAATAAAGTTAGAGCCATTTTCATAAAAGCGCAAAATTAAATACATTGAAGATATAAACGAATATAAAACGGAATGTTTTTCGAGAATACTAAGAGGTTTTCTCGCCAACCAATAAATAATCGTAAATAATTTCTTAGAAGAAATTCGAGCCTAGAATTTTTCAGAACACCTTGCAAAAATAAAAGAGGAATTATACAGACTATTTTCTTTATTAAATTACCGTTCTGCATTTGTCCCAGGGGTAGTTGAGGGAGATAATATAATTCCCATTAACACAGTTATCTATACAACCATTGCGAGAAAGTGATGTCAGTATTCAGTGAATGATATGAGCTTTATTTATTGGGATGTATTTAAACTTCATATTTTCATCAATCTGCTTTTATTGACAAATATACATAAACCTAGCTTCACCCACGCAGACATACACATTAACACACACGGTATTGTGTCTAGTAACTTAGTTCCTTTTTCGCAGCCTTTGTCCGCTGACCGAATGGTATGATACTTGCGTCGTATCGTCACGGTCCGGGTTCGATTTTCAGAGTTGGTAGAGAATGCTCGCTGCTGATGAGTCTAAAATTCGTCCTAGTGCTTTTCAGCACGCGTGTGTGTTGAGGGTTCTAGGTCTAGACATGATCTATTATTATGAAAATATATATATATATATATATACATATTTAAGCAGTTTATCTTCATTCAAACATGTTTCATTGAATAACATAGGTATGTTGTATTGACTTATTTTATATAGATCCTTCTAATCAGTTTCTTGATGTTGAGATGAAATCAATCATGGAAGTCGCCGTAGTTTCTTTTTCAACCAAAGTACTTTCGACCTTTTCTAAGATATTCTTCAAGGATAAATTACAAAGACAAACTTATTGTAACTGTGATAAAATCTGCATTCCGTTGCCACAGTGATTTTTTTAAAAATCCTTTCCGAGATCTTTTCATTCCCCCGTTATATTAAATACATAAAAGTTTTGATATGAAAAGATATTGAGTAAAAAGCGATTTATATAACACCAAGAGTAATTAATGAATCACATATATCATTGAAAGTATAAAAATATAACAGATTAATTAAACGGTTTATTGGTCTCTAATTTAGTTGGAAATTCTTAATCTATGCTTTATTGAATCTTAATACAGTGTAACCCGGATATAAGAGAGTTGTCGGGACCGGAGAAGAAGTATCTTATATCTAGGTTTGGTTTATTATATATACATTAACACAGGCTCTAATTTGGGACCAGAGAAAATATATCTTATATCCGGGTTTCTCTTATATCCGGGTCTCTTATATCCGGGTTACACTGTACATTGTTTCAAGACTTATTGCTGCTATACTTTCGCAGGAGTTTCCCAATGCTCTCTTTCTAGTTTAACAGAGTTCAAAAACACTTACTCTGCCTTGTGTGTGATGAACCCAATAGCCAGTTTTCCACAGATGAAACGGTGCATACTTAACGCTAGTCCATCGCTATTTCCATCGACAATATTCAGACTAGCTACATTCCTTAATTCCACAAGTTCTGACGTTTACAGTTTATGCCACGTACACGGGATCGAATCACGTTTATTCCCTTTGTTTTCCATTCATTTTCGGCTTACGGCCATATGACATTTAAACACCGGTTCCCGTACGATCACCAAAATTACGCACCGTCGAACCTGGTCAGTACCTAGAAAGGTGGCCAGTCGGGAATTCCAGGTGGATGTATGGGTGGTGAAATGGATGTAACGGAATTTTTAAGCGAAGAGTCGAGTTTCAATTCCAGATGGGTTCGTTATATTCATTTACTTGCAAATACTCTTGGGAAAAGTATGAAACCACCTTTTCCAAAACCATGACAATCTGATCACAATTTAAACAATATTCATTTTTTAAATATATATATATATATATATATATATATATATATATATATATATATATATATATATATATATATATATATATATATATATATATATATATATATTTCCTGAATATTACTCGCTTACTTTTGTCTTACAAGACTTTGAATTATGTCCCTTTGTGTCCTCCATATGTTTTGACTGACATTTCAACCATCTGCTGAATGTTCATGAACGTTCTCAAATTTTACAGTGCTGATAAACCAATGAAATACTTTTCTTCCTTCCAGCTGTGGGTTAATTAGTAAAACTTGTATCACTAAATCATTAGTATAACAAATTCTTTTTTTGCGGGGGGGCCTTCAAATAATATTCTCATGGTTGACAAATCGCAGAAAACGAATCCATCTTTTAAATCCTGATGCTAAGTATAGTGATATTAGATTGGATGTGGCACAAGGCCAAAAGTGAGGGGTACCCGGTGAGGATCGAACTCGCTACTCAGTCGTAATTGTTCTAGCCAGACAAGTTTGCTAACCATTACACCACCTCGAGGTGGAGCCCTGGCGCTAAATATGTGTTCTTTTTGTTTCCATTTTCTCTAAGACTTTCTGTTGTTCACATTTTCGGTCCACTTTATTCCCAGCATCCTTCTTTCTCCTTAGTTATTTATATTCCCGTATTAAATAACTGGCAAAGGGTTGACAGACAGCTAAACAAAACCAACCAGCCAACCACTCATTTTTTATTCCCTAGAAGCATTACTTTTTGAAACAGTCTCCCAAGACGATGCTTCCTTAATCTCTACAATCTTAAGCTTTTCGAGCCAGAGGACAACCGTTATCTGTTCTACATATCCTCATAACCTGCACTTATTTTCTCTTCTTTAATAGGAGCGGAATATATTTTCTAAAAACGTTTTCGGTAAAAAGGCCAAAAAATTGAAGAAGCAAAAGCACAAAGATGGTGTGGAATTAGGAAACCTCTCAATCTCTTAACGTCAGCCGACTTGGACAGCGGCAGTAAGTTTTCATTAATGTCTTTTTAGGAATCGTTACGAAAAGCCAGCAACTTGAAATGTAACTTGTACGTGACCGGATAATAAATCGCGAGATGTCCATTTTATGTAAATACACGCACATATGTTTTTCTGCATATGTTTTATACACTTCTAGTAAAACCAAACAGTTTTTATTTAACACATTTATCTCCCAGTTGGAGATTTTGAGTGGATCGTATTGACATGCACGTTAAAAATGCATAAAAATGTCGTTTTCTCATTCTCTCTACATCGCACATATATACACATATACACACATACATATGAGAGAGAGGGAGAGAAAGGGAAAGAAAGAGTGAGTGCGTGCGTGTGTGTCACCGGAGAATTATTAAATGGGTGTGAGCTTCAAATTTTCATTGTATAATGTAGTGTGGAACGTTAACAAATTGGTTATATAATTATTTTCCTTTCTCCTTACGTGTTACTATTTAGTTGTAAATGTTTTTTTATTATTTATTTTAGCTACACAAGTATATGGCGAGGGGGACGAAGATGAGATCGATTTTAACCTTTCGCAAGTGTATTTGCACGTAAGTGAACATAAACACAACTGGAATTGGAACTCGGTTCTCTAACTTCCAATTCAGAGTCGTTATACATTACGCCACCCGCACACAATCTTTCTAGCACCTGGTTTTTCCAAGAGATCACCCATCTAGGTACTGACCAGAGACGACGTTGCATAACTTCGGTAATCGTACGATTTGATTCGATTTCTTTGTTTAACGGCATATCAACCCCTCAAGGGTCATTTAATTCCAAAATTCAATTTTCTTGGGAGCTTTGGCGTAATAAAAAGATTATATATGTTATTCTGCTTTCGCAATTGAATACAGGGTAGATAATACTCAGCTTTTCTGCATATAGCTGTTTGTGTGGACATAATTACTAGAGGCGTTGGTATTTGGGTTTTATGTTGTAGCTTTGTTGAGGTTATATTTTGGAATACAGTTTAACTTCTTTAGGTAATTGTAGGATATTATATGAATTAATGTCATGAAAGAGTTCTTTTACGTTAGTTTGGTTAGTTGATTGATTTTGTTTAGCGGCACGTCAACTACTATGGGCTATTTGATGCCGAAAACTAAATATTGACTGACTAATTCCCGCAGCTGGTTGCCGATTCTTTCTGTGGTAGATTGGTTGCCAACCAAGGCTATAGAATCCAGTCTATCTTGCTATTCAGTCCATAGCTGGTGTGTAGAAGAGAGGAATTCTAATCTTTCCCAAATGTAAGGAACCCGACTGGAAGTCGAACTCAACTCTACGAGTTCTCATTGCGTGGTGACAACTACTACGCACATCCCAGTTGCTGCTTTAAATAATAATTTTGACTATTCAAATGATATTCAATAGTGAAACGGTTCTTTAGTTGATGTTCTGTCGATGATCATATTCGGTGTTAATTATATGTTTATCAGAAGAGCAATTTAAAGACAAAAATTGCACTTCTGTAATTTGTCTTCGAGAAGCCAAAATATCAAAAGGAGATTCTTGTCTCGGAATTAACCATTATTTACCATATAGAATATAATTCCCTCCCCCCCCTGAATTTCCAAACGAGGCATCGAGAGGGAAGAGCGACGATTTCTTCTAATCGAACCTGGATCCAAACAACAACTTGGCAGCCTTCCTGATCACATCTTTGGCAAGCGAAGTAGATAATCTAATCACTATCCCATAGGGCACGCTATTACACTGATGAGAAGTTTTCTCGTCGCGTGTATTCGGACATGATATCAGTTTGACGAGAACTTTTAAACTCGCCTTTAGCTGCGTCAGAAACAGCAACATAGAAGTCTCAAATGAAATTAACTGATTGGGAAGTCTTGACAACAGAAAACATAGCTAGATCTACTAGAGAGACCTTTTTTATAAACTTAGTAAAAGGCTCGTGAGCCACTCAAAGTAGAAGGTTACTGGATGCGTTTGTTTTGCGAACGTTAAGAAGTAAAAAGTGCACTTTATGAGGATATGTAGGAAAGATAATGGTTAGCACAAAGACTTGAAGAGGTTAATATTGAAGCGATCGGGAAAGCATCCTCGGGAGAATGATCAACATATCACAGTTCTTGGGAAGAAAATTTCCGCGTGGAACTTCGTTCTTAGCAATGGAATACAAAAGGAATGGGGATTGTTCGACCCTGTAGTATGGTGGGTCTTAGTATTGGTGGAACTATTGAATGTCGCACATCAGAAGATTTGCTATGAAAACAGCGATAGAGTCGCGAGTGTCTTGCGACGTTTGCTCCGTAGGAAAGTAATTTTATATGGAAAGTACCAATCACCCATAAGGCTGCGTCAACGCTTTTGAATTCCCTAAAGACAGAAAATGAGAAGTGGGCAGCCTCAGCCCATATACAACAGCAGTACCCCTTTTCGGTCTGATCTGGCTCAGATATACCATGGCAGGAGAGGTGAGGTACATTCCGAAGTAGTACAAGGAATCCATGACATAGCTAGAGGTGGCGCTCAGAACAGTGCAGCATTTTTATCAGGGTGGTATTTTTGTGTCGGCTGTAGGTTATAAGCCTATATAAGCTGTATTGAAATAAAAATGGTTTTAATGTAGGGACAGTACTTACAGTTGAAATTTCGACTTCGAGTAACTTAAACTATATATATTGACCTATTTACTGTCTATAGAGCGATAATTGGCAGACAAAATAATTTGCTGACAAATAATTTGATACTGAAAAGCAAGCAAAGTTACTTTGTTGACAACTGTAATTTTTATTTCAGAAATAAAGATGGTCCTAATGTTTTACACTTTTTCGCTATATATCGTTTTTGCCTTTTAACTGTTACTGATAACTATTGAGTATTTTCTATGTATATTTGAAGTATATTATATTTGAGTATATGAAAGTAATAACCAGGACGGTAAGGCCTCTCTTCTCGATCTGTGTTTTACCTCCATCCACGAGTTTTGTAGTGCCACGCAGCTCTGCCCTCTTGGTAACTCTGATCATGTGGTAGTGTCTATTAACCTCTCCTTCAATCCAACCCCTTCCAAAGAGCCTGCTATCACCCGAACCTCGTTCTGCTACCAACGAGTTGACTGGGACTCGTTCCATGATTTCCTCCGCGATTTCCTTTGGGATGCTGTATTTAAGCTCCCCGTTCAAGAATTTGCTTCAGGGGTCTCATCCTGGGTTAAAGTTGGAATTGACGCTTTCATCCCCTGAAAGGAAATTCAAGGTCAAATCGCGCTCCTCCCCGTCGTTCTCCGCTGCTTGCTCATCCGCCATTGCTCATAGGAACCATTTCTTCCACCTATTTCGTAGCGGCATGTCCGACTGCAATAGACGCCTCTTTGCCTCCACCCGTAACGAGTGTAAGCGTGTCCTCAACGAAGCTAAGTCTCTATTTACTGCTCGGATGAAGCAACGCATCACATCTCGCAAATTCGGCTCCAAGGATTATTGGCGTCTCTGCAAGAGCGTTCTGAACAATTCTATACCTCCATCTATACCTCCTCTGTTCAACCAGTTTGAGGTCCTGACCTCCTCTGACGACAAGGCTGAATGCTTTGCTCAGAAATTTTCTTTCAACTCAACGCTTGACTCTTCCGGTGTGCCCATACCCGATTTCCCTCTCAGAACTAAATCCCTTTTGAGCGGGTTACACATATCCCCGTCATTGGTATTGGGCATTATCTCTTATCTAGACCCCCACAAGGCTAGTGGTGAACATGGGATACCAGCCATTGTCTTGAAAAAATGCGCGCCTGAATTGGCGCCCGCCCTTTCTAAATTATACAACTAGTGCCTCAAGGAATCTTGCTTTCCTGACTGCTGGAAGTCCTCATCCATAGTTCCTGCCTTTAAGAACTCTGGTGATCCCTCCGACCCTTCTAATTACTGTCCTATCAGTCTCTTACCCCTCTTTGGAAAAGTCTTCGAAGCCCTTATCAACACCGAAGTGGTTAACCACCTTACATCATATGATCTGCTCTCAGACAAGCAATATGAATTTCGCTTTGCCGGATCTACAGTTGACGTGCTTACCGCCATCACTGAATTTGTCTACCAACCTCTTCATAATAACGGAGAAGCTCGCGCCGTGTCACTTGACATCTCCAAGGCGTTTTATAGGGTTTGGCATGTCGGCCTTCTTCGCAAGCTTCAGGGCTATGGTATTACAGGTCGGTTGTTTGACCTAATACAACCATTCCTGTGAATTGATAATCGTTCTCAACGGATTCTCCTCCAGTCCTATCCCACGAACGCAGGTGTTCCTCAAGGCTCCATCCTAGGCCCTACCCTGTTCCTTATATTCATAAATGATCTTCCAGACGCAAATAGATTCCCAAGTTAGCATCTACGCGGATGACACCACAATTTACTCCTGCCTCAGAAACAAATCTAGTGTCGCTGACAAAATTAACCTGGCCGTTCGTTTCGAAAAAGACCTTCAATCGGTTGTGAACTGGGGCAGGAATTGGCTGGTTAACTTTAATGCCTCCAAAACAAAACTGCTCTCTATTAATCACCACAGAGATCCTTCCCTGCATCCCATAAGAATGTCTGAAGCTCAACTTCTCGAGAACTCCTCTCTGCGGCTGCTCGGTCTCACGCTGTCTACTGACCTGAGATGGAACAAATACATTGAGTCAATTGCTTCATCCACCGCAAGGAAAGTTGGCTCCCTGTGTCGGGCCAGGAAATTGTTCTCCCCGGAATCGATCCTCCAAATTTACAAATTAACCATCCGCCCTTGCATGGAGTATTGCTGCCATATATGGTCTGGAGCCCCTTCTTTTTGCCTCGGGGTTCTTGATAAGATCCAGAGACATGTATGCAATGTAATTGGCCCTGGTCTGGCTTCTCGTCTGCAGTATCTCTCTCACAGAGGCGTCGTCGCCTCTCTATGCCTCTTTTACAAATACTTACATGGTAATTGCTCCGATGAGCTGCTATCGCTGGTTCCCAGGCTCCATGAATTCAAGCGTCATACGAGGCTGGCATTCCGTTCCCACCCTTTCACTGTTGAAACTGTTAAATGTAGACGTGTCTTCTACTCCAATAGCTTCATATCTCGCACCTTACGCCTGTGGAACTCCCTTTCCTATTCCTGTTTCCCTGACAACTATAATCTCCAACTATTCAAATGTAACGTCAATCGACATCTCCAGTTGCATTGATCTATACATCATCCTTCTCCACATCCTTTCCTCTATCACTCCTATCTGCTCTTGCTCCAAATCCTCTGTAACCCCTTGCGTGCTAGTGGCTTCCAGACTTGCCTGGGGTGAAAAGCTTAAAAAAATATTATAATGGTACACAAACTAACGTACTTAACGGCATATAAGGCGCACTTTTTTTTTACTAAAAAATATCTTCCCCTGCGTCATGCCATATGTAGGTTTAAAATTCGCGATAGTATGCCGAAATTAGCTACCTGGCAACTCCTATTAGCTTAGACCTTTGAGTGCCTTTAATACACCTATTGCCATTATTTAAAAGGCTATTATGCAGATTTAAAATGTTATTGATAATTGTTGTAGCATATCTACGGACGATAATGTCTATGTCCCCATTCACGTAAATATAGTAGTAAATACTGTATGTTGGTCTAGAGTTGGAGATTCATTGTGGAATTCACTTGACTCACTTCTAGCAGTTGACTACTTCTTCTACGCGCCGCTGGCGAATCTTATATGTGTTGTTCTTGTTCTAAGTATTATCATTCATTATCAACCATCGTTTGATTATGTTATTCAGTAACCTTCTCTAGGTCATAACAATAATATTCATTATATTAATTCCATCACGTTTGATATCATTACTTTGTTTCACTAAAATTATATGCAATAACTTTAAATTATATATTTGTAAAATATATTTGTTTCGTTAATATTTTTCTTGCGATAACTTCCGGTTGGATTGGTATCAATGCAATCAGAATTTTTATATCCTAATTATCCCAATAAGACGTTTACAAGACGCAGGTTGTACAGATCATATAAAGGATATAATAAAGTTTTTATAGGGTCGTGTTCTTTTTTCCTATTATGTTTCGTTTAATTGTAATCATAGATTGTTTAACCATAATAATACCTTACAAATATAGCCTACGCTGTACCATTTACTAATAATTTTACTAATTTTACTAATTACTAATTTTTTCTTGATTTGCCTTGCTGAAATTGGGGTGCATTTTATACACCTGTGCGTCTTATATGGAGTCAAATACGGTAATTTATATAACTTTAAGAGTGAGTCACTGTGCAATATGTATTTTCTGCGGGGAGGAAAAATCAATGGCTGCCTCGGGCGACACACACTCTAGTTATGGCACTGAAAAGAACTGGCCATTTCTCCAGGATTTTTATCGATGGATCATATATATGAGTTCAATTTCAAGTCACAAGTGAACTTGAGTCCAATATGTGTTCAAAGTAAGGGGTTTTATGAGAGCTTATTATAACAGGCTATTATCTTGATAGGAGATAATCCTCGTGATGACCAAACGTTACTACTTTGGTTTTGAGGTATTGAATCAGTCAACTGTTAGAGCTCGGTCAAAGGTAGATCGGCTACTGGATTCTCATCTAGATTTTTCGGACTTCGCTCATTCACTCTTGTATCATCTGCTTAGATATTCACTAATGACTTGGACATTTTTTTAGGTAGATTATTAGTATAAAACAAAAAGAGGGTAGGGCCACGACGAAAGCTTTGTGAAACACCTTCGTTGATCTTATGGGATTCAGAAGACTGGCCATAACAACGACCTTCATGGACCCCCTCCCACCCTTTGAGGAAAGACTTAATAATTAAGAGACATCTTGCAGAGATTAGCTTGAGTAGCAACATCTTATGGCACATCTTCGATATATCTAAGTTGATTGTCTTAGGGATGTATTTATTGTCTAGTGTCTCACTGATTCTATGCGTAATAACATTTAACTAGTCCCTGATACAGGCGGCTGTTCTGGCATGTTTGTGTTTGTTCAACGACAGAAAAAGATACAACGCAGAATTTCTTTAAATACTAAACAAAATGATAAATATAATTTGACATAATATAAAAACACCAACTATCAATTTAGCCAGTGTCATAAACAACTTTTTTTACAGGAAGTTTGTATGATAAATTGTTTGTACTAACAGACGCGGAGATTGAATTTCCAACTTCCGGGGAACTATATATCTTTTAACTCTCGTTTTATTCACTATAACACGTTTCCGGTAGACAGTTGAATGAGTCTAGTAGTTGCGAAAGGTCATATAGTCTTACCATTGGAGAAAAGAACACGGGAAAAATCCCAAATCGAAACAATCTGCCAGTTCCGTTCAAAATTTCTAAGTCATAGAGTACGATCACAGATACTTGAAAAGGGAAGAAATAGATATAGCCTGAAATGGTACCAATATAACAAATAGAATGAGCATGACTGTTCTAATAGCAATGCATATAATAAGGATTTTAGACTGAGTATTTCTAGAAAAATTATAAGGCCTTTTTACTCAACTGCGTTAAATTGATAGATGGTGTTTTTATATTATGTCAAATTATATTTATCTTTTTGTTTATTCCTGGATAGCCGTCTGTATCAGGGACTAGTTAAATGTTATTACGCATAGAATCAGTGAGACACTAGACAACAAATACATCCCTAAGAAAATCAACTTAGATATATCGAAGATGTGCCATAAGATGTTGCTACGCATGCTAATCTCCGCAAGATTTTTCTTAATTATTAAGTCTTTAGTCAAAGGGGGTGTCCATGAAGATCGTTGTTATGGCCAGTCTTCTGAAACCCATAAGATCAACGAAGGTATTTCACAAAGCTTTCGTCGTGGCCCTACCCTCTTTTTGTTTTATACTAATAATCTACCTAAGATAATACCCAGGTCTTTAGTGAATAACTATGCAGATGATACAAGAGTGAGTGAGAAAAGTTCCAGAAATCTAGATGATTGGAATCCAGTAGCCAATCTACCCTGTGACCGAGCACTTACTGTTAACATTCAATGCTTCAAAATCAAACTAGTAACGTTTGATCATCACGATGACTAAGAGATGTTAAGTATAGCATCCGAGTGCAGTTTCCATCAAACTTAAACTCTACGGTTTTAGTTTGTGTCCAGGCAGTGGCACTATACATTTACATCACTTCTTTAATGGTTCAAATGAATTTGCATTCGAGGTTGTCTGGTAGATCAAATTTCCAGATTATTTCCATTTGATTCAAAGCAGCCCAGATTTTAGCTATGCGAATTTTAACATCCTCTTCTATAGAATTTATCTAGCTTCTTAGCGATGCAAAGTATTCCAGATATTTTATTGATTCACCTGAGATACTTTGCACTATTTACATTATTCAGGCTATTTTCCTCATCTTTGTCACCATATTTATTACAACGTTTCGGCCGTTGTACGCTCCGGCCTTTTTCAGGTGGCTGGAATGTCGAACTGAACCCTTTATTTCGCTCACTGGGGTAGACTTTTCTAGTTCCACGTTCAATGTTTAATGGATATCAGTTATCAGTTATCTCCTGTTAATCCCCTCTCCAACTTCTCCACCACCTTAACCCGGTATTGAACCCCCGCTCTGTGGGTCCTGTCACTGGATCTAACTAACGTCTTTATCCACTAGGCCATGTGTCCTCAACTGATAACTGATATCCATTAAACATTGCACGTGGAACTAGAAAAGTCTACCCCAGTGAGCGAAATAAAGGGTTCAGTTCAACATTCCAATCACATGAAGAAGGCCAGAGCGTGCAGTGGCTGAAACGTTGTAATAAATATGGCGACAAAGATGAGGGCCGAATAATGTAAATAGTGTACATAATACCACTTCTCAGAAATATAGAGATACTGACTTCATAGGCTTCATAAGGCTCAAGACAAACTGAACAATAAAAATAATAATTGAATTATTATATTAGTTCGGTTTGAATAGTATAACTTCAGTAAATGTTGTGTTAATAGATCAGAAAGAAAGTAAATGTTTATGTATTTTCTCTATATCCATTTTTGTCGGATATTATTTTTGCTTTACTTACATTATTTACATTATTTGGACTGTTATCCTCATCTTCATTGCCATATTCACAACGTTTCTGCCGTTGTACGCTCAGCTTTCTTCCGGTGATTCGAATTTCGAACCGAACCCTTAATATTCGTCCAACGGGGTAGATTGTTCTAGTTCCACGTGTCATACTTCTTCCAGATGTCTCAGCCATTTCCGTTTAACTAAACACTCCTTGGCTTTTGGTTCACCACTGCTGTAGACTGGTATTGAACACGGGGCTACAGCAGCCTTTATCCACTGGGCCATGTGTTCTCGAGGAGACATGGCCTAGTGGATACAGGCGTTGGTTAGATCCAGTGACTAGACCCAAAGAGTTGTGAATATGGCACTGAAGATGAGGATAACAGTCTGAATAATGTAAATAGTGTAAGGAATCATAATACCTCATCTCAGAGATATTGTCAAATGTTTTTGTTTTGTACTTCATTACATTAGCATAGCTAAAGTCTGGGCTGCTTTGAATCAAATGTTTTTGTTTTGTACACTCATTACTGGTCATAAGTCAGAGTTCATTATACAAGTAAGTCGGTAGGTGAGGAGTGGTGCATATACAAAAATAGATAACGTTTTAATAATTCAGAAAGAAAGCAAATTTTTATATATTTTTCACTTTATTTATTCATTATAGTGAATATTTATTATTTCATTTTATTTAATGAGATTTTACAACGGGTCGTAAGTCCGGGTTAGTTAAACAAGTAAGTCGTTAAGTGAGAAGTAGTGTATAAAAGAAAACATTTTAATAATTCAGACAGAAAGTAAATTGTTATATTTATCTTCACGTTATTCATATTCTTTTATTTTGATCCAATTGAAAGAAACAGAAAACAACAGCGACTGGTTTGATATTTTTTTAATTATTTTATTTACCCGATGGTCAAGAGATCGGGGTCATTAAAAGGTAAGTCATCAAGTGAGGAGGGCGTGTACATACAGAAGCATACAGAACAGAAATGCACACCTCTACTCTCCTCTCAAAACTCTGTGAAATAATACTGTTGCAATAACGAAGATATGACAAAGCCACCACAGGAAAATGCTGCTAGAGGGCTCTCTCTCTCTTTCTCTCCCTATCTCCCACCTCTCTCTCTCTCTACATATATTTTATATGTATATATATATATATATATATATATATATATATATATATATATATATATATATATATATATGTGTGTATATATACGTATATATATATATGTGTGTATGTATATATATGTATATTGCTTGTATTGAGCTCTTTCGTTAGTTGTTTACTCGTATCGGGGTTTTTTCTTTGGGCCTTGAACCTGTATCTGTGCGATTATTTTCGACAGACTTTCATGTTCCTGGCTCTTTCTTTTTTTAAAACCTTCTTTTCCTTCGTGATTGATTTGGCTGTTGTTAAATCAAGAGTTCGAAGGTTTTTCGACACGAGTATAGTTACCTATATTTATATGTATATATATGTATATATATATAAATGCATATATATATGTATATATATGTATATATATATATGTATAAATATATGTATATATATGTCTATATATGTATGTATATCTATATACATATATATGTATATATATGTGTGTATATATATATTTATATATATATTATATATATTTTTATATATATTTATATATATATATTATATATTTTTATATATATTTAAATATATATTATTTATTTATATATATTTTTATATTATATATTTATATATATTTTTATATTATATATTTATATATATTTATATATATATTATATATATTAACCTTTTTAAAGAAATTAAGTAATTATATTGCTTAAATGAGTAATTAATTAATTTAAGCGGTTTCTTGAAAAGATTGCTCTATGCATTTATAAATAATTCGTTTTGTAAAAATTGAGAAAATATCTGTTTTTTATATCAATAAAGGAGACAGCTAAAAATTTAATCTGATTAAAGAAATCGGATTCCGTACTAGAATTGATCCAGTTGAAAATATTCAGGCTAAAATATTGCCGGTAGAAATGATTCAGATCACTTTTATCGATTCAATTATTAAACTGTTTTACTGACACTGAGTAGATTAATGAAATCAAATCAGATTTGAATTTATTAACCGGAAAAATATTAGGTAAATAATCTATCACTTTTCCGTACACCTGTGTGTCAGAGCGGTTAAAATGTTTGATTTCCGACCGTGAGACACGGTTTTAAATCTCATCGGTCTGTCTTGTCAGGAAGGTGATTTCTTCGTACTATCGGCGTGGGGAGGTAATCGCTAGCTTGATAATATTTCCTAGGGAAGTGTCTGAAAAATACTATGTGTTATTCCAAACCTTTTTAGAGGCATTGTTGCAGTATAAATCAGTTTGGGTCTATGAGTGTTGTACAAAGAAAAGTGAGGCTTAGAAGGCGTTTACAACAGGGATTAGCTAACTACCCTATCAGATCGATTTTTCTTGGAAACAACTAACCGGCCATAACTATATAATGTAAGAACGCTGGAAAACTAAATCTGTCATAGTTAACAAAAGATGTTTCAAAGAAAGGTTACTGCCCAAATACACACACACACACACACACACACACACACACACACACACACACACACACACACACACACACACACACACACATATATATGTATATATATATATATATATATATATATATATATACATATATACCCAAGTGTGGGATTGGTATATACGGAGTAAATTCCAATAACCAACAATTATTATTCTTTAAAGAGTGCTCAATACAGAGTAGAGCAGATATAATCATTTATTTAAATATTATAACATAAATATGTTATAAGATCACTACAAAAATAGCGATTTTGTTTCAACACTCTCGGTGTCTTATCAAGTGATGATGTTGAATGTCGAATAAATGGTTTTAAAAAGTTCCAAATTCATTCACAATCCTTCGCTAGGGGTAAACGCTGTAACTTAAGTCAGAGTGACCAATCAAAATACAAGTATATGGTGATTCAAAAAACCCGACAACGCAGCAAGGTTATCAATGGGGGGTGTGAAGGGGGTAGAGAGATATGATTGAGCTAGATGCAACACTTCGACTCCCTCCACCCTACATTTTTTTGAGGAAAACCAGGCACCGACACACCAAATCCGTTAACGGAATTTGTGGGAGGGGGATAGGTCAAAAAGACACAGAGAGAGAGTGAGAGGGATAAAAAGGTTGTGATAAGGTGTCATTAGTTTTCTTTTGAATGGACGCTGTTTTTTCCTTTACTTTGGGAGTCTATAAATACCACAATTTTTTATATAAGTTTGAATGTTTAAACGGTTCAAGGAATTTAATTATATGTTAGTTAGAGTTTAAAAAAAAAACAACCTTTATTACCAAAAATCCGGTATGAAATAGTTGATTAGAGAAATCGTCATACAATTTACATTAATACAGTACAAATTTTTCCTTCATGCACATTTCATTGACTA
>OZ038483.1:80208436-80290936 GCA_964036315.1 Acanthosepion esculentum
TTTCGATGCTAACGAAATCAATTTTAATGAAGTAACGTCCAGAGTGTGCGCAAATATTTTTAAAAATACGCCTAAATGAATTTCTTCTTGATATTCGACCACACATCCATCAAATTCTCTAAAAGCTTTTGACATCAGGAGTCATTTGAAAATGCGCCATTTATTTGATGTCCGTTGAGGAATTCAATTTTTTTTTCTCTGCTTCTTGAGTTATTTAGATTTTCTTTTTGACTGATTAACGATATTTAATCAAAGGGGGTTTTATTAATTTTTATTTTTTTTATTTTCATTTAAATATTTCTCAACATTTCCAGAATTTTTTTTTTCTTGTCAAAGTTTAATTATTTTAATTTTCCCTTTTTATCTGTTGGAAGTCAGTTGAGCTAACTTCTCTGATCCCTTTTATTTTTATGTTTCCTCCAAGTATGGCCTGGGTCAAAATGATTTGCGTAATTAGTCAAAATATTCATTGTCTAATTTTATTTTCTCTGGGGAACGTTTTAACTTTTAATTCGATAAAGCATGATACGGGAACACATTCAAATATATTTTTATAGAAATTTATAGAAAAAAATAATCTACTCCCATGGACTCAATAAAGGGTTCTGTTCGCGTATATCACCTGAAGAATGCCTGATCGTACAACGGTCGAAACGTCGTAAATACGACAATAAATATGAGGAGAACAGTTCGAACAATGTAAATAATGTAAATATCTTCGATTTTAATATCTCAATAAGTTGCCTTGAAGGTATCGTATCTTAGTAAAGTAGCCTTTCTTTTTTCATTTACGCATTTTTTATAAGTTAGCATGAGATGCTACCGAAAATGTTACCGGTCATTCCATACAAGGCCCAAATGCCATTCAAGGTAGAGGGTGATTGATATTCACGAAAAAGAGTATGAATTGGAGATTACAAGGATACAGCGGAACACGGCTAGGATCCGCCATGTCACTTACATAGCACCAAACCACCCATATTCCCTCGATATTCCATCGGCGAGAAGTAAGTTCAATTCAGACAGCTTCCTTGTGAACCACTGCGCTGTGGGACAGACTCACAAGAGGATGTTTCCCTGCCGATCACTACAATCTTAACCTGTTCAAGTCTAGAGTTAACCGTTATCTTCCTCTCCTATCCGCATAGACTAGCCCTTAACGTAACACTCTACCTCGAGTGAGCCCCGGGCTCTGTACAGGGGGAACTTTACTGTAAAAAATAAAAATAAAATAATTGACCTTAACATGAAGAGGTTACGATTATAGTATTCAAGAAAGCATTCACGTCGAGGAATCTATTAAACAAAGTAGCGATTCCTGCGAAGATTGGTTTCGCAGTGCAACACCCTTTTGTAAAAAAAAAACGAGATTGATTCAACAATGTGGATGGAGTAGGCGGTCTTTGTTTGCAAAGGTCTGAACTGGTCAAACTAAAGAGTGGTCGACAAGCTCTTAGAGTTAATCGTGAATTCGTCTCTGAATTATTTTCTTGGGGTAGCTTAGATGTGGCACAAGGCCGGAAGAAGAAACACCCAGTGAGGATTGAAATCACTATTTAGGCGCAACTGATGGGCACCTCGGCGTGGTGTAATGGTTAGCAAGCTTGTCTCGCTAAAACATTTACGAATGAGCAGTGAGTTCGATTCTCACTGGGTGCTCCATACTTTCGGCCTTGTGCCACATCTAAGCTACGCTTAAAATATCATTTTTTAGGGCACTTCGACGTGGTGTAATGGTTAACAAGATTGTCTCACTAGAATCATGACAACTAAGTAGTGAGTTCAATCCTCACTTGGTGCCCCTAGCTTTAGGGTTTGTGCCACATCTAAGCTGTGCTTAGAAAATAATTTAGGGCACATCAGCGTGATGTAATGGTTAGCAAGCTTGTCTCGCTAAAACAGTTACGCCTGAGTAGCGAGTTCGATTATCACTGGGTGCCTCATACTTTCGGCCTTGTGCCATATCTAAGCTACGCTTAGAAAATCATTTTAGTCGTAACTGATCTAACGCGACAACCTTTCTAACCATTAAAGCACGTCGAAAAAATGGTGTCTGTGTAACAATAATCGAATGATCAATACCAAGCGAAAATAAACATCTGATGCCACATTGAACAATTTCACGATGCTCCAAAGCTGACAAGTATAGCTTCAAATAATTATTCCCCCAAGTTGCGTCTCTTAACTTTTTTCAAAAATAAAGAATCCACTTTGCAAGAACTCACATCTTGTCAGCTTAAGTAACCCATCTGAATGTGGTGCGACCATCGCTCGCCGTAAATATTACTGCCACCTTTTACATGGAAAGCGGAGCCGCGAGACACAGGCAGCATTTGGAACTGTCCGCAACTTTTTGACATCTGTTCTGTAGAATACTAAAGTGATCATACACACTCAGCCCAGGCTAGAATTGACAAAAATGACTTGGCCCTCGGGGGTTGCGGAAAATAACTAAATATCTTTGTAGTTGTGGCTGCTTTGTGCTACTACTGATTAATATGTGTGTAAGAGTAGACGTTATGTATGGGCTCGCTACGTAAGATAGTGGAAACAGTCATTCGACTGTTTTCCATTGGTGCGAGTATTGTCTTGTATCACTGGCAAGCAGAGGAGGTTGCTCTTTTGTAGAGAATATTTCCCACGCAAGCTAAAAGGACATCCAAGCTGTACCTCTCATAAAGGGAGATGGGTTTATTACTCGGCGCCTGAGTCGTACTCAATATGGGGAAGTGTAGAGGGCGCTTGAGATTTTTTTCTATGGTATTGCTGATAAATATGATCCTGTGTCACATGTCGTTGCGACGTGGGTGAGCGACTAAATATCTGATCTTTGGACTGTTGTCAGTAGTGCGAGAAATATTTTGTGCAATTGGCAGACAGAGGAATTCGTTCCTTTGTCGACAATATTGCTTAAACCACGATGGGGGGTGGCAGTACCTTTCGTTCGGGAAGACGCTGTGTTTATTGCCTGACGCCTGAGACCTACACCAAAAGAGGGTTTCAGATTTTTTTTTCCACTGTAGTACCGATAACTCGCAATAAACTCGACCTTGTGATACATTTCGTTTTGTCGTGGGCGTACATCTAAATACAATGGCAGAACTAATACTGACTGCATATAACTGCAATCCTTACTTGAAATATCATAACAACCGTATTTACTGTATGCTATGACGCGGTAAGTGGTAAGACGAACCCTATAATTAGCTAGTTATATTTTTTTTTTAAATATTTAAGGAATTAATAACTTACTGTAATGGCAAGTCCAATTCGCCAACTATACGATATCATTTTTTCTTTCTGTTACAACAAATTATCATATTTTGCCCCTATATTTTTAGCACAATGTTATACCTGTTCCGATCAGAAAGCACTCTTACTTGCTAGGACAAGCAACAAAGCGTCTCAGTACACGACGGGTTTGCATCCAATTCTCAGCTGATGTTTCAGGGAGGCGTTAAAGAGAGTAAACTCTGTATTACTTTTGTATCTTCAATACCACATTCCTCTATTACTGTATAATAAGGTACTTCCATTAATTCGGTATACGATATGTTTAAAAATGATATTTACATGAAAAAGATTTCTTGAAGCTTTTATTTTAGCTTTAATTGAAATGTATAAAAGCAATTAAAAACTTCTCTAATTAAATAATATCTTATTTTTATTTTATTTTTTATTTTTCAATTTTCAGTAAGAAGGGTCGGATTTTGCAAAAGAAAATTCGGTGATTTACATTCTTCAAAGAATACTACTTTTAAGTAATATAGTCACTAAAATTATCACGTTGAATTTCTCAAGTTTCATAAAAATTAAGTAAGGGGGTGAAAAAATTATTTTTACTAAGATTTTCTAATAAAAAAAAAAGAATAATTTAATTTATTTGTGAATAACTCCTGAAACTTTCGTTAAAATCTGATAATTATAATTGTATTTGGTCGTCTACTGAGTCAGCAGTTAACTCCCAACCTCAAATGGATCCCGGATATACAATCCGTTGCTAAAGATGATTGGAAAATGGCGAGCCTATTCTATCGCTCCAGGAAGTACCCGATTCCTTCATTACATGGTTTATCTTTACAAGAATATGATTTGATTAACAATGGAGATTATACCACTGTTTATGGGGGCACGTCTAACAATCAAGTTCATCGGATTCTTTCAGCTGATCTCTCCGCTAATATTACTCTAACACCTCAGTCGGGAAATAAGTGGCTTGTTAATTTCCGTATAACTAACATCGGGCTAATATCTCTTTATCCTCTCCGTTCATACGCTGACATTTCTCCAATCACAATTAATGATTGCTTTGAACGTTTCCTGGGTCAACATTTAACTCACAACTTCAAGTGGATCTCAGATATAAAATACATTACTAAAAATGCTGGGAAAAAAACGACAGACTTTGTCTATTGTTCCAAGAAGTATTCGATTCCTTCTGCCACGCTTTATCTTTAGCTGGGGCTACTCAATCTTCATTTTCCAACATTGATAGAGTTTACCATTTATTCGACTTATAATTTCTCTTTTCTTATAATATTTTTATCGCTTAAATAGATCAAGAAAAGAATCCAAGTGGTTAGTGAGATGGGTGTTAGATATGTTGAGAAAGATATCCTTGTTGTTTGGCAAGTTGTTAAGTGTCTTTACGATGTTATGGATATGTATTTCATCTTTGTTTTGTGTCAATATGTTCATTTAGTTGATAATGTCCGAGTATTGATCTCTTGCTGTTAAAGATTTTACATTTTCTTTAATTTTGTGATTACGATGGAAAGATGTTGAATCGCATTATGAGAAGAACCATTTCTTTTTCAAATAGACTTCTTCGCGATTTAAAAGTTCTAATATTACTGACAAATACAACATGGCGTAATTTAAATAGGCAGCAATTATTCACATACAGATTATTATATTGAAAAGTAAAGATGCGCACACAGACTTCTACATATATAAACTTGAAACGTTATATTTAGTGGATGCACGTATTTGAGGAGGCGCAGCGTTTATTTATTAAACCGTATATATATTTCTTTTCACCTACCGGCCTAAATATTCGCAATATCTTATTAAAGAGAAATGTGCGACTTTCGGCAGGAATCGAACCTGCGTCCCTCAGAGAAGTAGGCGACAGAGATTCATCTGTCATAGATTTCTTGTTTAACGTTTAAGTTATCCAAATATGTCGGTTTAATAAAAACGCATTATTTCTTTCTCACGCACACACACACACACATATATATATATATATATCATCAACTTTGACCTGGCATTTCGGCTTCAGTTACATCTACCCCCCATCTCTCTCTCTCTCTCTCTCTCTCTCTCTCTCTCTCTGTCTAATATATATATATATATATATGTAAAGTTGTAGCCTCTGTCTGTCATTGAACTCCTCCTTTGGTTTTGGATATAGATCCCATAAACATGCATATCCTGAAACTACATTGTCCAGAATACTTGGATAAGTAAACATCATTTTGATCAAAGTGTTCCCCACCCACCAATGAAATCTCTTTCACGTTGATTTAAATTAAATTTAAATTTGAACAAGGGAGTTACTCCTATTGAAAATATAGAAGAAGGCCAGAAGATGGAGGTCACATCGGCAAGATCATTGAGTAATACTGAAACGTATCATTTTCTTCCACAAATTATGATAATGATTTAATATCAATCACCATTTTCTTACAATAAAAAATGTGATACGCAACAAGGTTGTGGTTATTCGCCTATTACATATATAAATGCAATGTCAACCGTTAACTGATATCTTCTTAATTCCCGTTCTGTTGTTGTTACTCTCCCTCCTTTCACACTGAGTAAACCCTTGCGTCTTAGTGGCTTTATTGCTTTGATTCGGGTGAAATGGTTAACCAAAAGTAGCCAGCTTTGACTAAGTTGAAGTTTCTTTACTATTCAATGTAACTTGAATCTTATTGGTTTTAACGTGTACTCGTGAGAAACGTCTTGTTTAAGTACTTGCAGTAATTCCGTTCATATATCTTAGCACCCCATCAGTTTTGATAGACCTATAAATTTACTGCCTACAATACTAGAACCAAAATATTAAAACAAATCTCTTGGCCGTGTTGATTGACTATTTCCATAAAGAACCAAACGTCTAGCCCAGCCATCATGTCCATCCACTATAGCTCAGTAAAAATTACTGTTGAGAAATCGATTTTCATTTATTTCACCGATAAGTTTACATGTTTCTTTTGGTAACGTTTACTAAAAGAGAGCTGCGCTCTAGTGTGAGGCTAATAACAATTACTCTGAGCGAATGGAGTTGAAGGGTGGAAAATAATTCATTATCCACGAGGACTTTTGAACTCTGCCAAGGCTTGACATTGAGGACTGTGTAGCAACATATATGGCATCATACGCACCATTCTTGGTCTGATCTGACTCTTGTAAGCATAAATTATGTCAATAGGAGTATTTTCTGGAACTATACAAGAAAAAGGAACATTCCTCCAGAATCTTTGGTTCCATTTCAGGTCTCAAGCTAGCTTCAATCCCAAGAGACGTCCGAGACAATGAGCCTAACTGTAGGCACGTTTAGAGTAGATTTAGTGTCTACACGCAGGTGATGAAACGTTACTTGCTATGTTTCGGAGGCATTGAGCTGTTAATGGAGAGACCAACTGGCAGACTATGGTTATCCAGACTTGGGGATCTGCATCCATACACCGTAGTATGATCTGCATATATAATCACTAAATATCTGAGAATTTTCATGGCTATATCGTTAATATAAGACAAAAGAGTGTAAGACCAGAGAGAGAGAGAGAGAGAGAGAGAGAGAGAGAGAGAGAAACAGAGATAGAGAGAGAGGTAGAGAGGGAGGAGGAGGTTTGGAAAACGCAAACATTGATCTCATCTGCTTCAGAGGACCGGTTATTAACAACGACCTTCATTGAACTAACTGACAGGAAACACTTAATAATCGAGAAGATTCTTCCAGAGATTCTATAGCTGGAGAGATTATGTATTATCTCGCTATTCCACACCTTGTCAAACTTCTTCGAAATATCTTAATTGATTGTTCTTGCAGTGTGTGTTAAATAATAGTTTCAGATTATTATTTTTTTGTGGCAGTGTATTTTGGCTCAGACATTCTGAGACTGACCTTTGAGGTCAGATGGTAGACAAAACAGAGGAAGTCATCTTTGATTGGCTGAACCGAACGTGGGAATGAGTTATAGATTAAGCTTTTACGGGTTGTTGCTGTTTCGGACGTCAGGCTTACAAGTCGTGTTAGATTGCGTTTGTGAGCAAACCCCTCCCCCTAGTGGGGAAGGGTCTTTCGAGGCTTGGTTGTTACACGCCAAAAGAAATGGATGTGTGAGATTTTCGTGTTTGAAAGCGGATCCCAAATAGGAGGTGTAGTAACCCCCACTTGACAGATGTACCCGTCGATGTGTTTAATAAAATAATAGTTAAGTCAAATGTTCTCTTTGCTGATGCTTTTCGTTTCGGAAACCAAATAACATTTCGCGACATCGACCAAGAGAAGAAGAGGATTGAACTAAAGCCACCAGCGATCACCTGCCAGATGAGACCAACCAATAACACCCTCCCTCTAAGGAAAAGTATACAACATGTGTTTATTTGCAAGTGTTTCACAGACTTTCTACGTAGTGATAGGTAAGACAACCACGCCGGACGTAGAGGAGGGCCATACTGATTGCTGTTAACAAAATTACGGGACACCAGTTAATTGAGAACAAACTGTAAAATAAAGAAAACCAAAGATTTTCAAGAAAGATTGGATATTTAAAAGAAAACGGCGACAATTAGACGAACAGAAAAATGTTAATCCATAAAAGAGCACCCAGTTTCCATGTGGCCACGGCAGCGACTGCGAACCTTCTATGTGCCGTGTAACTTCAGGGTTTGACGTCACTGATCTCCACAATTCTCAGTTCTTTGTAGCTCTTAATAAATTTTGTCTTTTTATTATCTCTCCTAAATCTTATACCACCATGCAATTACTAATTACTAAAGCTCTGTAGATTGTTTGATTCTGTCCCTCTTGCCTCCTCCTTTTATATGCTGTGTTGCTTTAGGATGTGGGCGATCACTGCTCTCCATTATTTCCTATCTAATTTGTCAAGCCCTTTTTCCTCATTATGTGTCCTAGAAATTTCAACTGTCTGATTGATATTAAGTATAACTATCCTTTTTGTTTCTCTTTTCTTTAAGACTTTGTCATTGCTCACGTGTTCAGTCCATGGTATTCTCAGCAGGCTTCTGTAGAACCAATTTTTTTTGTTTCAAGTATCTTCATCATCTGTGAGGAGATTGTCCATAATTCACTGTCATATAGTAGGACTGATATTGCGTAAGAGTTCAGTACTCTTTTCTTTGTTTCTAACAAGATTTTCTTGTTTCATAATACATTGCTTAACTTTTGGAGGGCGTCTTTCGCTATCCCAATGCGCCATCGGATTTCAGTGTCGTACTATCCGTCAAGTGTGGCGCTTGTTTTACTTGGGTATCCCCAACCTCGTTAGTTTTTAAATACCTTACTCACAAACTATATATCTAATTGCTTTCTAACAAATTGTTTTCCTTCCTTTTTTCCTTCCTTTTTCTTTGTTTCTTTCTTAATTTCTTTCTTGTGTCCAATGTTTCTGTCCTCCGTCTTTTTCTTCCTTTTCTGTCCTTTTCTTACGCTTTCTTTCGTCTTCTTTTCATTCTTTATTTTATTCTTCGTTTGCCTCGTTCTTTTCCTTATTTCGCTGTTTGTTTTTCTTTTTATTTACCTTTTTCTTCTTTCCATTTATGTATATTTTTTGTAGTTTTTTTTCTCCTTTTTCTTTCTTTCTTTGTGTTGTTTAGGTTCTTTCATTCTCATTTTTCTCTTTCCCTCCTCATTTTCTTACTGCTTCTATTGTCTTCTTTCATTGTGTTTTTTTTAAATTTTTCTTTTGTCTAGTCACATTCTTATTTCACTTTGTTTATATTTACTTTTATTTTACATTTATTTTTATTTTTCCGATCTTTTCTTTTCTTTCTTTCTCATTTCTTTTTTCTTTCTTTTTTAAGTTCTTTACTTCTTATTTTTTCATCCTTTTGTTCTCTTTTTATCTTCTATTCTTTTTATTACTTTTTCTTCCTTATTCCGTTTTTTTTTTTGCTTTTGTTTTCATCTACTTTTTACTTCTACATTCTGTTTGTTTATTTTTGTAGTTTTTTCCTTTTTTCTTTATTTCTTTCCTTTTTTCTCTCTTTTTCTTTCATTCTTCCTGTCTTTCCTTCTGTCCGTTCTTTCTTTATTGTTTACGCTCTATCATTCTTTTGTCCTTTCCTTTTATGTTCCTTTTTCAAGTCTTTTCTTTGTTACTTTTACTTTATTTTTATTTTTAAGTTTTCAGTTTCCTCCCTGTCTCGTTTTCTTGTATCTCTCTTTTTCATTTTTATTTTCTTTTCAGTCTTGTCCCCTTACTTTTCTCTCCTCCTTTATTTCCCCAGTTTCTTTTTATTTTCCTTTTCAAAATATATCTTATTTTATTTATTTTTTCTTCCTCCAGGTTCCGCATTTATAGCGTCAACATCACTAACTGTAAATTCATCTCGTCTAATTTTAACAAATGACTAAACATTTTCAAACGTTTCTATAATGAATATGAATTATTCTTCAGTATTTCAATTGCATTTACATAAAACCATTTCTATTCACTTAAATTCTATAAGGAAATAAAAAAAAATAGTAAATTTATAAATATTTGACATTGTCTTTGTCTGATTTATCATATGTTGCTAATAAATTTCATCTTGCTAAATGAATTTAATATTGATTTTATTTTGAAAATGTTCTTTTTTAAGTAAAACGAAAGCTATTGACTATTTTTGTTTCTAACCAGCAACGCTACGTCCTGCTTGTTTTAGAATATTTCCTGAAGTTTAGATAAAACCGGAAGAAAAGTAAATGTTTTAGATCTTAAAAATACTCTTCGTTAATTCATTATGGCAACTGCAAGTCCATTCACTGTAAAATGTCTGCCTCGGTATTAAGCGTTCTATTTACGGATCTGGTTTTCCTTTAAAATAATTCCTTTCTCTCCTTTTTATTGTTCTTTTTTCTTTCTACATTTCAGTCGACTGAGAAGATTTTAATACAGGTGTCTCATTCTGATGCTTGATTCGATATTTTTCAAATAAAGCACATACCACTTTTATAGTTGTCTGGTGGAACTCAACAGTAACTAACATCGTGCAATAGGTTCAACATTTAATTAGTCCTACCAGGATTTATTATAGGAGGCACAAGCGTAACGATATAAGATACGCAGGTGATATTTTATCGATGTTTTGGTTTGGTTTGGTTTGTTTGACGGGATATCAATCTCAATGAGTTATTTAATGCCGACAAAATTTTTATTGCTGGTAATATTGTTTTCCACAAAAATGTATTAGTAGTAATATTCTTTCTTTAAAAATCTCTTGCTGGTAAGATTGTTTTCAAAAATATATAGCTGGTAATTATTACAAGCAATACATTATTATCAGTAATATATTTCAGGCAAAAGAATTTTTACCAGCAATACATTTATTAAAAAAATATTATCAGAAATAGATTTTTGAAGGAGAATTATTACTAGCAACACATGTTTGAAAAAATATATAACCAGCAATAAAAATTTTGTCGGAATTAAATAACCCATTGAGATTGATATGCCGTAAAACAAACCAAACCAACTAAAATATAGCTGGTAATATTTTTTCTTTTTCAAAAATGTATTCCGGTAATAATTTTTTTACAAAGTACTTCTGGTATTAAAACCTATTTTTAGACTTTCATAGTGTTTTGACTACGGGTTGAGGGTTAACTATTTGCCCATAGTTAGAACCCTAACATGTGCTACCCCCACCCCCCGTGTCAGGATTGACCTGGGAACACCAGCAATTAAGAGGTGGTTCCACGCTCCTCAAAACCTCCTGATCAGAGGCCTTGCTGTTGATCGTCTTACCCAGGACGCGGATGAAGTTTATCGTCATCCCCAGGGCGGACTTTATCGATGGTGTACACAAAAAGTAAATTACAGGACCTAGAAAAACTAGCAAAGGAAAGCAAGAAGAAAGGAATAACCACACACTGTAAAACAGAATCATTTGTTGTCGAAAAAGAAAGATCCAAGGTGAGAGATACAATGGTCAAAATCAAACAAGTACAGAATTTAAAAATCAGATAAGAGTTTAAACATTTGATTGAAAATCTGACACCAAAATACGAAGACATGTTACGATAAATAAAGATGCCTTCTAAAACTAAGCAAATAATGATAAATAAAATAAACTTAAATTAAAATAGACAAGTGAAATTCCATGTAATATCAGTCCTCTTATATGACAGTGAATACTGGAAAATTTTCTCAAAGATGAAGAGAAAACATTAAATATCTAGGAAGTATTTAAAATGAGAACAGAAAAATACGGCATGGAAACCCGAAAGTGCCATGAAATCGCGAAAGATTCCTTCCAAAAGCTAAGCAACGTATTAAGTAACAGGAAAATTTCATTAGAAACAAAGAAAAGAGAACATAATTGTTATGTAATAAAGGTCCTCCTATATGGCAGTGAAAAATGGACAATCTCCTTCCAGATGAAGAAAAACCTTGAAGCAACAGAAATTTGGTTATACAGAAGGATGCTGAGAATACTATGGACGGAAAAGTTATAAAAAAGCGAAGTTTTAAGGAAAATGGAAATAAAAAGAACGCTTATATTTAGAATCAGAAAGCGACTGTTGAAGATTCGAAGTCGAATAATGAGGAATAGAAGCAATGAGCAACCCATCCAACGACTTTGTGTAAATGGTTGGCATAACCGACAGGGAAGAGTGAATAGTAAAATGACGAATATTGCTCAAAGTTACAAAAGAATATACATATATTGTTATGGTCCAAGTTCCTTGTACCACGGTGATGGTCCAAGGTAGAACCAATGAAGAATAACTCGAACACAGGTATGGAATAACACAGATATATTACAAACAGAAATATGTACAAAGAAGTAGAAGTATTAGTAATGACTATCAGATTTGGTTAGAGTGAACTATGTTGTCTCGACAAGTATCGCTATTCCAATGTCTTACAGTAATCGTCTGACTCGACTCTGACTGACTCTGAACAGTATTTACTGTCCGCCTCCCACGAGGGATAGATGTGGAACAAGGCCGGGTTTAAAATGGGGTTATCCCGAGACCGTAGGCTGGGCCAAAAAATGCCCGTAGAACCCGTATAAACTGGATCGGATTGGTCAACCTCCCCGAACGAGGCTCTGCCCTACGGCGGAGCCTCGTCCGGGTTCCTCTCTGCTCAGAGGCAGAGAGTTCGACCGTCTAGCCAAGTCGTCCGAGAACGACTGACACTGAACAGTATTTACTGTCCCCCCCCCCCACGAGGGATAGATGTGGCACAAGGCCGAGTTTACCGTGGGTAATCCCGAGCCCGTAGGCTCGGCCCCAAATGCCCGTAGAACCCGTATAAACGGGATCGGCTTGGTCAACCTCCCCGAACGAGGCTCTGCCCTTCGGCGGAGCCTCGTCCGTGTTCCTCTCTGCCCACAGGCAGAGAGTTCGACCATCTAGCCAAGTCGTCCAAAAAACGACTGACTCAGAACTGATGTTCAACAACACGCCCAGGTGTGTCGAATGTGGCACAAGGCCGGTTTAATGTGGGCTCACCGAGCCCGTAAGCTCGGCCAAAAAATGCCCGTAGAACACGTATAAACGGGACCAGGTGGGTCAACCTCCCCGAACGAGGCTCTGCCCTTCGGCGGAGCCTCGTCCGGGTTCCTCTCTGCCCAGAGGCAGAGAGTTCAACCGTCTAGCCGAGTCGTCCAAAAAAGACTGACTCAGAACTGTCTGCTCCTTCTTGAGGCGCAGTATTTATGATGTCCGGAATAGTCCATTATTATTATGGGTAAGTTCCCATGACACATATATATATATATATATATATATATATATATATATATATATATATATATATATATATATATATATAAAGTTAAGAAGAAAACTTTTCTTAGCTGACTAAGAATAGTTTTCATCCTTTATTCATTTGGCTTCTTTACAGGTAATTATGACTGAAAATAAATTACGCAGATAAACACAAACAAGTTATTTACCAGTTTCTTAAAGAGGCCATTTATATATCGACTATAAACTTTTATGTAGAATCTGGACAACTGCTTATCATTGTGTTAAATTACTTCCCTACCCCTTTTAGTTTTAACTTATTTCGAAAGTTGAACGTCAGACTTCGATACATCATATAATGTAACTTGTATCTGTCCATAAAGAAATTGTCTAGTATTTACATGCAGACCACTTCGTGTCATGACCAATATTTAATTTTTTCTTTCTGTTGGGTTTGAATTTAGCATAGGTCACATTCGATTGGTTAATTACGGCAAAGTCGCAAGCCAATTTTTTAAAGTATTCTGCTTTTGAAATTAAATTAATCTTTCGTTCGTCAGTGGTTTGGCATCACCATACAAACATGATTGTAATTGGGTAGCGATTTGAAACATGTTTTTGTTCTAATATCCTAAAACAAATAATTATATATATATATATATATATATATATATATATATATATATATATATATATATATATATGTATATATATATATATATATATATATATATATATATATATATATATATATATAAAGAAAGAAAGAACAGTAAGATATAAAATCCGGTGTTCTTATAGATATTTTTATTTTTGCACAATAGTGCTCAATGTAAATTTACAGAGCATTAATATTATAAATTAATTGATTTAAAATATGTTTTTTTTCGCTACACTGAGATAACCATGTTTCAAAAATGGAAGCTAAAGCCTCCAAAATTCGCTTGACGAGGAAATGGAACTAATGACTTTAATTTAATAACAAAATTGAATTCAAGGGCTTTAGCTTCCATTTTTGAAATATGGTTATCACTGTGTAGCGTAAAAACCATATTTTAAATCAATTAATTTATAATATATATATATATATATATATATATGTATATATATATATATAGTGTCATCTACAGACAGACGGTTTCGCTATTTCACAGCTCTTCAGAGTGGCTAGCCGCCCGATTGCTTCAACCCGACCGATTTGACATCAGTCAGATATCTTACCCCTAGGCCATCGTCGCACAGCATAGAATAAGGAAAATTTTAACCTTTTTTTTTTCAATACGAAATAGGCCAGCGGCCCGGAGAACTCAATTCGTATTTGAAGAGTAATGCATTAATAGCAGTAAGAGCCGCTGTTTTACAAATCTCCTCAACTGGATTTCTCTCGAACATATATAGTGTCATCCACAGACAGACTGTTTCGCAGCTCTTGTATATATATATATATATATATATATATATATATATATATATATATATATATATTCAATACACGATACCTAAATTGTTTGGATTCAAATTTGAAGGGACCAAATAGTGTAGGTGAAGTTTAATAAGCTGTCGGCTTACGGACACATCACGTTGAATCACAAGCTCCCGTAAGATCACCGAGCCTGTTCAGTGCTTAGATGGGTGACCGCTTGGGAACACCAGGTGCTGTAATGGATAATGGTTCGGAATTTTTAATTGCAGAGACATGTTCCAATTCCAGTCGGGTTCGTTATATTCGCTTACACGCTTGGAGAAAGGTATGACTCCACCTCTTCTCCTCCCCAGCTAGAAGTTAATTAGTAAAACTTATATCATTAAAAATGTCTCAAAAATATAAAATAAAAATTGCGTATAAAATATTTAGATGCTGTCATTAAATAACCATAGACGTTGGTATACCGCTAAACAAAAGCCAAATCATTATGAAACAATTTTAAAACGGAAAAACTGTGTGGGAAAATATCACTGCGCCAAAGTTTGCTTACTTTAAAAGCAAATGTTGAAAATGCTACATTTAACCTGGCTTTGTCACCCATGGTTGAATATATATAACGAAGGGTTGCCAAAGATGGATATGGTTCGAACTACTAAACAATCTCACCATTAATATTTCAGAAATTCTTACAATCTAAAAATACTTTCTGCAAAGTGTTGATAACCCGTAAACAATGAAGCAACTAAATAATAAGCTGTCACGTGTGCTTTTTATAATTTATTTTGAAATATATGAACATTGTATCAAATAAAATGTTATGTTTAAAACCTTTACCATTACTCTACGAATAATTCAAACCAATATCATAATCTCTGCGTTGCCAAATGATTGGCTACTGATTTATTTTTTAAGAAATATCACTAATATTAAAAACGAAAAAAATCCTTCTTTCATTTCCGTATTATTAAAAATTCTTTTAAAGCCTTTATGCTGACTGTCACAGATAAAATCAAACGTATAATTTGACTCAGCAGTGCAGAAATATGCGACAACGGAATGACATTTTCATACTGAAGCTCTATTCAAAATCTGAATAAAAAAAATCTTGTGAAGACTAGCAAATAATTTGAACCCCGAGGGAAGGGGCTAACACATTGCTTTTTTATATCTTACCAATAATCAAGAGAATCGATATTAACTGGACTTGCTTGAAAAGGTTTACCCACTGAGAAAATGTCTTTCTGCAAACAAACGCCCTTAGTGTGATCGATATTTCAGAAAAATATGATAGCCCGGTACAAGGTAAATGATGTGAAGTTCCAAAGACTCAATACAGTGATAAAGTTCTGCTAGACTCGTTTGCTAATTATTACTCCACGAATATTGACTTTTTTACTGAGCTCAGCTTAAAGTAATATTAGGCCAACATTATGAGGCACTCCTTGAATATACGAGCCATTACAGTAATAATAATTGGCTAAGGTATATTGCAGACTAAAACTCAGCAGCTTGTTGTTCAACTCTGTCCGGAAAGAAAGAGCTAAAATAATGGGTGCATTATTTTAGATCAAACTTATGACACTTGTACTACGAGTCTTTGACAAACACTATCTGACAGTCTATCTATCTATATAGTTCACTGTTCAGATCTATTTATGCGTTTGTGTATCTATCGAGATATCTATCAGTATTATATATTTACTCAGATCTATCTATCTATCTATCTATCTCCACCCTTCTCTCTCTCTCTCCATATATATATATATATATATATATATATATATATTTAAAGACATTTATGATATGTTTAACGTTCTTTTTTATAGATACAAGTATTTAAGCAAATGCTCTGTTTTATAATAAACAGTATTAAATAACATTTATCGGCCTGAATGTCCGAGAAATTTTCATAGAAAATTTTCGTTCTCCAACAGGAATCGAACCTGTATCCTATACGGATTCCTGTCCGAGAACGAAAATTTTCTATGAAAATTTCTCGGACATTCAGGCCGGTAAATGTTATTTAATACTGTTTATTATAAAACAGAGCATTTGCTTAAATAATTGTATCTCTAAAAAAGAACGTTAAACATATCATAAATGTCTTTAAATAAATTGTCCGACTTTGTCCAATTCAATAATATATATATATATATATATATATATATATATATATATATATATATATATATATATATATATATATATATATATATATATATATATATATATATATATATATATATATATATATATATATATATATATATATATATATACTAGCAGAAGTACCTGGAGTTGCAAGAGACAAAATTATTGAAATGATTTCTAATTTAGTTTCTAAATAATATATTCCAGGAATGTAAATATCTCATACAAATTAACGACTAGGATAACATAGAAATGAAAATTAAGCATATTTTTAAGAATTAGACTTTTACAAAAGAATATTTCTGTATACAATATTCTCAGTTTATTAAGTGGGTGCATAAATGTAAAGATCTATTTTGCTTCCAGTTCTGAAGCATGCAACATACAGCTGACTATGTGAAAAATATGGATCTTCTAAGTGTAATCCAGCCACTGAGAGTGTTAGACAATGTGATGTTTGTTTATTGACATTGGAAAGCTCAGTTTGACTGGAAATTGTAGTCTCTTAAAATTGATCCGCTTAATTCTAGGAATCAAGGGAATTCTCTCTCACAACCAGAAAGAATTGTTGCTTCAGTAACATGTGCCAACATTCATTTCACTATAAGTCTTGTGCCGTTGCAGAGTTTTGGAGGATCAAGATTACGAAGTATCATTTTTGGAGAGTCAATTCCAGATCTAGTTTATGTGGTGGTAATCCAGATAACTCAAGAGAATTAAGGTATTCTGTTGGATAATCTATCTATCTATCTATCTATATATCTATCTATCTATCTATCAGTGTCTGTTTTTTTCTGTATGTTTTTTTTTAAGCATTTCACCCCAAGCAAGGTGGGAAGCCACTAGCACGCAAGGGGTTACAGAAGATTTGGAGCGAGAGCAGATAGGAGTGATAGAGGAAAGGAAGTGGAGAAGGATAGTGGATAGATCAAGGCAACTGGAGATGTCGATTGACATTACATTTGAATAGTTGTCAGGGAAACAGGAATAAGGAAGGGAGTTCCACGGGCGAGAGGTGCGAGATATGAAGCTAGTGCAGTAGAAGAGACGGCTACATTTAACAGTTGCAACAGTGAAAGGGTGGGAGCGGGATGCCAGCCTCGTAGGACGCTTGAATTCATGAAGTCTGGGAACCAGCGAGAGCAGCTCATCTGAGCAATTGCCGTGAAAGTATTTGTAAAAAAGACAGAGAAAGGGGACGTAGCGTCTGTGAGAGAGCGACTGCAGGCGTGATGCCAGATCAGGGCCAACCACGTTGCAATCTATCACACACAAACATCCATCCATACACACACACACACACACACGCACACACACACACATATATATATATATATATATATATATATATATATATATATATATATATATATGTAAGCAAATATGTGGATGTAGATCCGACGGTATGATGAAAATGTGGACAAGACAAAGCAAAATCCGAATATGTAAGTTTACTGTTTTTTTATTTTGTTTTTTGTTTTTTCTGTCAACGTCAGACGTTTCGGTCTAATAGACCATCTTCAGGACAAGGTTAATGGAGACATATTCATATTAAATTTAAGTTAAATGAAGAGACGATATATACAGGACTAGTCCGAAACAGAAAAACTGAAATTTCTAGTTGCTAGCATGAAACAGACTGTCGCTTCTAAGTGTTGACTTCTATGTTCACTTTTATATTTACACACGCTCTATCTCTGATATTGAGCATATATTTCTTCATATATATATATATATATATATATATATATATTGAATACCTGACCTAAAAGTGTTGCACGCAGTTTTCTTATAACTCAATCTAAAAGTAACGTGCATCTCTGTAGATATTCCATATCCTTAGCTAAGTCTATGTACCTTTAGATATGTAAATCAGGCAAAAATTCACATGCAACTCCCTCACTACATATACGAAAAGGTGTGAGTTATATTCCCCTTGTAGACCTTTTGAGTCTTATCTGCATTGCTTCATTTTCGGGGAAAGTAGTGAAGGACCTGAATCAATCAGATCAATTCAGGATGTGGAGGTAGTTAAAATATTAAACTCTTCCAATACATTGACATATTGACTAATTATAACAAATTTTAAAAGTTGAACATAAAATAGGCTACGCCCAATACCTCAAATTGTTACAAATCATTAAAATTAACCTAAAACTCCATTCATGTTCTTACATAGCCTCATCAGATCGAGATCTACATATACAGTGTAACCCGGATATAAGAGACCCTGATATAAGAGAAACTCTGATATAAGAGAGATTTTCTCTGGTCCCAAATTAGAGCCTGTGTTAATGTATATATAATAGACCAAACCCAGATATAAGAGAAACCTGGATATAAGAGACTTCTTCTCCGGTCCCGACAACTCTCTTATATCCGGGTTACACTGTAGATGACATGCGTGGCGCCAAACCCCGTTCAGAAATAAATAAACTGTTAGCTGTATCTAAACTCTTTCTCAGGTCGATGGTTACAGGTGGCTTCAAGTGAAGGAGGCCTATTATGACTTAACGGGAATCATCTATTTTAGAACTCTTAGACGTGCACTACAGGATGACAAATAAGGAACTGTACTAATTGGCAGAAAGCGCATCACTTACGAACTTTAAACAACGACAAGTCGGATATGTCATCGTCGTCGGCCTTATCTGGTATCCAAGAATTCACTTTCTCTTTGCTGTTTGCTTCTTTTACGTTTTGATTGCGGTGATGTAAGTAGACCAATTCATACATCGAAGAGACAGCGGCATTTACTGCATGGTAATGATGATGAAGGACGAGGTTCATTTTTTCGAGCCTTTCCCTCTTGTCGTATGATTTCTTCATTTTTTATACTGGCAGTTTCGAAGTTTTTGCTTCCGATGGTGACGGAACATCGCCAGATGCTTCGGTCTCGGGCTTGTGTTTCAAACGATTTTGGCTCGAATCCAGTGGCTTTTAGCGTTGTGAGGACATGTAACCCGAAAAGAAAATAATGAAATAATCAAAATGCAGACATTCCACACCAATCCAAACAAAAATATTATGAAGTGTATCTCCATTAATACTCTTACTGGATTTGAAAAAAAAAAAAACTGTTTCCTGAAAAATTGTTTTAAGAGAAAGATTTCACATTTGACAGTGGCACTGGCTGCTCGGTCAATGAATGCCGAATGTTTTCTTACCAGGAAATAGCTTATATTACAATTGACATTACCATTTTCTTTGCTTCTCTCCCGCACTCGGGAGATCTTGATATGTTTCTTTCTCTTGGAGGTCTCAATCTTGCTCGTTCTACTCAGTATATTCTTCTTTCAATATATACGTCTTCAATGGAGTTTTCTGAATACCCTTGTCCGCTGTGGTCATCCGCCGTTCCGATCATGTTTTAATTTATTTAATTGTGTAGAGTTATGTACCCTTGTTGGTCTGAAAGATCAGAGCTGAGAATGCCTATGGACAGCTCATTTTAAATACTAAATGTTCTGATAACTTTTCTCAACCATTTTTTGTCCAATACACCCTTTTCCCTATAAGCCAGAATGTCATCCACCCAATTTCCAAGATTTTCCAACTCAAAAGATGCATCACAAATAATATGCATATATTATTGAAAATACTAATTCTATTCCATATTAGTACATACACGTAGATTATCTTCATAGAGGAGCTCTGCAAATAAAATAGCAATAGAAAATGTTGATCCATTTTTTTTTAAATTTAATATAAAAGGTGTTTTATTAAGATGGACCAAAATCAGCAATAAATAAATCAGTGTTATTGGTGAAAATTTATTTATCTCTCTATTGGATCATGTTATTTATGTCATGGCAATTATCTGTGAAAAAATAATATCGTTCAAATGTCCGCCAAGGCTTCAGCGGTACATCTACACCTGATGGTCAAAATTTCTGATGACGTCACTGCATAGTTGCTCCTCGATCTCACCAATATGCATTATTATCTCATCCTTCAGCTGTTGAATTGTTGTTGGCTTGTTGGCATAGACCCTACTTTCGAGATGACCCCAAAGGAAGAAAATCTAAAGGCGTCAAATCGTACTATAGTGGTGGCCAACTGACTTCGCTGTGTCGAGAGATGATGCGACCTGGGAACTTCTCATTCAAATTGTGTTTGAACGTCCATTTTCGTAATAGGCTTCGATAACTTTGAAACGTTGTGTGATTGTTCGTATTCCATGGTTGGAACTGCCAAAGACTTAAGTTGTTAAATCTGAAAGAATAAGAAATAATCGTTAGAAGTTAAAATTTAATTCACATTTAAAATCGGTCCAAGTTATTGGAACACTCTTTAGGAACAGTAATTTGTTTTAATTTATAAATTAAATAAATAAATGGAAGCATAGTTCAATAAACAAAAGGTTTAATAAGATGCCCTGTTATTTCAATTCATTAAACAAAAATGTCCAATAAAATGTCGGGGTCAATCCATATTGAATATAATATTCATCGTACCATCTTTTTTGGACACGTATGATGGGCTCCAAATTCTGTAAATAAAAAACAATAAAAAGTAAAAGATTTTAAACGGACCCCCCCCCACACACACACACACTGGTTGAATTACCTCCTGGTTGAGAAGCCCTGGTCTAATACAAAGCCCAAGAGCTACTCAAGGTAGAGTGTTAAAGAATGAGGTTTATTGTATGAATGTCAGAGGAAGAAGTTAGTGATTATGAAAAATATGTAAAGTTTAGTCTAGACTTGAAAAGGCTAAGAAATTCAATTAGGTCTTTTTCAATCTGAATAACCTGCAAGCAATTTCGAACAGAACCAGTTATTCAAGCTAGATAGTTTCTCTGTTTTCCTTCTGCTGACCCTGTCTGTGTATATCTTATTTTGTTCTTATTTAGTACTAGAAATCTTTTGCAACACGTTTACGGGTGTAGAAATCCTCACACTATTTAATATTGTTGAATTATCGCTAACATTTTTTGTCAAGATTTACAAACTCTACGTTTCGTTCAATTCTTCAAACCAATCGATGAAATTTAAATAAACCGATTTGTTTGGAAAAATACTTTGACAAAACCCCTACTTCCCGGTTCAAATACTTTCTTTAATTAAATTTTATAGGACTTCATGGTAAACAATATTATTTAAGAATTGTTTTTTTTTCTTCTTTTTAACAGCAAAGAATAAATTACTCGTGAGCATGTAACAAAACTGGTTATGCGTAAATATTTCTTTCCGGAGCCAAATTCCAACTTTTTCAGTCGTTTGGGCGAGTGATTTGTCTGTAGTTCCGGCAAGCACAGGGCGAAATGGAATCTGGTTTCTTATATACATAAAACTTAATGAAATGATAAGCAAAAAAACCCAAAAAACTCTATTGCATTTTTATTAAATAAGTAGTTGCTATTTTAATCATTAACTTGTTTTTAAAATAACGTGAGTATGTTAAATAATAAAACTTAATTTTTCCAAAAATTTAATAAAATCTTTTTTATTAAGCTACGCATCCTCCTATAACTAACTGTACTTTGTACCCACTTACCTGTTTGCTCTTCTCCACAAAATTTGGTTTCAATCGTTCAATGTATGGCTATTTTAGAAGGTGTGATGGAAGGACTGGCGGACGGACTAATGGAAGTCAAGGAATTTTATATATAGACTGGACCGTAATTGCTCGGTTCGTGTTCACCGAGTCCATGTACGCCCTAATCGGCGCAGATATTAGATTTAAAGTTACTCGTCAGAATAAGAACAATATATCTCACGGTTTAGTGCAGTTCAAATTTCCATGAAGGTTAAACGGATAGACAAGAAATTGATGAAGGCCGGAGGGCTCGATGGTTAAAACTTGTGATAATAACAATAAAGATGAGGACAATAATCCGGATGTAAACAAGATAAATAACGATAACTCCTCACCTATCTTGTTCGGTTTTCACTCGCAAGTGAAAACTCAGGGGAAAAAAAAGAAAACTTCACGTTCTGCACCCAGTATCTTTTTTTATTTTGCTTGAAAAATATCCAGTCGAATATTTGGAATATCAGCGAAAACACGTTGTCATAAAATGTCCGTGATGAAAGAACTCAACCGATGTCCAGCGTGACAGAAAAAGTCAGTAGTTGCACAGATTGTTAGGACGAACGCAGCTAGATTGATTAACTGGATGACTGATCAATCGATTTCATGAATGTCCTTTGTCCGTTTTAATTCTTTCATCGATTATCACTCAGACATCTTGGGGATTTCTATTTAACCAATTCCCGAAAACAAGAATAAAAAATCTACCACTGTGATAAAAAAAATAATGGGAGAGCTGTCAATGTATAAGAAAACATAATGGGCAAGTGATGAAAATATTAGTTTGAGCAGAAAGCCCTGGCTCACTTCGGAAATGGAAAGAAACAAATAAGAAGCATCACCAACATTTACTCTTCAAAATAAAGTTCATCATTTTCGACGATTTTCTATCAGCGATCAGCCAGCCTCTGAATCTGTTCCAGTCCGCTGGCTTTGACTCAAAGACAGTAAACAAGCTTCCTTCACTTCATCAAAAGTGTTGAATAGCTGATCGCGGAGGAAGTGTGCCGTTAAGCGGGATAGGCCATAGTCACTCGAAGCAGCATCGGGACTGAATGGTGGATGTGGAAGAATCTCAATTCCGTTCATCTGTTTGAAGTTCTTTTTTAGTCAACCTGGCCGTGTGTGGCCTCGCATTGTCTTGCTGAAACAAAACCCAACCTCGATTAACCAAAGCAGGATATTCTTTCTTTAATTAGTCGTACACACGGTCGAGCTGCTGAAAATGCATTGATGGCGCGTCCGTGTGGAACAAGCTGGAAATGCAGTACTCGTTGGAAATTCCACCAGACAGAGATCAACATTTGTTGTTTTCTTTCAACTTCCAAAGTGAGTCAGGACTTCCTGGCCAACTTAATATATATGTTGAAGTTTTGATTTAGACAAACCAACGATTACTGAGTATATAGTTATATATTTGTTTTACTCATTTCACATAAACTTTGGCAATAATGCCACTAAGATCCCATTTGTAATTCCCATAAAAGTTGATGATGTTAAGATATGTGCATAGAATTAGTGCAAGTACTTGGACAAGACGTTTTTGAGGAGTACTGGATATAGCCAATAAGATTCAATTTGTATTCATTTAAAGCAAAATGCTTCAACTGTTTACCCTATTTCACCCAAGCAATGCAATAAAGCCACTAAGACTTACTGGGTTAATGAGTGTGATAGAATATAAGAAAAAGAAATGAAAATTATTAGGGAGGATGAACAATAAAAGAACAGAAATTTAGAAGAGAGAAGAAAACGATTGACAGCATACATTTTTGAAGATCAAAGTTGACTAGAAAGCAAGATGCCGGAAGAGAGCTCCACAAACGAGAACTACTCGAGAAGAAAATGTTACCATAGAACTTACGGTTCCATCTAGCCATTTCAACTTGAAAATGATGGGACCTTGCCCTTTTAAGCACTGTGTTTACATTAATAAAATCTAGGCACTGCAGAGGAAAATTCACAAGAACAATTACCATGAACATAGTTATAGGAAAGTTAAAGTTACAACGAAAGTAACTGAAGCTGAAATGCGAGGTCAAACTTAACTGGAAAACAAGAAACTGGAAGTAAGTTCCACAAGCGAGTATTGCGAGAGAAGAAACTGACAACATAGAACTTACGGTTACATCTAACCATTTCAACTGTAAAATGATGAGACCTTGCCCTCAGTCTTAAAACTGCGCTTTAATTCGTAAAGTCCAGGCACCAGAGTGTTAAGCTCATCAGGACAATTATCATAAAAATATTTATAAAATAATAAACTTTATTTATTTAGAAAATAAATTTTTAGCTGAAACATTATTAAAAGTTAATATTTAACTACTGTAATGTTTATTGTACTAAAACGCCTATTATTAGAATTTTAAGATCTAAACATTTGAAAGTGAATTTATACATTTCTTTATTCTTGAGAATTCACAACAAAATAATAAACACTATTTATTTATGAAATTGTTTATTTAAACTATTTAATTATTAGATTGTTTATGGAGTGGTTGGCAAAGCATCGGTTAATTGTCAATCGATTCGATTTTTATAAAATGGTAAATAATAAGGATTTCAAGAGAAAAGAATATGTATAAATTTACGTTATATGGTGATTTTCTAAGCGTAGTTTAAAGTATGGGGCCTCCAGTGAGGATCGAACTCACTATTTAATCGCAACTAGCCTTGCGAGACATACTTGCTAACCATTACACCACGTAGCGTAAATGTAGTACAAAACCTAGTGAGGATCGAATTCCCTATTCAGTCATAATTGATCTAACGAGACAAGCTTACTAAATATTACACCACACGACAGATGTGGCACAAAATCGAAATTATGGAACACCAAGTGAGGACCGAACACGCTTCTCCGTAGTGACTGATATGACGTGACCAGCTTGCTAACCATTACACCACTTTGTATTACGCCTAATGCTTTCTAAGCGTAGCTTAAATGTTGCAATAGACTGAAAGCCTGGAGCATACACTGTAACAATTGAACTCACTACTCATTCGTAATTGATCTAGCGATACAATCTTGCTAACCATTACACCACGTCTAGGTACCCTTTAGTAATAATATATATATGTATTTCTTTTCACAGTAAGGTTCACCCTGTAAATAATGGTGTCAAGACAAAAAAACGGCCATTTGAAAGACCTTTTTTCAGGCACGAATGTTAAAAATTGCCTTCACTTTTTTTTAATTTAATATGTATTTTGAGGTAGACTGCTACGTTAATGCGTAGTTTATAAAGATAAAAGGGAAATATAACAGTTAACGCTGGACTTGAACTGGTTCAGATGGTAGTGATCGGGTATCATCCACTTGTGAATCCTCTTCTTCTCCTCCCACCCCGTAAATAGCAGGACAGACAGAGTCCTATAGCCTTGGATGGCAACTGCCCTACCGCAGCAACCGACTGCGAGAAAAATCTGCTTCGTCAGTCATGTATCGAAAGATACATGATCGCCTAAGCGTGTATCACGCATGGCACGTAACTGATTGAGTCGTAGTTGCCCTTGCTCGGTTGTTAACAAAATAACTCCTTAGTTAAAGATCGTTTCCTTTCGCCAGACTAAGTCAAACTTACAAATATCAACCATAGGAAGTAGTCTTCGAATACAACATAAAAGTTGATGAATAGACTGCCACAATCACACACAAGCAAGGTCGCCAAGCATTTGAAACAAACAAGATATATCAGTTTCACTTCTTTTCTTTCTTTTTTTTTTTCTCTTCTCACTCTTTAGTCGAATTTGTCGGAAAGTGGGTTAAAATTCATCTGTCTTACATAATGATTCCTGGCCACGCATGAATACATTTCCTCCGGGAAATTTTGTCAATATATTGGAAATTTCTGACCGATTAACTTTAAATGAAAGTTTAGCATAAGATAGATATTTGTATAATAAATGTGAAACGAAACGATTTCGATTGTTTACAAGGTGACCCAGGTACATTTTGTCGGGCCAGAATATGAGAATTGTCTCTATGGCGATTGTATGTCTGTCCACAGTTTCAACTTCCGGAAACTAAATCTTCGATTTCACAACTCTGATTAACTGCTTACTAAACTCAAATTAGTCTGCAAACTGTCTTTATCAGTGTGGAAGCCAATGAAAATCTAACTCCTTGAACTCGCAAAGCTTTTCGAAGTTAATTTACCAATCATCGCTCTAATATTATGGTGTTTGGAAAGTAATTATGTATTTCACATCTATGAATTATGAGCCAACAAATTTCAGTCATTATTTCTCTGTTATGAATTATGACCCACCCAACCAAGACAGAGATACACTTGAGCGGTGGGAAACTGCATCTAGAATTAGTTTGTTTTCGTTTTTATCTGACAGTCTGTCATCTATAGGGCTCTTCGGGGTTTAATTGAGAAAAATTATTAAGTGATAATTACTCTTATGAACTTTCGCTTCAGAACCAATCCCAACATTCCGCCATCGGCAGCAGCCTTTTAACCAGAAATATCAACCATTTTATTTTTGCGTAGCATCGTTACAGGAGATAAAATATGGGTTTTTCATGTGGAGAGAAAACGATAAAGCAGTGGTCATTGCAAAATGGGAAACAGGTGGCAATATCAAAAAAGGTCCTTTCCACAGAAGCCTCTGCTTAGTGTTTGTCGGACTAGGAAATGTATTGTCTATTACGATCTAGAGGACCATCGAAGGACCATCCCTGCAGAGGTTTATCGCCAGGCACTTGATCAAGTATGCAAAGAATTGTGTCGAAAGCGTCCTAATTTGATAAACAGAATAGGTGTTATTCTCCAGCATGACAATGTAAATGGGCACAGACAAGATTTGTAGGATGAGAGCATCGGAGCAGATACACATTTTCATTTGTTTCAGTCACTAAAACCTTGGATACGTGACAAAACATTTGATGATGATTGATTTTTACGACTTATCAAACTTTTGCAGGTTATTTAAAGCCATAAAATATTGTAAGAATTTTTGAGCGTTTCTAAGATTTACTGATACAATTCCTACTAATTAATCCATAGCTGAGGGAAAATAGGTGTATTCATACTTTCCCAAGAGTATTTGCTTGTATCTGAATGTGACGAACCCGACTGGAATTGGAACGTCCAATTCCGAGCCTTTATCCGTTACCACCCAGCATACCCACGCGTACAAGACCTGATATTCCCAAGCGGTCACCCATCTAGGTACTCACCAGACTCGATGTTGCTTTATTTGGTGATAGTACGAAAACGTGATATAGCCGTGACTACAGAACACTTGACTGCTGACCACATAAATGCTTGCAGCAAGTGAGAGGAGACACTTTTGCCACTCTTTAACAATAGCATCGTCTGAGTGAAACCACTTCTAAAATGGTTTCAATGGTCTGAGACCCCAATTGATGAACATGTGAAGGAGCCAAGATTGATTCGATGGCTTGGAAGCACCCATCGTCACCCTGGCCAAAATAAAGTTAGATTTTAGCAGTTCTGTGATGGATAAAGTGTCTGCTTGTTAATTCCTACACCATGGGCAGATAGTTAACAAAGACAGCTGCAGTGAAACACTTGAAAGACCGTGAGGAAACTGATGGTAATATGAAAACAGGGCGTTTGCGTATAGCCGTATAGCGCTGCACAACATCATCACTAGTTCTAACCATTTGAACGAGAGGGCCCGGTACATCTTCTACTAAGCATTTAGAGAGTTTTGATGAAATGCGAAGAAACTGCAATGTTATTGACTCTGACCTGGTATCTCGGTTTCAGTCACTTTCCCACCGCCGCAGCTGTTCTGGTGAACTTTCCACTATGGCATTTTATTATCTGTTTTGAACTTTCACAACCCCGTCGAAAATAGGGTAGTTTAGGTTTGTAATAGTCCTAGTTTCTTCCGTCAATGTTAACTCAGCTAGGGGGATGTACGCTAATTGGCATCTTTTATTTGTGTCCCCAATTTCTTTAGTTTAATTCTCCCTTCTCTCTCCCGTTAAGTGATAGATATATCAGTTCTCAGATGGAAGCGGAACGCCTTTCATATTTCGAGGGGCACTTTGGTTAGTAAATATACTTGCATTGATAAATCCAGGGAAAACGTCTTTCTCATGGACGAAATGAACCTCTGTATGAGGTAACTTTTTGCATCTTACTTATATGCTCCATAATAAAAACTATATTGAGCTCTCTTTTGTGGATAAGTTTTAATATTTTATATTAATAGGATCTACTTGGATTACGTACCCATATACATATCTCTCCCGTTAAGTGACAGATATATCAGTTCTCACGTGGAGCGGGACGTCTTTCATATTTCGAGAGGCGCTTATTGTATTTGTTGTGTCTGAATGAGTGTGTGGTTGGTAGAATAGTTGTTTAAATCATTTAAGTCCCCCCATTAATTTCGTCCAGTTAACTGATATTTCTATAACTGTGGTTTTTTTTTATTGCTAACATTATTTTTAGTTTCTTGTATATAGAATTGTACACATTGTAAATATTAAGGATATTTTTAAAAGTTTTTAATTTATTCGCCACCCCCATTGACCAATTAAGCATATGGGGACTAGTTAGGATTTCATAGAAACTGAGATTTTATGGTGTGGGTAGTAAGAACGGTGATTTGAAAAGAGTCTTGACATTGTCCAGCTTTGAATAGAATTGGAGGATGCAAACAAGGAAGAAGATTATACTTGATATAAAAAAAGAGGCAGATGAATTTTCTGGGACAGGTAATGAGGGTCTGGAGAATCTGATACTCACAGGTCGAATAGACGGAAAAAGAGACAAGGCAAAGCAACGCATGACATACCTGGCGGGTTTAAGCGAGCGGTCTGGGGGAGTTGGCAGAGTCACGATACTTATTGAGAGTTACAACGGATAGGGGCAAGTGTAGAGTCATGATTGCCTAGCTCCTGAAAGGAAATGGAACATAGAAAGAAAGAAAGTAAGAATGTGTTGTTTTGGTGTAATGAATATTGTAGTTCGTTTGGATCAGTGCGTTACGTTAGAATTCAGATAGGCTGGAGACCAGCCTTCCACATCCTCATTTTGACTTTGTTCCACAGTTCCTGTAAATCCCCAGGAATAAATATCACTTTCCACAGTGGTACCCAAACTTTATGAATTTAAGCATAATACTAGACTGACAGAAAGATTTCGCCATGTTATAGTTGGAATGCTTACATCGAATCGTACTTTCTATGCTATGTTTTTCACTCGTACTTCTTTGTGGATTTCAACTTTGATAATCAAAAATTTAAATTCCGGTTCTTTCATTGTTCTCTCTCTCCTAAATAATGTTTGCTTGTTCTCATATTTTCTCACACTTAGTAACGACTTAGTGGATTTCGCTTCAGAACTGATCACAACATTCCGCTATCGTCAGCAGACTTTTACCCAGAAATCTCCACCTTTTATTCTTGCATAACATTGTCATAGATCATGAAATGCGGGTTTTGCAGGTCGACAGAAAATGATAAAACAGTGGTTATCGCAAAATAGTTTGGTTTGCTTTACGATATATCAACCTCAATGGGTTATTTAATGACGACAAGATTTTTTATTGCTTGTAACATTTTTTGCAAAAATATATTGCTAGTAATACTTCTTTCTTAAAAAATGCATTGCTGGTAATATTTTTTTTCTTCAAAAATGTATTGCCGCTAATAATGTATTGCTGGTAATATTTTTTCCTCAAAAAAATTATTGCTGGTATTAAAACTTATTTTTACACTGTCATAATGTTTTAACCCCAGCTTGGGGTTAACTATTTGCCCATAGTTGGGAGCCTAACAGGTGCTGCGACCCCGTATCAGGGTGGACCTGGGAACACCAGAAATTAAGAGGTGGTTCCATGCTCCTCAAAACCTCCTGATCAGAGCCCTTGCTGTTGGACGTAGTTTATCGTCTTACCCAGGATGCGGATGTAGTTTATCGTCTTACCTAGGATGCGGATGTAGTTTATCGTCTTAACCTGGACGTTTATCGCAAATTGGGAAACCAGTGCCAACATCAAAAGCAAGATTCCTTCTGCAGAAGAATATGTGTTATTCTCTAGCTTGCTTGGGATGAAATGATAAAAATAGGAAACATTTCTCTGAATGTGAGCGCAAGGATTCGATCTCTGTACACCGATTCCGCTTCCGATATCAATTACATTATTCATTATCTTTACTATACGAATAAAATATTTATGCATGTTTGCTATCACTTCTATACTAAATTTCATCGCCGGCCCATATTAGAATTGACGCCATTCCCTCATCGGTGCAATAAAATACTCGCCTCGCATAAACATCCTCCTCGAAGAAGGCGTATTCAGGCGACTTAGGCCACCCTTGCACCTCTGCAACATCACCATGGAACAACTTCGCGGATAAAATAGGGCAGAGGTAGTAAAATATACAAACTTTACCACTCAAACCACTCTTTCCAGACAGTGAATAAGTTGAGTGAAACTGTGTTATCGGATGCAAAAAGTGGGCTGCTTAAATATCACACGATCATATGAAACAAGGAACAGACTGAGGAAAGCTGTTCGCCCGAAAGAACTGCTAATCGACACATGGCCAACATAAAAAGGTTAGTTCCAGCAAATGAGATTAATGGAAACACCACTTTGTATCTGATGGTTATTCCCACGAAAAGACTTTGCAGATAGTGGAAGGGACACTGGGATAATTGTAATATTTTGGAAGTGGGCTAAAACGCATTTTCCCTAGGTAGGATACTTACAGGTAGTATTAACTGTCTTCATTACATTTGTACAGGCATCTCGTAGGATAATTTATAAAATACCTATTTAAAAATTAGTTTGTTCGAAGATCCTCTAGTTCTTCCAATATCTAATTGATCATTCCTAATATATATATATATATATATATATATATATATATATATATATATATATATATATATACAAGTATAGGATTAGTGTATACCGAATAAATTCCAATAGCCAAAAAATACTATTCTTAAAAGAGTGCTCAATACAGAGTAGAGCAAGTATTCGAAAATTATGACATAAATATGTTATAAAATCACTACAAAAATGGTGTTGAATGACATTCAACACCATCACTGGATAAGACACCAGGAGTGTTGAAACAAAATGGCTATTTTTGTAGTGATTTTATAACATATTTATATTATAACTTTCGAATAAATTATATATATATATATATATATATATATATATATATGAATAAAAAGACAGGAGGAAAAACTATTCTTAACCGACGCGTTTTGTCCTTTGAGGGATTGTATCAAGGCAAAAGTCCCTCAGAGTAAGAAACGCATCGTAATAGTTTTTCCTCTCGTACATTTATTCATTTTGTTCCTTTACAGATATATGTGTATCTTAAAATAATTTATACGCACACACACACATATATTATCTGTTTTGAACTTTCAAAACTCCACCCAAAAATGGGTGGTTTAGGTTTTGTTTTAGTTCTAGTTTCTTCCGTCAATGTTAACTCAGCTAGGGAATGTATGCTAATTGGCATGTTTTATTTGTGTTCCCAATTTCTTTAGTTTAATTCTCCCTTCTCTCTTTCGTTAAGTGATAGATATATCAGTTCTCAGATGCAAGCGAAACGTCTTTCATATTGCGAGAGGATCTTTTTTTAGTAAATATACTTACATTGATAAGTCCAAGGAAAATCTACTTTCTCATGGACGAAATGGTCCTCTGTATGAGTTAAATTGTTTAGATCGCATTGATTGTAATTCACTTATATCCTCAAAAATAAAAACTATATTCAGCTCTCTCTTGTGGATCACTTTTAATATTTTATATTAATGGGATCTACTTGGATTACTTACCCACACTTATTTTACCTGATATATATAACTGGCTATGACAATAAACTACGCCCAACAACAAGGCATCTGATCAGGAGGTTTTGAGGAGCGTGGAACAACCTCTAATTTCTGGTGATCTCAGGTCCACCCTGACCCGTGGTGGTAGCACCTGTTAGGGACCCAGCTATGGGCAAATAGTTAATCCCCAAATTGAGGTCAAAACACTAGGAAAGTGTAAAAATAGGTTTTAATACCAGAAATACTTTGTAAAAAATTATTTCCAGCAATATATTTTTGAGGAAAAATATATTACTAGCTATGAAAATTTTGTTGGCATTAAATAACCCATAGTGTTTGATATGCAACAAAACAAACCAAACCAAACCAAACCTGATATATATATATATATATATATATATATATATATATATATATATATATATATATATATAATGTAGGCAAATGTCAGGCACCGTAGCATGAAAATTTTAATTACAAGTTATATAATTGTTATCCTCCTCCTTTTAAAAACACATTTCAATTCTGTGCATGCACGATTCATTAACGCATCAAAGAGTTTCCTCTGTCATTTTACTGCATTCATATCAAGGACACATGGCACAGTGAATAAAGGCGTTACTTAGATCCAGTGACAGGACCCAAAGAGTGTGAATTCAATACCCGGGTAAGGCAGTTGAGAACTTGGAGAGGGGAATTAACAGGAGATAACTAACATCCATTAAACATGGCACGTGGAACTAGAACAGTCTACCCTAGTGAGCGAAATAAAGGGATCAGTTCGACATTCCAACAACCTGAAGAAGGCCGCAGCGTACAACGGCCGAAACGTTGTAATAAATGTGGCGACAAAGATGAGAACAATAGTTCGAATAATGTAAATAGTGTACATAATACCTCGTCTCAGATATATAGACAGATACTGAATTCTTTAAGTTACTCGATATTTCTTGAACGCATCTGATAAACATCTGATTTCAAATGGCCCCCCAAAAAACAGGATTAATTAATTAACCCCTTTGGTGTGCGATTTTGGCCTCACCCTGTAAATTATAACATGTATATGATAGAATGTTGATAATATGTGTGTTATATTATGCAATCGAGATGCAACCCAATTATTTGACAAACTTGAACACACTGATTAACCTATTTGTTTTTCAAATTCGTCAGTGTCTAATATGACACATTTCTCGAACTTTCCTTACCAGGAAATACATTCATTTTATAAATTATGTTTTTATTTCTCTGAGGAAGTCATTTTTTTCTCTCCATTGAGTTCTTGTCTACACGATGTCAAAAGAAAATGAACCCGTACTTATTTGTATTTTTTTCTATTAAATATAAGATCTCGTAAAAGTTATTTACAAAAATAAAAAAAGATTTTTGTAATAGACCATATTTTCCACAACCGAGAACACAGACATTTCAATTAAGACGATGAAGCACTCGACATCAGTTGTTCATGTCAGCAAAATTTGAAATACGGACAATCAAAACGAAGCCATGACACTGGAATTTATGAATATGGGAGAAATTCTTTGTTTCTTTAGGAGTGTTCCTATGTCATGCGTCAATCTCGAAAGACAGAATTTTAAAAGGAAATGACAATCGAGCCAAAACGTTTAATTAATAAATTTTATTGGGGTGTGTGATTTTTCGGCCAACTTCAATATATGGCATATTTTCATTAAATTTACACACACCTATGTTGGATGAGAATCAAGCAGAATGATAAATACATGAATGGCCGGCAAAAAAAAAAATGTTAATGTTATGTATGATGACTGTCGTCCCGTAGTCTAGTATGACCACTGACAGTTATCTATGCGACATCAAACAGTGGATGTGCGTGAAAATTTTAAAGTGAAGAAAGACGTTGTACGGCGTTAATCCCACGTTCAACCCAAGAACGGCATGTCCTTAAAATAAGAATCAATGCATCAGGATACTGTCAAGCTGTAGGTGTTATACCAGAGTTATCTTTCGAGTTGGTTAGCATAACGTAAAATGGCTAAAGATTCCAACGCTTCCCACGTGCTTGGACAATAACCCAGGTATTTCTGTAACCCCTGGACCGTGCAAATTGGGCAAAAATGATACCTATAGGATGGGATGGATAAATGGTCGTTTAAATTGCGCAAGAAATGGAAATAACACTGACATCTCATTTTAACAGATATATTTATCAAAATTACACAAAAATATCTTGAAATACTAAAGAGTAAATTTATTCAATAAAATCGCCATCGGCGTAAACCACTGCCTACAGACAACTTCAGAATCTCCTGCAACTCTTCTGTACGGTCTTCTTGTTTAAGTTGGTGATTACAAGAAGTTTTATTGATCTCGATCTCTCTCTCTCTCTCTCTCTCTCTCTCTCTCTCTCTCAACTGCGGCATATATATAATAATCAAGGGGGTTGCAGTCTGGGGAGTTGGGTGGCCTGATGTAAGTGGTGATTCGGTCGCAGAAATTGTCTGACAACCATGACTGGGTTCTCTTGCTTGCGTGTCATGGTGCAGCAGAGTTCTGTTGATAGACATAGGGATTTCCAGCAGCCACTATCTTTACGTAGGGCAGCACTAATCTCCCAAGGCACTTGGTGTAGTTCTCCGTGTTAGGTCTGAGGCCCTGTGGGAAGATGAATGGAGGCATAACGTCGCCAAAATATGTTACAATACAATCACGATATATTTATGACATATTTTCCACAATCGTCAATGATTGCCAGTCTTCCGGTTTATCATTACATGGAAAAGACTTACCCCACACTCTGAGCTTAGTTTTCTATTTAGCGTAGATCTGACATTTGATTGGTTAATCAAGACATACCCACACGTCTATAATAATTTTGACCTTAAGTTCCCCCACTTCAACTTTCGGAAAAGTGGTAACAATTTGTTTTTAAATTTCCTTAAAAATCATTTAATCACCAGCTACTTACCATCACATGAAGAAGTACAATCATAGTGCTGAAACATCGAAGCTTATTCATTTTAGTAAATGTATTTGAATTAATAAGTCCAGGGAAAAACTACTTTCCCATGGATGAAATGATCATCTGTATGAGGTAATTCGTTTAGATCTCATTAATTGTAATACCCTCTCTCTTTCAAACAAACACACACACACACACACATACACATACACACACACACATACATATATGTGTGTGTGTATGTCTTTGAAAAAATTATTTTTTATGCAAGTTTCATTAAAGATGACCGACAAGTCTCTACGACAAGTTACTTTTTCTTTTCTCGACATAAATTATGTAAAAATTGTTCAGATATTCTTTATCAGCGTGCGCTTTCGTTTATTTTTTTGTCAATTATCAAAGATGCGTTTTAAGTGAATGTGTTAAGTGCGAGATTTTGAAAAAAATGATGATAATGGGTAAAAGAATAAGCGAATACGCTCGGACATGGAGAACATTCGAACAAGTTTTACCCACTTTATGGCCAGAATAAAAAAAAGAACTATGAATACAAAAAAAATAAATAAAATGAATAAGCGCTGTAATTTGTCAATCGACTTCTATGACACTAGCATATACATACATACACACACATATATATATATATATATATATATATATATATATATATATGTGTGTGTGTGTGTGTGTGTGTGTGTGTGTGTGTGTCTGTGTGTCTGTGTGTTTTTGGAGATACATATAATCTACGATTTGTATGACAGGAGAATTTTCTCTTGAAACGCATAAAATTGACTTGCGCTGATCGTCTCTTACTTCGTGGCCAAGCAATAAAGCGCGCTGGTCTAAGCGGCGCCTGCCTCTATTCTGAGGGTGCAATTTTTTTTAACAAGATATCTCGAATATTCAGACCCATGGGTGAAAATAAACAAATATACTGTGTAATAGATAATGTTTAAAGTGACACAAATCTGTCGGATTAATAAAAATCCATGCTAAAATTACACTATGTACCGATGACACAGTCAACTTGTTGCTTTTCACATGCGTTGTCTATGTAGCATATTCTCGATAAAATGGCACAATTTAAACCGTCGCATCTCGTATATATATATATATATATATATATATATATATATATATGTTTAAAGACATTTATAATATGTTTAACGTTCTTTTTATAGATACAAGTATTTAAGCAAATGCTCTGTTTTATAATAAACAGTATAACATTTACCGGCCTGAATGTCCGAGAAATTTTCATAGAAAATTTTCGTTCTCCGACAGGAATCGAACCTGTATCCTATACGGAACCATCATTTCATGATGTGCCTTAACCGTTCGGCCACAGATAAAGCGTCGATTTTACTATCTTTAAACTTAAATCTTCCATGAATCTCTTCTATTCATATCTGCTCTAGCGTATCAAATGTAAACAAATGACGTCATATATTTTTGAATTGGACATAGTCCGACAATTTATTTAAAGACATTTATAATATGTTTAACGTTTAAAATAAATTATAATATCTATACTCTGTAAATTTACATTGATCACTGTTTTGTAAAAATAAAAATATCAATTAAGAACACCGGATTAAGTCTCCTTCTTTTTATTATAATATATATATATATATATATATATATATATATATATATATATATATATATATATGTGTGTGTGTGTGTGTGTGTGTGTGTGTGTGTGTGTGTGTGTGTGTGTGTATGTGCGTTTGGGTATATATATGCATATATATATATATTCTGCTTATACTTTATTTTTATACATACAAATATTTAAGTAAATGCTCTCTTTTATAATAATTGATCTTGTATCCTACACACAAGCGTCATATAGCCTGACGTGCTACACCATTTAGGTACAGAGGAAGCGTCTGGTTAGCAAAGTCAAATTTCTCAGACGCGTCTGGGAAATTTGATGTTTAAAAACTGTAATTTTACTTTGCTAACCAGATGCTTCCGCTGCAGCTAAATGATATAGCACGTCAGTGTATATGACGGTTCCGTGTAGGATTCAGGTTCTCATTCCTGACGGAAGACATATTTTCTAGGAAATTTCTCGGGCATTCAGGCCGGTAAATGTAGCTTTATTATAAACAGACCATTTACTTAAATATTTGTATCTATATAAATAACGTATAAACAGAAAATATATTAAAATAATGGTCGGAATTATTACGTTTCATTACACACACACACACACACACACACACACACACACACACACACACATATATATATATATATATATATATATATATGTATGTATTTTATCAGAGATTATTTCCTATTAATATAAATGTTATTTTAGTGGGTACACGTGTTTTATTTGCCATCGCTTTTTTTTTCTTAAACCGAGGAATTAATAACAACCGGCTTAGGTTGGTATAGATTTGTCGAACTCCCAATGAGAAATGGGCCTTCACTAAATAGCTAATTAATACCTTCTTGTTCGTCTCTAGTAATAAATTGGTACTCGTACGCTTTGGCTTAAACAAACAGGATTCCCTGATGCGGGATCAGCTGAGGGGTCTAAGACACGCCAGATCCAATGGTAGCGTCTGTTACAGAGGCGATGCACTTTCAAACGATGCCAGAAGAACATTTTCTTTAAGAGTTCTCACGTGCGCAGTGTCTGAGACGGGCCACATATTCATAATATGGCTTTGAAGATATATATATATATATATATATATATATATATATATATATATATATATATATATATATATCTTCTGAACCCTTTCGACTTTCATAAGCAATGGTTATAGTACTTTTCGTTTGTTGATAAGGCCGTGTTTCAATATGGCGCAGGGTTTTCGTTTGCGGTTTCGAAATATTCCGTAGATCTCTAGTGTCGTTTCTTTTATTACAATTATTAATAATGTTGTGGGGCAGACCATTTTACACAAAAGGACTCGTCCAAAGTATACTTATACTGACAGAGAGAATACCTGCAGGTTGATATACATTGTGTCAGGGTGAGAGATACAGAGACAGTACACAGGGTGTTCACAGAGAGTTAGACGAGAGTCCAGCGAGAGAGATAATTACGGCTTCACTTACAGAGACTTGTACATATACTTTCTACTAACCCGCATTCCTGGACTACTAATCTTCACTTCAAGTCTGTCTTCTTACGTTTACTACACTTATTTTTCTATCTCAATTACTAGCGTTGATTATTTATTTGTGCAGGATTCCATTCCCAGAATCCACAACAAATAATGTTATTGTAAAAGATATATATTTTTGACTAAATTGAACTTATTTTAATTAATGATAAATAGTTGGGATTAGCCACCATAGAGAACCCTCCAAATTAAGGCTTCAAGAAATTATAGTCGTTTGGTTTTTATAATTCGGTATATTTTTCTTTTATTGATGCATATCATTAAGATATGTTGTGTATTTTTATTTATTTCCCTGGTTGGCGATATGCAATTACTAGAATTCATTGAGTTATTTTTTTAAGCAAATCGCCCCAAGCAATGCAAGAGTGCAACTAGCACGCAAGGGGTTACAGTACAAGAGAATAAGAGTAAAGAGCGTTTGGGAAAAGGATAAAGAGAACGACAGGGATCAAGATCAAAGCATCAGAAGATGTCGATTGACATTACATTTGAATATTTGAAGATTTTACTTGGTTCGGAAATTTGTAATTTTAGTAATTGTTAGTTCAATCCCTACCCCAGAGCAATAAAAAAAAGAAGTCTAAGTATATTAGAACGAGAACAATCTACTCTCTTAGATTAAATAAAGGGTTCAGTTTGAAATTCCCTGATGAAAGCCGAAACATTATGATAAAAACAATAAAAATAAAACAAATTGTCCGCATGTGAATAATGTAGATAATAACATCTGATCTCAGAAATTCAGACGGAAAAGAAACTATTTATTTACATTATTTACATTTTTTTGTCATAACAACGTTTCGGTGGTTGTGTCTTCTTGACTTCTTCATGTAACTGTTGATCAGAATAACCTTCATGGAATATCGACTGTTTCTAGCAAAATAAGTTTCTGTGGAGATTATCCTTGCCTGGCACAAAGCAAAAATACCAGTTACCCAGTAAGAAGAGCATTCATTGCAATAGTAGAAGCCTGGTATTACTAGTTAAGTGATAACTGTCGCTTTTTGATAGACACGTTCTTTTCATCTGTAATAATGATATTGCTAACTGAATTAAAATATGAGGTGGGATATCATATTGAATCAGTTGATAGATCTGCTGCTAGGAAAGTTCGTCATTGTATCGTGCTAGAGAATTAGTCACGCCAGAATTTATTTTACACGTTTAAATGTCTAACATTCGTCCAAGCTTTGAATATTGCCGTCAAATCTAGTCTTCTGCTCTTGTTACAGATTTTCATTTAGCGGCTCCCATATCTTATTTGAAACAAAAAAGGACGTTTTCATTTCTCAATTATCTAGATGTAACCATAAGTTCTACGTTAAAAATTTCTTCTCTGACACTTCCCACTTTCCCAATTCTCTTCTGGATTTTCGCTGCCTTCAGTCTCCTTAATTCCTTTTTCTCTCTCCTTAATGTTTTCTTTTTCTCATATTCTTGCACACTCAGTAACCTCTTGCATCTTAGTGGCTTTATTACTTTGCTTAGAGTGAGATGATTTTTTAAAAAAAAGAGCTACGGTATGAATTGAGGAATAAGTTTCGAAAGAGCAAGTATCACATTTTCATCAACAGAACATTAAAAAAAAGAAAAAAATGAAAATAGCGGTTGATAAAATCGTTCAACTAAATTGATTCATTCTGGGTGGGATTAAAAGACCTGCTTGCGTTTGCAGTTTTGCAATATGGAGAGGAATCATCTCTGCGCAGTTAATAGTATTATATTATAAAGTTTTACTTCACTTTTTCCCTTTTTGTTTAGTATTTCCTTTTCGTTTTTGCACAGTAAAACGGTGATTTTCTTTTTCACTATTTCGCATTTTCAAATCGATTTATCCCCAACCCCTTCGAATCTTCTATCTATCGTCAAAGTATTGGAAATACCTTCACAGTTATTGTTGTAGGAATTCTCTCTCGGATAAAAAATATAATTGTAAAAGTTATGATTTTGCATGTATTTTTTAAAATAAATGCAATCTACTCATATCAATACAAAATTCAATTTTTGTACAGTTTATTTTTTTTTATTTATATACAACTACTGACCAAATTTAACTTTGATTTTATTATTAATGTCCAAAAAGTGAAAATAGATGAAAAAATAAAAAAAATATTAACTGTTAACAGAGATGGCGTCACTATTAATTTTTAATTTGTTTTTATGTCTTGTTTGTCGTTAGGCATCTGACGTAAGACTCTTATTATTGAACAGTGCATAATGTTCTTAAAAATAAAAAATATATTAACTGTTAACAATTTACTGAGCCTGACTCTCAGGAAAGTGGCAATAATGGGACTTAACAATGAGAACTGACTCCTCGTTTCGTCCTTTATGTATCATGTCCTTTCAGGACATGAGCGATACTTGCTGTACATAACTTCTTTTTGTTGCTCTAATTACGTTTGGTCATTTAACCATTATTGTTTGAAGTTTGCCCCTCCCCCACCATTAGCGTGTAGGTTTCTTGATTCTGTCTATCGGTAGAATACAGTAACTATTCTTATTCTCTGTTTATACACACACACACACGCACACACACATACGCAGATGTATATATCTCTATCTATAAAAGGCAGCATGTGTGTGTGTGTGTGTGTGTGTGTGTGTGTGTGTGTGTGTGTGTGTAACGAATGCACGGAGGCAATTTTCGACGGATTTGCACCAAAATTTACATGCACCGCTCCAAGTTAGCGGGAAGGCCAAGACCGACTTTGCATTTCCCAACTCCCATCGATAGTGGAAATAATCGATTTTTTCACGCTTCTACGGCAGCTTTCATGTAGTTTGCGACCATTTTCCACTGGCCAGAGTGAGAGCCTATAGCTGGCTGCCACGAATAGGCAGGAACATTCTATTGGCCAGCGTGAGAGCCAACAGCTGACTGACACGAATGTTAACTAGCATGCAAAAAAAAATCGATCGCTGCATTCGTCAAAAGTGGGAAAAATTTAAATCTGCATGGCACTTTACACCAATTGGACCATTCGCTTGCTTAAACTCAACGTTGATTCTGATTCCGTACAACTGGGTTAGGTCTGAAAAAGTATTTGTTGTTAACATTCTTTTTTCATTCGGTTTTTCCAGTTATGAGTCCTTTTTTAAAGCTGATCGTTTTGTGTTCATTTTGTTTAGTTCTTTTTTCGTAACAGATTTAATGTTTAGTATAGAGCTTAGAAAAAAGTGTACAAGAAGTAAGGCATGTAGCAATATCAGCCCGGCAAAGGGCACTCCTTTAAAGGCAAGGAATTGCAAAAATAGCGATTGCTGTATGTGTCGCACGATTTTTTAATCAAACACGGGCAACGCCGGCCCATGCTGCTAGTATATATATATATATATATATATATATATATATATATATATATATATATATATATATACGCCACATAACACCCTTGAGCGCTTAGCCTTAGAGCAGTTAGAATGGAGATCAAGGTGTTTTAGTGGACTCAGCAGTTTTCAATCTGCTCGTCTGGATCGTCTTCAAGAAGCGAGAGCAGGATCTAAAAGGTCAGCTAAAGTAACAGTGATCTCCTCCCACATTCCTCACTCTTGGTCCATATGTGGCATCCTTTATAAATCACTAGCGGGTTTTAAATACCACTTAAGATTATCGCACAAAATTTCATGACTGAATCAATTGTTGTCAGATCCTCATACATCGAAACCGACGGCAGAGTCCATATATATATATATATATATATATATATATATATATATATGTTCTAGCTTAAAAGCCGCCGGAATTTAAGCTAACTCCTGGGGGGGGGCTTTTGATTTGGCCTTCATGACAATAATTAGGGGGAGTAGATTCGATAAGCAACAATAAACTACAGAAGAAATCAAAATTGATCGCTGCATTTAAGTATGCCATTAATATTTAAGCTTATCTTTTAAAAGTTCAAACATAATTCTTATGCCAACACTTAATTTAAAAACAACTTGATGTACGTAGGTCCTTACTTTCCGCATAACAATTATTTTTGTTTCATGGGTGACTTTTGCTGGATTTCTTAATTAACTTCCCTTATTCCGAAATTTATTTCAAATTCATAAAAGATTTTAGCGTGCCAAAAATTCCTCGAAAAAAATTGTGTAAAAAAATCGCTGAAAACAAGTAATGAAAAATTGGGAATCCAAAACTTCAGGGTTGAATGGTATAATATGTTGGGCTAGACTTCTAGGAGTCAAGTTGAAAAAGGGTGACACACTGACATTCGAATTTATTACAGAGATATATCCAGAAATTTTACCATCATGGGTGTATTATTGCCCCACCTCCCTGTGAAGATGCGGTATTTTGGTACATGTACGAATTGAATGGAGAGGGACGAGTTCTTGTGGCGATTGTGTCAGTTGTTCGAATGAATGGTCGTTAATCGAACTAGCTATGATTCGGATAAGTAATGATGAAAGGTCTTTTTCTTCTCTCCCCGCGGCTTTGTGACACAAACAATGTATTGTGTTTAATAAACAAATAAACTCATTGAGTAGGTTATTAGCATATCTAAGTTTTTTTTAGTTTTTCCAAGGCAATAAAGCTACTAAAATGCGAGAGGGTTACTGAGAATATGTGAAAAAGAAAACATTATTGATAAAATAACAGGAATTAAGAAGATAAAAAAAAAAAATAATGAGTGACATTGCATTTAGAATTTTAAAGATCAAAGTTGACTGGAAAGCAAGAATCCGGAATAGAGTTCTATAAGCGAGACGTGCTATAGAAGAAACTATTAGCAAAAAACTTACGGTTGCATCTAACCTTTTCAACTGTAAAATGATGTGTACTGCGCTTAAATCTATAAAGTATTGGTACCATAAAGGAAAGCGCATCAGAACAATTACCATGAAAGTATTTATAGAAAAGGCACAGGAAGCTACGTTACGGTGGTGGGAAATTAACTGAAGCCGACATGACAGGCGAGGACCAGTAGCATTGCAGATGCTGCATTATGTCTTATCAAGAATCTCTGAACACAGAAGCGCTGGAACAAATGTGCCAGCAATATTCAGTGCATGGACGAATGGTAGAGTTTTATTCTTCCTGTCTTCAGTATGTCCAGTAAGTTAAATTATCCGGATTATGTTAACTCATTATGTGTCTCAGACATTTCAGCTGTCTCCTTCTATTTGAATATATATATATATATATATATATATATATATATATATATATATATATATATATATATATATATACATATATATATATATATATATATATATATATATATATATATATATATATGCAATTGAAGAAACTATTAGCAGAGAATTTACGGTTATATCTAACCTTTTCCACTGTAAAAATTCAACTGTTCCAAAATTCGCTTGAAGATGAAACAGAACTTTTAATTTAATATAATTGAATTTGAAGATTTTTTTTCTGCTTTTGATACATGGTAATCCCTGTGTAGCGATGAAAACCAGTTAATTTAAATCAGTTAATATATATATATATATATATATATATATATTAAATAAAATCAGATTACCTTAAGGTTCCATATAATAAATTATTTCACCACAGCCCTTTTAAAGGACAGTGGATCATCAGATTTATTTCCAAATGCTGAAATGAAAAAAGGATTTACATTGGGCTCTCTGGATTTTATCCTCCTTGGGTCTACCCATACGGATTACCTAGTTTTTCGTAAACTTAATATATATATATATATATATATATATATATATATATATATATATTGCAGTTCCCGTTTCAAGACTTCCTCATTGTTTACATGCTCTGTCCATGGTATTCTTAACATTAGTCTACAGAAGTACATCGCTGTCACTTCAAGTCTCTTCTATATGTGTGAGGTGGTTGTCCAAAAGTAGCTCTCATATAAAATATAATTATCAACTAGCAGTTTAGCACGTTTTTCTTTGTTAATAATGACATTTTCTATATCTTCATACCTTGCTTAGATTCTGGGACGTTTCTTCCGCTGTTCTTATTCCCCTTCAGATATTGGAGTCACTTCTTTCGTCGGCTTTTACTACACTACTAAGATAATTATATTTTCGCACCTACTTGGTGTTGATGTCCCCGATGGACAGCTCTCATCTTGTGCTGCCTCCTTTGCTGACGACCATGCATTCAGTCAGCATACGGTTAATAGTCATTTTTATTGTCCTTTTCTTTTGCTAATGTTCACACAATAGAAAACCCAAGGGTTACTCAATGTAGAGTATAACTGCGTGGAACTGAATTCGCGTAAGAAAGGGTAAGATAACGTGAAAGACAGCTAATTCTAGACTTTAAGAGGTCAAGATTTAATTAACGAATAAAATTTCAGAGTCCAAGTTGAGACGTTAAGAGTATAGAGTTGACATTAGAAGGAGCCGGAAACCCAATCCCAAACGGAAAACACGGGATAAATCTCTACTGCTGTTCAAAAAACTGGGGAGGAGTCTGAACCAGATGATAGGCTAACCTGTCTACACCTATTAAATATTAAGTATGCTTAGCGTAACACTTATTGAAAAGAAAGTGGTGTAGGCGTGACGAGGTCTAATATCAGTCCGTACTGTAACATTTACGATCACAAATACTATTTGAAATATAGAAACCAGCTCAGGTTAAATATAGATAGAAACTAGAAATGGGGTTAATACAGGTACCTCCACGAGATCGCTAAAAAAAAGAGCATATCATGATTAAAAAGACGCCAAACTTGTCGAAAACAAAATTTTATCGTCTAAATGTTTATGTTATGAAGAGGAAACACCAAAGTTTATTTTAATTAATTTTTAAAATTTTTCCTTCTTTTTAGAACATTCTAAATTTTGATAAAAAAAAACCTTGTTTCTCTTTGTATCACCGGAACTAGTAAAATAACATATACAATTTTTAGCACTTTTTTTTTTGTATGACACATATTAATTTTGGAAAATCTTGCAAAAATAAAAATAATGATAATAATGTTTGATGTTAATGAAACTTTCAGAAACTATTCACAGATGATCGAAATTATTATAAATATGTTTTTTTTATTAAAGTCATGGCAGAAGTATTTTTATATTTATTATCCCCCCATACCTAATTTTATGAAAACTCTAGAAATTCAATCGAGTCCACTTTAGTAATTGCAATAGTTAAAAACACAAGACTTTGGGGAATTCAATCATGTTTTTTTGTTTTTAATTAGATCCAAGTGACGCGAAAGTTTATGACCTGCTTTGTTTTATTTTCAAATTACATCTTTTCAGCGCAGAAGCTTGGTTCAAAATATTTTAAATAAACATTATAGTTTCTGATTTTCTTAAAATTAGTTTTGAAAAAATGATAATTGATTTTTAAAAGAATTTCAAACTGGGATTTTCATTTTTTTTTATAAAATGGAAAAAAATAATTGTCATAATTTATTATCTGTCAATTTTGCTGACTCAAAAAAAAACAAGATTTTTAACGAAAATTTCGGACGTAGTAGGAACGATTAAAAAATGTAAAAAAAATACCTCAAAAATACTTTGCTCTTTCCTCTTAATAATAATATAAACATTTAGACGATAACATTTTATTTTCGTCAAGTTTGGCGTCTTTTTCCTTATGCTATACTCTTTTCTTAGCGATCTCGTGGAAGTACCTAGGTTAATAACAAGGTAGGCTGACATTCTAGCTTTGTCTGACAACCAGTCTAGCAGAAAAACATTCTGATTTCAAAATTTGTTTTGATGTGTGGTCAGCTAGTCCATGTTGTAAGAAATCTACTTACCGTTGAAACCATAGAAGCGACATTTGGTGTGGTGTGGCTATGGTCCACTTGAAATCTACGCGGTTAACAGCACGAAAAACTTACTTTCATTTCTAACTTGTCTGGGAGTTCGGTTCTTTTCCTTTCCGTGTCTGCCATCAACACACTTCACCTCTTTGCCGTATATTAAGGTTGTGCCGACTAATAAAATATACCAGTAGAAATTCTAGGTTTCTTGGTATCAAATAAAATAAATCCGGTGAGAAAAAGTCACCCTTGTCTTTCTTCTCATTAGTATTCACGCAACTAGTTCTCTCTCGCCATGCAGACCTTTTTGTTTGTTCCCTCTAGTGGTTATGGAATAAATTGGCTCGCGACACTAACAGATGAATCTGCAGGATGCTTGCTAAGTGGGTTAGCATCTTCAGGTTTCTTGACTTTTGTTTGAATTTAACAAGAAAACAACCCGCTGTCATTATCTTTAACTGATTTCAAACAAGAAACTTCCGATAAATCCAACATATTTTTTAAACGAGAAAAAAAAAGATTATCCAAAATTTATTGATTGCTCCAAAATGCTGTTCATCTGCTACCCTTAAAAATTTGAAAACATATTCGTTGAGTGAATCCAGAATTTTATTTTCGATACACTACTTCGTGTTGGCTTCAAGATTCCCAGCGAAACATGAGATCAGATTAACTTCCTGGGAACACATTTTCTGAAAACCCAGTACGAACATTGTACACGCGATCCTTTTCTTCAGCAATGAGTCGGAAAATCATTTTTTTTTAATTTCATTTTCATTAAACTACTTCGCTTTGGCTTCCTGATTCTCAGCGAAACATGAGATCAGATTAACTTCCTCGACACATTTTCTGGAAACATTAAGCTTTAAATATGCTAGGTGCTGCAAGCTTGGATGTGCGGGTGGTGTAATATGAATTAGAAATCGCAGTGTCGAGTTCCAGTTCAAATCGGTTTCGTTATATACACTTACGATCAAATATCCTTGTGAATGTTATGAATCCACCTCTTTTCGTCCCAGATGTGAGTTTTTTTTTGTTTTTTTTTTAAGCTTATCACCCCAAGCAAGGCTGGAAGCCACTAGCACGCAAGGGGTTACAGAAGGTTTGGAGGAAGAGCAGATAGGAGTGGTAAAGGAGAGGATGTGGAGAAAGATAGTGGATCGATCAAGGCAAGGGGGTTACAGAAGATTTGGAGCGAGAGCAGATAGGAATGAAAGGTGAAACGATGTGGAGAAGGGAAGTGGATAGATCAAGGCAGCTGGAGATGTCGATTGACGTTACACTTAAATAGTTGGAGATTGTATTTGTCAGGGAAACAGGAATAAGGAAGGGAGTTCCACAGGCGAGATGTGCGAGACATGAAGCTATTGGAGTAGAAGAGACGTCTACATCTAACAGTTTGAGTTAGTAATGATTTACTAATACAAGTCCAACTGATTATCTCCAAAACATTGTTACAATCTAAAAGTATTTCCCGGCTTTAAATAACCTGCAAAAGTTTGCTAAGTTTGTAAAGAGACTAGTGACTTAAAAATTATGCAATTTTATTATGAGAAAACATCAGTCAATATAATAAACAGAAACTATAACGGGTACAATTTCCAGTAACGATTTACATGCTGTACTATTCACAATATAGCTAAAGATATATATTAAGATATATTTAACATTTTTTAAAAACATGCCATTAATGTATAAAAAAATTGATCTGTTTTTTAACGATGTTAACACTTTAAATGCCGTCTGACGACAAACACAGAACTTAAACTTTGGCGAATATATCATTAAATATGGATTGTTATTGCAGTTGATAAATAGTTTACTCATTATTTGTCAAATACAGTTCATTAAAGTGGGGAGTTAATGAAGTGACTGATAATTCCCCATTTCCAGCAATCAATAATTATTACCCTGTTTACCTGCTAAGGATTTTTTTAATAGGAAAGGAACGTAAGACAAGGATGCGTCTCCTCAGACTTATTCAGCATTTACATTGAGACAATCGTTGAAAAGTTCGAAGTCACACCAGCACTCATTATTAGCGGTCCCAATCTCAATATGATACAGTGATCAAAACAAGGCACAGGAAGGGAACTACAAGAAACGCAACATTATATTGCCTTCTTCTTTCATAACTGGTTGACCTGTTTTCACAACGAATGAATTACCGAAGTGTAAAAAGAAAATAAAAAAAAACATTTATATATCTATAAAAATAGAGGCTGTCATCGCCAGTCATTTGGTTAGTCAGTCAGTTATGTGATACATTGTCGAAAGATTCATGCCTGACAATGTAGATTTTTTCCCCGCAGTAGGTTGCCATTTCTTTCTGCGGTAGACCAGTTGCAATCCAAGGCTATAGAACCCGGTCTGACCTGTTATTGCCCATAGCTGGGAGGAGGAGAAGAGGATTAAAACCTTTCCCAATGGGTATTAGAACGTGAGCGAATATAACGGATTCGACTGGAATTCGAACTCAATCCGAGCCGCTATCCATTAAACCACCGTGCCTCCCCCTTGGTAATTATTACCAAGTCATTTGTTACTTGAAATAAAAAAATGAAAAAGGACTAAGCAACGAATTTACTCTTCTAACTGGTATCGAGGACAATTTGCAAAGCCAAATATCTCATGATAAATAATTAATGAAGAAATATACAACGTTGTTCACTGTATTGTATAAAATCTTTGAAAATCCTTCACGTTGTTGTCATACTGATGAGTTAAGCTGGAAAGGAAATCATTGAAACTTTCTGCGTCATTTCAATTATCATCAACTTACGATAGATCATGTAAGGTGCTTAAAAATAAGCAGGCATTAAATCTATGATTTTCACCTGATTTTTTTAACAGTAAGGATCACCCTTTACAAGGCCCGGTGGCCACTCGAAGTAGAAGATTACGCTTGGGGAACCATTTGTGTGTATAACTGAGTGGGATAGCGATTAACTCTAGCCTTGAATAGGTTTAGATTGTAGTGATCGCTTCCACAGGGTAGTGCCTCGCGGAAAGAAACTGTTCAAGTGGAACCGATGGAAAATGGAGAGAATGTGAGTGGTTTGCTATTATGTGAGTGACATGGCGTGTTCTTGCCATGAAGGTTTGCCTTGGTGAGACCAGGGAATTTAGTTCATCCGAGCACCTTCCATGGAAGTAGCGATAGAGAGAGCGAGAGGCTTGTCACATACCACCTATAGGAGAGAGGCTGGAGAATGATTAATCACCCACTAGGGCTAGGAGGCGTTTTTGAACATTAGCTTGAGAGGGAGGTCTTGACAGCTCCCGCCTAAATATAACAGCAGTACTTCATTTTTTTTGCCTGATATTGCTCTTGTAAAGGTAGAGGATAGCGGGAGTAGTTAGCTACTTACTGGAGCGGTACAGGGAGATGGCAATTTTATTTGCATCCTTAACAACGGATCGTATGTACGAGTTCCACTTGAGGTCGTGTGTGTGTTTGAGGCCCAACAATCTCCATAATGAAGTTTTAAAGCTTATGTTTTCGCATATGTGAAAATATTGGTTGTCAACAATTCTTAGAAACTGGGACTTTAGTTCAACCCAGTGGAACTTATATATACAATTCATCTCTATAGAGGCTGGGCAAATGATCGTGACCTTATACCGCTCGAGAAACAGAGTCTTGCCCTGCTCTATTTTTACTAGAGTCAGATCAAACCAGAAATGGCGTATTTCTGTTATATCTGATCTGGCATTTCCAGCCTCAACAGGCAGACTGACGCAAGCCCCTCGTTGCTCTATCAATATTTCCATTGTAAATGATCTGACACGCTTCATTCCCTAGTTCCACCAGTTCAGACCTTTACAGCTAAGATCCGCTATGTCACTTACAAAAAGGTTAACCATATTCATTCTCTTCAGGTTTCCATTAATAAAGAAGACATTCCACTCTCTGTGGAACTGGCTCTCGAGAGGATCCCTCCTTGACCACTACAAACTTCATGTAGGTAGAAAATGAGAAAAAGGTACTAACCATCAATATCAATAAGTCAGAAACTTTGGTTGTCAGCAAAAGTAGCAATACAAGATGCGAATTACGAGCTGGAGATTCCAACATGAATCAAATACAAAAATGTAAACGTCTTTTAACAGCGGACAGAAAATGTCACACTGAAATCCGAAGGCGTCCCAGAATAGAGAAAGATATCTTCCAAAAGGTAAGCAAAGTATTAAGAAGCAGGAAAAGTTTGTTAGAAACAAAGAAAAGAGAGCTGAACTGTTAACAAAAAGACAAACCTTATGAAGAGTTACAAATGATAGGAGATTGTGGATAGATATAATCGTCCATGTTCAGAAGTGACAAAACACATAGAAGAATATACTCATCATTCCTATTTATCTTTATTTGTTGGTTTCCTCGCTTAAATGAGAATTTGTGACTTTCAGCACTACCATACACAGAAACTAAATTTAAACTGCTAAGACAAAAATGGAGGCCTACGTCCGCTTTACGTTCAAATAGCGATTTCCTTACGATCACCGAAATTAAGCAACGTCGAGCCTGGTCAGTACCTAGATGGGTGACTGCATGAGAATATGAGGAGTTGTAAACTTTGCTGCACAGTTGGTGCAATGGCTAATGATTTGGAATTGTTAATCGGAGAGCCGAGTTCCAATTCCCGTTGAGATTGTTATATTCACTTACGCGCAAATACCCTTAGGAAATGTATGAATCCACCTTTTCTCCCCAGCTATAGGTTAATTAGTAATATTGTATCACTGAAACCATTATTGTCTCACCGCCACAAAAAAATAAATAAATAAATTGAGTACAAAATATTTAGATTTCGGCATTAAGTAACCCATAGATATGTTGATATGCCGCTAAACAAAAAATACAATTTGGAATGTATCTAAGGAAGGTAACTTAATATTTATTCTCCGTCACCGGTGTACTTCTATTTCTGTAGTTAGACTAATGTACCTATATCTAGATAAATGGATTTTAGTAGATACATTATTTTAGGTTCGTAATATGTCCACATTTGAGAAGGTACATGTGGGTGTTGCACTTACGGTATTACTTAATGATAATTGTTAAATCTTTTACATTTCTTCAGTTTTTTCAGAATCCATACTGACACACGTTTTTCCTATCTTTATTGTTTCTTTTAGTCTAGTCTTCATTTTTTACGACCACAAAAAACAAGCATCTTAGATCGAAAGAAAAATAATGACTTACGATATTCAATTAGTGCTGCTTAATTAAGCGATCGCAGAAATGTCCAACTTTTGCAATCCCTTCTCATAAAATCCTCGACGCTGATTCGTGGATTTCTTCGAGAATATTCAACGTTCAACAAAAGAGACTTTGAAACGTAAACTCTACTTGATTGCATTGATTCAGTCCAATAATTTTGAAGTGTTCATCAAATTAACCATCAGAACCTCCACTTGTAATCTGCTTTCTCGACAAGAACGCAATTAAATAGCATTTTGAGGAGTGCAAAAGAAAAGCTGGTCAGCGGCAAAGTACGACTTTCTTTCCGGGGGCTTATGGATTAAATGTCGAGAGTTGTGAAGAAAATCTTTATTGTCGAGAATGAAGTGAATTATTGAACGGTTAATTACGCAATTAAAGGCAAGATTCTGGCTCTAATTAAAACAATAAACTAGACTTCAAAGAAAAAACTAATCTTAAAAGATGGCGTCAGTTGATAAAACATCTGCGATTGTTCAGTTAAATCTAATCAGTAACGATTAAAACGATTTTATAATCTTTAATACGATTGTTCTTGCATTGATACAAAATATACATATATATATATATATATATATATATATATATATACAACACACACACACACACACACATATATATATATATATATATATATATATATATATATATATATATATATATAAATCGCACATAAATTGCTGGTGCTAATAAATCAGTGTTAGATGTAATATAACAGATCTATTGAGTATATATTAATAAATATACACATTATTCCTCACCGGTAGCACGACTCGGAGTTTCATGCACAATGCAATCTTCAGATGCTGAGTACAGAGTGACTGTTACGTAATTTACATTTTAATAAAAACAAATCTGGTTAACGCAAGGTTGGCGCAATGTCCTTCCTAAACTTATACAGGGATTAAAGTTTTTTTTTGTTGGTTTTTAAAGTATATTTTGCATTTAAAAGAGATTTTTATATTATATGTATAAAATAATTTTTAGAAAAATATTGATTTTTATTTAAAGTTCTGAATAGTTGGATTGATGTGAGTTTGTGACCCTGGGTTTCTAGCCGTTTTAATTTTGAAATTTTATATACAACTAGCACAACAACATGTAAAAATTACAGCCGGTGATATTAAAATAATTAAAAACACTGCCGTAAATCTCTGTTGTTCCACAATAATGAACCATGGCCCAAAAAACAAAATTACGTCTTATTTGATGTAACAATGGGTAGCTATGATGGATAATATATATAGATTATTAGTGATAATCAGCCTCTCATATCTACCCAGGTTTCCAGAGAAAAAAAACGTGCCTATATAAATATGACGGGCTTATCCTGATAAGTGAACTCAATGGCCCCAAATTAGACAGATTTAAGAAAAAACAGTAAACGCCCTAAAAACAATTGGATTTAAAATAGAAATAAATGCAGGTACAAGAACAGTAAACTTCTTAAACGTCACTCTCAACCTGAACAAAAATATATACGAACCGTACAAAAAGATAATGACACCACAACTTACGTACATACATCCTCCAACCATCCATCTTCAAACATCAAGCAAATACAATTATCAATCAGTTACAGGCTATATGAAAAGTCATCAAACATAGACATTTTCAATAACAAGAAAACGCCATATGACGATACACTAAAAAAGTGGATACACACATCTCCAAAATCGAAACACAAAAACAGAAAAAGATACAGTATCTGGTTTAAACTATCATAAAATAAAACCGTCAAAACAAACATAGGAATGTCCTTCCTAAACTTAATAGAAAAACACTTCCCTGCAACAAAATGCTTAACAAAAATATTCAACAAAAATAACGTAAAAAGTAGCTACAGCAGCACTAAAAATATAACAACAAAAATGTAACAGCCTGCAATAACACAATCAAGGACCTCAATGCAACTGCAGAGATAAAACAACATGTCCACTCCATTAAACAAACTCCAACAAACGAATATAATATATAAAGCCAAGTTAAGTACAAACAAGAGCATAATGTACTACATCGGTGCCACTGAGGGAGAATTCAAGAAAAGAAAATACAACCACAACCTCCCATTCTGCAACAGAAAAATACTCAAACAGCACTACACTACCCACATACATATGGCAATTAAAAGACAGAAATATTAAACCAAGAATAAGCTGGGAAATATTGAAAAACGCACCTGCCTACAACAACATAACAAAGAAATGGCTACCTAGCCTATACGAAAAGCTAGCGATAATTTCTCGTACCCAACAAAAGAAATTACTAAACATAAAATCAGAAATAATTTCTAAATTCACCCATGAAAACAAATATCTATTATCACAATTTATACCAAACGGATAAAAACAATACCACCCAACACTGCTACATAACCACCATTCACCCTTTGAACACGAAAAGCGAAACCACTGACACCATAACACCATCAATTTTTTTTATTCAAACTACCATCATAACAATTATAATTATTGTTATTATCATTCCACCACAATGACTACGGTCACTTCTACCACTTTCCAATAACTATTTGCTGCTAAAATGTTATTATCATCATCATGTGTTCTTCCTACCATTACTACCGCACCAATACCTCCCCACAAAATGTCACCACTGTATTCCATTCTTACTATTTCACCACCACAATTACCATTGCCGCATTAGTCTACAGTTATACTTCTTCCCCGACCCCGCCAGCAAAAATAATACCGCCGTATAAATACAAATAGGTATTATAAATTAGAATTTCTAGCATTTACATAAACGCAATCGTCCAAAACAAGCAAATAACCGACATTAAAAATAATAACAAAACAGTATTAAAAATAATATCAAATTTACCTACCATAGTCTTACACAGACCCAACCTTAAGTAAGGAAAAAACAAACAAAAACAACCAAAAAAAAAAAAACAGCCGGATAGAAAGTACGTGAACTACAACGCGTAAACGTGCGTGTATGTATGTCTGCGTTACGTATGAGTGGCATTCCGACGACAATTTTCCCTCCTACTACCACAAAACACCGATATACGCAACTATAAATAAATCCAATATTTCAAACTTAATCACTTTTTCTGACGATCGCAAAGGGCGTGAAATCCAGGGTCCCAAACACACATCAAACCAACTAAATATGTTATCTTTATCACTGATACAGAGCGCTTTCCAATAAATACCGTGCATATATAATATATAAATAATATATATAAAAATTGCATATATATATATATATATATAATATATGCATACATATTATACATATATATATATATGTGTGTGTGTGTGCGCGCGCGCGTGCGGATCCATGGATGTAAATACATTCTTACATATATGCGTATGTATATTGCGTGAAGCGAAAGAAAACATCTATTATGCGTAGCACATCTTGAAATATCTTCATCGTATTTCAGTAGGCTCTATACAGCCAAACGGTGCTGTTGGTTAGTGTTCGAGCCCAATTGAAAACTGGGATTTCAAGTACTGAATTTAAAAGAATAGTAATCCGAATAGTTTTCACTCATCATTAGTCGCCGTATCTGCTCGAGGCAGATTGCCAATTTATATAGCTTATTTCCCGCTGTTTATTACGACCTTGACCAAGATTACTTAGTGTTTGCTTCTCATTATTCCGTGGGAATAAAATTATGCATCTCGACCACCTATGTTTTGGTTTTTCTCTATTTCTTTTTCCAGGTACCATAATCTCAAGATACATACTAAATATTCTAATGCATCCAAATAGTTCCAAGAATTTGCTATGGAAATATCGCAGAGTTGAGTCGAAATGGTTACATTTATAAGAGTGGTTATTTTCTCTTTGCCTATCAACTTTTGATCTGATCTGTGATTATGCCCATCATACGATTCTTGGACTGCTTCAATTTGGCTTGAATGTGTCTGAGTCGATTTCTCACAATCTAAGCAACAAAAAAAGGTGAGAGAAATTATATCACGTATAAGGTCTTATTACTCTTGCTGATAGCTTTGTTTTCCAAAAGCTTCCCACCCAACGCTTATTCGGTGTTTTACTTATTGGTCGCTCTAGAAAGACATCTTGTAATAAAGGTATAACAAAGCAATTACTTGATCCTTTTTTCTCGTTTATTTGTATGTTTAGTCATGGCTCTACTTTGTATTTTGTCATTGAAACATTTTGTTCAAGGCCTGTTTCTTTTAGCAGCATCTCCTTATTCAAAGTCTATCCCGATACTTTTGGCTCTATACGGTTTTGTAACAAATACAGGGGTTGAACAAAATAATTGGAACAGTTTCAAAATCCACTCCTATATTTCAAAGACCTATTATATTAAAAACTTTAACTAAAACTTCGTAATTGCAGGTTATATCTATTGTAAATACGTTTATTTATCTAATTTACTGTCTTTGTCTTATTTATTTTTAGAACTTAGTAAAATTTAAGCTAAATGCGTGATCTCTCTGAGTTCGAAAATGGGCAAATTGTTGGAGCTCACATAGCGGGAGCCTCGATCACTAAGCTTACTGAACTGTTTGGTTTTTCAAGAGATACCATATCAAGAACACTGATGCAATTCGAGAAACAGGGAAAGACTTCTAGCAACCGTAGCAATTCGGGCCGGACTTGCAAACTTACTGACAGGGACTGACGTGCATTGAAACGCAATGTGGCAAAAAATCATCAGACAAATGCTGAGTTGAATAATCATCTGAATAGTTCAGTTTCTACTAAAACTGTTCGCCGTGAGCTCCATAAAGCAGCATATCATGGAAGAGCCGCTGCAAGGAACCTCTTCTCTCCACTCGCAACATTCAAAAGAGGTTGAAGTGGTGCAGAGATCACAATGCCTGGTCTGCAGACCAATTGAAGAAAGTCTTATTCTCAGACATGTCCAGTTTTTCTCTTTTCTCAACTTCAGGGCGAGTTTATGTGTGGAGGCAGGCCAAAGAAGCTTACAACCCTGATTTCCTTCTTCCACCAGTGAAGCATGGAGGTGGATCAGTGATAGTTTGGGCCGCCATCATGGAAATGTCTCAGTTCAATAGTTGCTCACCATGATAGAATCAACAGCAAAGATTACCTGAACATTTTGGGAGATCATGTTCATCCAATGGCCAAGACTTTATTCCCTGATGGTGACTGCGTCTTCCAAGACGATAATGCTCCAATACATACCGCTCGAGTGGTTAAGAATTGGCATGAAGAGCATGAAAGTGAGCTAGAACATATAGAGCGGCCTCCCCAATCTCCAGATATCAATATTATTGAACATTTGTGGTGCATTTTGGAGTGACAAGTTAGGAGCCGCTATCCTCCATCGTCGTGTCGTAAAGAGCTGGAGCAGGTGTTAATGGAAGAATGTACTGAAAATTCCTCTGGATGAAGTCAGGAAGCTGTATGATTCCATTCCTAGACGTATTAAAGCTGTCTGTGAGGCTAAAGGAGGACCAACTCCATATTAAATAAATTTTCTTTGAATTTAAAAAGTGTTTCAATTATTTTGTCCAACCCCTGTACTAATACCTGGAATACTAATGCGTCTGAAATACTAATAACAGTGGGAACTTTTCAACTTATGAAATAAGAGGAAAAGTTGTAAGAGCTTCAACAAAATAATCGCGCCACACAGAAAAAAATAAGCATACCGTATCAAATAATCAATATAAACATGTTAATATATGTATCACTATACATCCAGACAGACACTGACATGCAAATATATATATATATATATATATATATATATATATATATATATGTTTCTGTGTAAAATTTCAGATATAAATAAAACATATATATGTAAAATGACAATATATGATTTTCCTTTTGATTGTATATATATATATATATATATATATATATATATATATATATATATATATATAATCCGTATGGAATTTCCAGGGGGATATAGATCGAGCGAGAGCTCTACGTCAAAAGTCATAAACATAAATATTAATATATTTTCTGTTTTTCTGTTATTTTTAAGGACACAACTCACTTGAGTAAATGCTCTGCTTTTATTAAACAGTATTAATTACATTTACCGCCATGAATGTTCGAGAAAATTCGCAGTTGTATAAATCGTATCCATAAAAATAACGCAGAAGCAGAACATGTATTAATGTATATGAATGTATTTGTTGTATTTAATTCATTTCATCTATCTATGTATCTATCTATCTATCTATCTATATATATATATATATATATATATATATATATATATATATATATATATATATATATATATATATGTATATATGTATGTATGTATGTATGTATATATATGTAAAGTGTATTTCGGCAGCAGTAATTCTCTTAAACGTAAATCAAGCGTTAAATAATATGGACAATTTTTTATTTAATTTTTCGAATTTCCGAATTAGCTTTTTTGTTTTATCGGTAAAATTTCCAAAGTTCATATTTGCTTTTATTTTAGATTATTTTCTTTCCGAATCTCTTGTAATGATAAAGAAGCAGTCAATGTTAAATAAGTTATCTTTCTTCATAGGGTACCCCACATTGATTTTTTTAAATCACTTTGACAGTTTATATGACGTCACTTTGAGGAAATTGCTTCCATCGAACATATGAACGTTGCAATTGAAAAAAGATAAGAATATTTGAAAAAAGAATGTAACAACTTGCTCGGGAAGAAAATAATATAAAATAAAAATAAATATGAATTTAAAATACAAAATATTATAACCTTCACTACTGGAGGCTAAGGATGTTTTCATAAGGGTATTTGGGCAACAATGAATGGAATAAAATAAGCGGGGATTTGAACTCAGTTCTCTCATTACAAATTCAACAGCGAGAACAGTTACGCTACCAGCGTCTCATATTGTTATGTCTAAACAAGCTGAAAGTAATTGATTCTTGTAGCCGTTTCATGCAAACTCGGATTGCAATTGCTTTCTCTTCCATCAGTTTTGCTGGCTGATTGGAAGTCCTTTGATGTACCTGTCGGCATCTGCAAGGAAATTTCAGCTGACGAGAAGTGAACTGCTTGAGAAAACATTTGAACCTTATTCTTGATTTTTTCAGCAGCTGATGAAGTTGACTATTTCCTATGAAGATTTCACCCCAATCAAGGCAATAAAGCCACTCGGACGCAAGGGTTTGCTGAATGTTAGAAAATATGAGAAAAAGGCTATTATTAGGTGGAGAGGAGAATAAAAGAAGTGGATTTAAGAAGACAGAAGATAACGATTGTCATTGCATTTAAATTTTGGATGATCAAAGTTGACTGGTAACCAAGAATCCGGAAGAGATTTACATAAGCGAGAAGTGGGATAGAATTAAGTGTTAGTATAGAATTTACGGTTACATCTAGCCATTTCGACAGTAAAACGATGAGACCTTGCCGCCCATCTAGTACTGCACTTAAATTCATAAAGTATAGGTACTAGAACATACGGTTTTTTACTACAAGTAAAAACACTACGTGTCGAGAACTGTTATATTTTTAATCATTTCACTCGAATAGGTTACTGAGTGTGAAAAAATATTTAAAAAAACGAATAACATTATTATGGGGCGAGAACAATAAACAAGTGAAGGCAATAAATGAATGGGAATTAAGGTGACAGAAGATAACGAATGACATTGGATTTTAATGTTTGAATATCAAACTTGACTTGGAAGCAAGAACTGTGAGGGAAGAAATTGTTAATATAGAACTTAAGGTTACATCTAGTCATTTCAACTGTAAAACGATGAGACATCGCCTCTAATCTAATACTGCGCTTAAATTCATAAAGTCTAGATACCTTAGAGGAAAGTACCTCAGAACAATTACCATGAAGTTATTTTTAGAAAAGGTACGTTATAGCGGTGGGAAAGACACTGAAGCCGAAATGCCGGGTAGGACCAATAACTCTGCAGATTTTTCCTGGGATTCTATCTAGAATCTCTAAAAATGTAACAGGAACACCAGACCAGACGTAGCAACAATATTCAAAGCAAGTACGAGTTGTAGACTTTTAAATATGTAAGACTAATCCAGGCGAGAAAAAAACTGTCTAGCACAACATAGTGAATCAACTTTCTTAACTGAAGACTGAGCAATTGATTCAATATACTTTATTCTACTTCATGTCAGGTGAGAGCGTTAGCCCAAGAAGACGTAATTAGTCACTCTCCTGGAGGTTATCATGGGAAGTGAGTCAATTGCATCTTATAATGGTTCGAGGAATAAAGGTGAACTTATGTGACAGTCTGTTTGTTCAAGAAAGAGGTGGTAATCTTTTTTTCTGTAGGTTTTGCTAGCTTCTGTGGAACGCTGCGAATAGGTGATATCCTGTGGCATATCTGCTTTGTCTTTTAGATAGAGCATAAAATATAGGTATTCTAGGATGATATTCTATTAGTTTATAACATGACTTGTTTTCATTACTATCTACTTTCTCTGTTAACTAATTCTTCTATTCACATATTAAATATTTATGCAACTTGGTCGAAAATCTGAAGGGAGATAAATATGTAAGATAAACTGAATGCTAGTTTACATGTTAAATTACTTTATATCAACATTCCAGTTAACAATTAATTATTCTTTTTTAAATGCATTTAACACGATAAAAAAATAAACCTCTGCCTACCAATAGCTAACATCATAAAATTTACCGACTCATCACGAACTAATGCGATTTCAGTATGTGTCTATATTTCTGAGATGAGGTATTATGTACACTATTTACATTATTCGGACTATTGTCCTCATCTTTGTTGCCATATTTATCACAACGTTTCGGCCGTTGTACGAACCGGCCTTCTTCAGGATTCATTCGACATTCCAACCACCTGAAGAAGGCGGGAGTGTACAACGGCTGAAACGTTGTGAGAAATATAGCAACAATGCGATTTCATATTTAACAATGGTTTTTATATACATAATTTTGGATTACAAATTGGTTAGTCTCTTAGCGAAGATTAACCTTGTCTATTCTTAGAATTTCTTGGTTCTGCTTGTTACCAAGTTATTTTACCTAAACAATCAACTTATTTCTTATGGATAGCGTTCTATTAATGTATCCCCACAAAAGAACATTACCTGAATTTGTAGATAAACTGAACAAAGACGAAAGCATGATAGAACTTACTTATGAAATAGAAACAAACAATATAGTACCTTCCGCGATATCATTCTAAACCATACAAATATTAACTAGAACTAAGTACCTATCGCAAATCAATTAATAGAAATGATCTCATAAACTTCTATTCTCACTGTTGGTTCCAAATTGCATAGGAATGTTTATTTAGCAAAGATTACATTAGCACTTGGCGAAAAAGCTGGTCGTCACTGACTCTCCTACATCTAGCCAATGTAATTCACGACCCATCATTCTTACAAATAACTCATTCAACACAAGAACACATCCTTCTACTCCCAGACATTTATCAAAATACCACATATTCATAGGGATCTTATACAAAAAAAAATGCATGACATAAAATTTTATAATATACTGCTTAGGAATGACCCAGCCAGAAATGTATAAACAAAACATACAGAAACATGATGGAATTTCTTTCTAGCAAATAAGATTGACCATTCCTCTGTCAGTACGATTTAGTTCTGTTCTTTCTTGTCTTGAAGTCGGAATGCTGCGATCCCTTTTGTGTGTTAACACCATTCTAGTTTTTGAACTATTTTCCTTATTATTGTTGCTTTGCCTTGCCTATATTGTTTGCTTGCTTAATATAAGTTTTGCCTTCTTTTCTTTTATTGTCTTTTTCTTGTTATTGTTTATTACAAAGTTTGTTAATTCTCTTTGTGGAGTACTTCTGCCAATTACATTTAACCATGACAAATTACTCTATACTCACCATAAAAGCAAAATAAAATCCGGAGTAATAATTGGATTCTAATTAAAACAAACTCAAACTTTGTAGCCCAGAATATTTACGTGATGAGGGGGAATACTTTGAAAATACTTTTAAGCTCCTCCAATACTTTAACAATTCAAACGAATCGAACGAAACGAGATACATTACTCTACCTACGAACTCTATCACAACTACAATTGAAAAGATATTATCTAAACATAGCATAAAATTTGTTACAACTACAACTACTTCTAAAACAATAAAAGTCGGATTTTACTCTATAACCTGTAATGATTGCAACAAGGAATACATCGAAGAAACTTCGAGGAATTTAAATGAAATCTTATATGAACACGAGAGATATATTTTAAAAAACAACAGACTCGCTGGTTTAGAAGCTGATTGTAAGGAATATGACGATAATTTCGATTTATAAAATGCTACTTTAATTAAAATAAAAGGCAATTTACTGAGATGAAAGTCTATAAAAAGTCCTTTGATTGCTAGATCATCCACGGCTCTTACATTTCATCTTTCTTAACAGATTTTCTCTTATAAAAAGTTGAGGTACTTTATAATAAAAGTAATGAAAACAAAATAAAATCTTCGGAAAATTGAATGACTTTACTCTTTGCTCCTCCTTGCTGCACACTGCTAGCCGAGTGCCCATGTTTGCACTGTAACAGTAGCAAGAAACCTGGCCCGATCAAGCTCAAACTTCGATCACGTGACCATAATAGTACCAACTATAAGTACGCATGAATAGAAGGCGAAAATGCGGATTTTTTACTTACCATCGTAAATACACACACACACATATATATATATATATATATATATATATGATTATGATCGGTGCAGTATAATTAATATTACAATGAAGTAGTGATACAAAGAATAAATTAGTATGGTTAATGTAATAAATGGCGAATTCACTTCGCTAACAAATTTAAAAGTATTAACCCACTAACTGCTGGTTGAATGATGGGATCCTGGTTTTGAATTTTACTTAAAAAGAAAAATAATATCCACACCCGATGAGGATAGGATGATCTATCGAAAGTACTAGCATATTTATGGAACATACGGAACATCTAAAAACAAGGATTGCATCATTCAACAAGTGGTTAGCGGGTTAACACATTTAAATTTGTTAGCAAAGTGAATTCACCATTTATTACATTAATCTAACTAATTTATTCTTTGTATGTCTGCTTCAATGGAATATATATATATATATATATATATATATATATATATATATATATATATATATATATATATATATATAATTAAGTAATTCATCTCGGTGACGAAGAGATAGAAAATCAGACTCAATATAGCGCCGCTCGCTCACAAATTCCGTGGTGGAACTCAACTGAGATTCTCATTACCATAGGACGGTGCCCCCGGAGCCACGACTACTATCACCAAGTCGCTCAAACTTGAGAATTGGAAGCCGGTTCAAGCAATGATATATAAATGATAGAAATTATTAGGAGAATTTGATAATTATAATTAAGTAATTCATCGAGTCTGAAACCTCAACAGAATGCAGAAAGCACTAGACGGCCGTTTCGTCCTATATATATATATATATATATATATATATATATATATATATATATATATATATATATATATATAATCGAGCGAACACACACATATGACTCTTATAACTTCCCACACCTGAAAAGTAAAAATTAACTGCAACAAGATTAATAATTAAAATATTTTATTCTTCATAAGCTAACGAAAGTAAAACAGTGTCAATAATTTCAGGCAGTAGTGAACCCTGGCTGGAAATATATATTTTAGGTGTTTTAGATAAATTCTTCCCTGAGAGAAAAATAGGTTCGTGACTGTTTCGAACTGTCTATTAGCAAGAATCGCGACCCTTTAATTTTCTGACGACAGAGAACTTCCCGATACTGCAGTCCTATGATAAATGACACGTGAACCTTGCATCAGGCGTTTATATGAAGTAACTTCTCAATGGTTCTATTAATCAACTCTCGGCAGCTGTGAAGCGCACTAAGTATTGCAGTGAATACCACCTTCAGATAAATCGCTAGCAATGTATCGATACAACGTATTTTTATATAGGTAGTCCTTTATTTGGACAAAAGGCTTTCATCTTCGGAATGAATTGCCCTTCAACTGTCTGTTCTATTTTATTGTTTCTTTGGGTTCTGATGTCAAGATTAGAAAAATCTATCCTTCATCTCAAAAGCTTGGTCCCTGTGGGGATTATTTATTTTCTTTTTACTTAAATCTTATTTCTGACTGAATACATGAATGCATAATGTCGTCATCTCTTGCTAATATCTGAAGCTTTGAACCGATTTGTCCTCCGGCCTTCTTCACGTGTCTGTCGATGCGGATAAGTTTCTTAGAAATTTGAAGTGAACCTTTCATTTAATCATAAAACCAAGAAGCTTGGGCGCGCAGCTACTTATCAGGAGTATTTTCATTTTTAGCTACTTCGAATTTCTGTCTGAATTTCGGGCATGAAGAGTTGTTGTGACCAAGTAAATTGTTAAGGAAATAACAAAACAAGTGTTGCAGATATATCATATATTTAACAGTAAGTACAACAGAAGATTATTACACGAATGGTGAGTGTGTTTCGGTTGACACAGTGTTCAATCTATTCAACTGTTATATTTAACATCTCCCCACGAGGGATGTATGTGGCACAAGGCCGAGTTTACCGTGGGTTCTCCGAGCACGTAGCTCAGCCAAAAATATTCCCTTAGAACCCGCATAAACGGGTTCAGGGCCTGTCTACCTCCCCGGACGAAACTTTTCCCTTCAGCAAAGCCTCGTCCTGGTTACTCTCCGCTCAAGGCAGAGAGTTCGACAGATAAACAATCTGTTCGACTGTACCCCCAAGGCCTTCTCTCCTACTAATCTGTCCTAGTAGGCCGAAGAGTCCAATATAGACTCTTTCGAGGGAGGACACCACAACAGGAGTCATCATTATTTACATTCGAACTAATATCTTCATCATTTAGTATTACCAAAACTTTTCGACAATTGTACCCTCCCGCCTTCTTCTAGAAAATGTCGACCCGGGTAACTTTCTGGGGATTTCGAAGTGAAACTTTGTTTAATCTCCGTGTTTAGATTGTTTTGGCTCATCTGTTCAATGTCTTGATTATTTTTCTACTGCTGGTCCTGTTTCAAGTGGATCCGAGTCTAGGTGTTCCTTCCATGACTTGAACTCGTAGTTACTACCCCACCATATTCACGGGTCAAAACTTTCATCAGGTACACTTGTTTCTCACCAGAATCCATTTTGCATATTTATAAATATCCCATTCATCGCTGCATTGAATATTGCTACCATATATGGTCTGAAGCTAAGATCCAAAGAACTATGTCATTTTCTCGGCCCTGACCTGGCATCTCGACTTCACTCACTTTCCCGCCACCGTCACATGCCTTCTCTTTGTCTTTTCTATAAATAGTTTCATGGCAGTTGTTCTAATGAACTCTCTTCCCTGGTCTCTTCATTGCCCCCCTTTTATTTCTGTCCCTATTTTTCTTTAGTTTAATTCCCCATCCCTTCCCTCGTTTGGTGGTCCGTGATGTCAGTTCTCTGGTGAATGCTGGGCGCCTTTCATTTCGAGTGTGTGTTTTCGTATTTGTTGTTGTCTTTGTTTGAGTGCGTCTCTGAATGAGCGCTTGGGATGAATGAATGTTTTATATTATTATAGTCCCGCACTGATTTCGTCCACTTAACTGATGTTTCTGCCACATTTAAGGATTGTGGTGGTGGGTTATTACAACATTATTTTGTTTAGTTTATTGTAAATAGATCTGTATTCATATTGTAAATACTCATTGTGCCTAGTTTTTAAATTGTCGTTTTAACCCCTCCCCTACATATGAGGATTAGTTAGGATTTTCATATAGACAAGAGATATTATGGTGGATGTAGTAAGAAAGGTAAGTAAAAACGTGTTGTCTTGGTATTAGGAATACCGTGGTATGTTTGGGTCAGTGTTTGTGGATAGCTAAGTTTAAATTTAAGACAGAAGACCGTCCTTTTCCCCCCATTCCTCATTTTTGGCCTTGTGCCACATTTTCTGTAAATAAGCGGAAATAAATATCGCTCTCTCGTACTGCTAGGTTGGCAAATAGGTCTCATCATTTTACCATTGAAATAGCCAGGTTTAACTGCAAGGAGGCACAGCAGAGTAATGGACTACGGCTTGGATTGAGGATTCGGAGAGCCGAGTTCGAATTCCAGTCGATTTCATTACAATTGCTTACATGCTAATGCCTTGGGTTGGCTTCATACCTTGGGAAATGTATGAATCCGACTCCTCTCCCCTATGGGTAAATAGTAGGATAGATTGGGTTCTATAGCCTCGGTTGGAAGGAATTCAAAACACTATATTAGCCCATGCTGCTAAGGAAATGATCATTCGCAATAACTCAATGATCCCGATTATGGTCGAGTCCTTTAATTGCAAGTTCTGTTTCTTTTATTGCTTGTGGAACTCTCTTGCTTCCCTGTCACATATGTTCTTCAAAACTTTAAATACAACGCCAATATCCATGTTTTGTCTTCCTGTATTCTGTTCTGTTATTGTCCTCTCTCCTCAGTTATCCTCTCTAAAATCTTCTTATTCCATTTCACGCATAGTAATCTCTTGGGACTTACTGGCGTTATAGCCTTGCTTGCGGATGAAATGATTAAGAAAAAAATAAGCTATTTTCTCAGTAGAAAATCCTGACTCTATAACTTGGCATCTGAACCTGTTCTCATTGCCTGCCAGCTGCTGCCGCTGCTGCTACGTTTGATATTCTTTGTCATCGATTGTCTTTTCTTACTAATTCTGAAGTCTTGTTGTCATTTTTTTCTATCCAATATGTTAAGTCTGGCTGTTATTTCATCCCATATGATATTTACTTCAGTGCTGTATTATCCATTGATTTCTTCAGACGTCTAAGTTTCCAACACCTCTCGTAATTTTGCTTCATTCTATACATGTTGTTTATCAGCCTCTTCCTTCTGTACATAATCGGACACCTGAAGAACGCTATATTTGTAGGTGGTCAGTTAAGAAATTACGACGGTTTAAACTCGACAACTTTCTAAAACAGTCACTAGTACCGCGGACGAAAATAGTTTAGTCTTTTATTAAATCAATAGTGTTAAAAAATGTGTCTCCTACTGGGCTTAGAAATTTACTGAATTTGTTTTAGTCTTAGTATTTCTTGTTTTTATCCACCACCGAAAAAAAGAAATTGTTTATTTAATTTTCTCTCTAATGAATTGCTCTATACTGAAATTGAAAATTTATAGGCTTTTGCCTAAACATTTTACATATTGATTTATAAAGTGGTAACATTTCGCCGAGATTTCTCTCTTTCGTTCTCTCTGTCTCCTCTCTATCTCTCTCTCTGGCTTCCTTCGCTTAGAATGAAAGAAAGACAAAACTGTAACTGAGAAAAATGCGTTGGGATATAAGATAAGTGGGGGATCATAAATCAGGTTAAATTATATTACCTTACCACAGCCAATGTCCAGACTCAAGAAGGTGTCTTTTTTTACAATATAAGGCTATTCCTTTCTTTTTCGGTCACTATATTTTGTAATGCCCGTTTGTAGGAGAGACTTTGTAAATCACAGATACAATAACAGTAACGCTTTTGAAAAATACTCGTTCTGACGCCGCTAATTTCTATATATATATGTTTTTCCTTTGCCCGTCACGTGATCTAATTATTTCAAAATGAAGTCAACTGTGCTTGCTCTATGGCGATCCGTGTTTAAATCCAAATGTCTGCAGCGACACTTTATTTCTATATGACAGGAAATATAGTCTTTTCCTCCGCATGCTGATGTTTGCTTAATTGTTGTGGAGTAAATACCGAGAAGTTGCGATAAAACACAACCGAAGTTCTAAAAATTAAAAGTCCGAATTCACCCAATACATATTTCCTCCAAATATAAAATTGCATTCCTCCATTTTGACAGAAAAAATATTTTCCTCAGATTATAAAAATCTATTTTAACCGGAAAGTAAATACCTCCCCCTACCGAGTATAAAAAAGCATTCCTTCAGTTTGACGGGCAAATAAATATTTTCCTTCGCTGTTGTCCTCCTCTTTGTTGTCATACTAACGACGTTTCGGACATTGTACGTTCCGGTCTTCTTCAGGTGATAAAAGTTGGAATTTCGAACCGAACCCTTTTTTTTAATCCACGGGGGTAGATTTTACTAGTTTCACGAGATATGACTCTTCTGGATATTTTAGATTCAGTTAATTCCTTTTAGTAACTCAACTCTCCAAGTTTTTGTTCACCTCTGCTGTGGCCAGGTATTGAACTCATAACTCATTGGCTCAAGTCACTGGATTACTTCTACCAACGCTTTTATCCACTAGACCGTGTGTCCCAGGGACAATAACTGAAACTGAGATATTCGGAAGAGGTATGACACGTGGAACTAGAATAATCTACCCCGGTGGACGAAATGAAGAATTCGGTTCGAAATTCCAATCACCTGAAGAATGCCGGAGTGCACAGTTGTCGAAACGCTATGGATAGGATATGAAAAATGGGGTCAACAGTGCGAACAATATAAATAATGTAAATAGTGGCCCACGTGTCCAAGGATTAAAAAAAAACTGAAAATTCGAAAAGGATTAATGAAACGCCATCAACATCTAAACATTATAACCTATTTCTATATTGGTCTGGTGCCCAGAGATTTCAAAGAGATGCGGAAGTTTTGAAAGGATTAACGAAGAACTGAAACTTCAGCATCTAAGAATTATACCCTATTTCTGTATTGGTCTCGTGACCAGTGATTTCAAAGAAGTTTGAAGGTTCGGAAAGAATCAACAGAGAATGAAACCTTCAATATCTACACATCATAACCTGTTATAATATTAGTGTCGCAACCAGAGATTTTCAAGAATAAGAGTTCTCTGATAACAAAACAAAAAGTTATATATTATCATATTTTCTTGCCGTTAAATACTGAGGTCGTAAGGTTACCGCGTGTCACTGTGCGAAGAGAAAAAAATTCGGTGGCACGAATGAACAGCGGACACAACCAAAATAGCACCTTCCCTAAACCACGCGCTTACTTCTTCATATATGTCAACATATGTAGTTTAATTATTTGGGAATATGAAACCTATTTTCAGAAAAACTAAATATGAATGCGTTCTTTTTCGCTTTCCTTTACTTTTCGTCCCTCTCGGCTCCTTTTGAGAAATGTGAAACTTTAACAAAATGAAAGGTTTGGTTGTTTAATAAGTGAGTGGAAAGCAAAAAAGGCAGAACGAGCAAAAGGAAAAGAAATCGTCAACTGAGATTTTCGTGCCGGCAGACATCTTAGATTGGCACCGTGGTGTAAGAAAAAGGGAAGAGAAGGCGGAGATATTTAAAATATATTTTTTCTTCGGTTAATTAATGCACTTTAGCTGTAGGGAACTTGGAAAAAACGCCATAATCGAAAATTAGCAAAAAAGGAAAAATCCAAGATACTGGAAAATTAAGATAGAAAAGGAGACACAATATAACAAAGAATATAATTTTAAAATGTTCTAATACATATCCGTTAGTGCCACAAAAGATTCCATTTACAGTTTTGAAAATAACTGTGGAATTTTAATATTAGTTAAATTTATTAAAAGTTAATTTAATAATAACAATAATAATAAAGGTATTATGTGATGCTATTTGTTGTTACCGTGGTAAAACATAGGAAAGTTTTCTTCTAGATAGAAGGAGAGATATACGGAAAGAACAAGGAGGGTTAATAGCTAAAATCCGTGGGAAAAGATTGACGATTTAATTCACATATAGACGACACCTGGAAGTGGTGTGTCGACGGTTTGAACAATGAAAAATGATCCAGACTTAGAGGGCAATGATGACTGACATGTGTTCTACGCAACTGAAAATGAAAGCTGTAAAGCGAAAACTTCAATTTCGGAAACGACAAATCTGGAGTTGATTTCTCCTGGTCGAAAGTTGAATTTAAATACCAGGAGGGCGTGGATGAGCCATCCACGCTCACTGAGAAGGTTTAGTGAAAGGTAATAATAAGAGAGAGGTGAAGAAGAGAATTTTCCAGAATTATAAAGTAAGCTGACAACAAAGGGGATTTAACAAAATCCCCTTATGTTCCGTGTCCGGTGCCAGTTTGAGCGAATGTCAATAAATACGAATGCGCGAAGCGCAATCGTCAGACTGAAACGGAAACAGAGACAGGCGAGAAACTCGAGGGTGACGGGAGAAAGTTCCTCCCAACCACCGGTCGTGGTGTACCCCACGTGTTTGTCTGCCGAAGAGAACCCCCCGATTTCAGCCTTGTGCTGTACTTTACCAAAACAGAGAACCAAACTTTACCAAGTCATCAATAATATAACTTCCGATTTAGATGCTGGTTGGACTGATAAATAATTGCATGCGAACTCTGATATAAACCAATTATTGTACGAAGTAAACAGTATTTACTTTTTGTTCAATATATTCGACTGTTATTTTGTTTCCTGTACGTCTTCGCCCTGCTTGGACCAGCCCGGCACGAAGATACCTGCGAAGATTCGTGCATGGCCTCCCTATGATCAAACTTAAATCACAACGTGGGGTAGTGCAGGTCTGAGATGGAACCGATCTTCATCGATCAGCCGCGGTGTTGAAAGTCTTGGACGACTGGGGAGTGTGTTTTACGATTACAATTACATATCCCCCCACGGCAAAAAAAAAAACGAATGAAACAGATGATCCGAAAAATTACAGGCTAATAACATGTCTGTCCACCACGAATAAATTGATTACGTCTGGCCTGACGAAACGTACTTGCTCTTTTTTCGAAGCAAACTACATTCTTCCGCTGGAAGAGAAGGAATGCAGGTGCGGTTCATATGGTTGATGAAATACTGATAAACAAAATGGTTCTGGAAATTTGCAAGAGACGATGTAGAAATCTTAGCGCAGCATGGATAGATTACCGTAAAGTGTGCCGCATTCAACACTTTGGAAATATACAAAGTCTCCCCCGTGATAGTAAATTTCCTTAAACACTGCATGGCAATATGGGTCACCACATTATACCTAAATCGCACCAGAGGAACTCCCATCTCCAACCGCCTGAATATCCGACGAGAAATCTTTCAAGGAGACTCCCTGTCACCCCTTCCTGTTTGTCTGTTCTTAATCTCCCTTACGCATGAATTAAACAGCAATAGCGATGGTTTCAAGCTAAACAAGAAAGAATTCAATCACCTACTACACATGGATGATCTCAAACTCTTTGTCAAAGGCAACAATATGTTGAAAGGTCTCCTCAATATTGTAAAATGTTTCAATGACGACATGGATTTCGGATTAAATAAAGTGCATAAGTAACATTCAATAAAGGAAGAATTACAGAAACATACTCGATAGATTTAGATTTTGTCAAAAAAGATTAGGGAACTGGAACAATATGATGCCTATAAGTACCTAGGGATTAGCGAAGGGTATGGAATACAGCTTGCCCAAATGAAGGAGAAGGTAAGAAAGGAGTACTACAGGCGTGTGCGTCTGGTACTGTATGCCGAGCTGAATTAAAAAAAATAAGATATCTGCCATAAACACATTGGATGTGCCTGCGGTGCAATACGGTTTCAATATCCTTATTGGTTGACTGAACTTTTTTTGTTTCAATGACTTTTGTTTTGTTATTATTAATTACTTCATACCCATTATTATTAAAAAAAAAAAAAATCGCCCCCCCCCCAAAAAAAATTAAAAAATATCGGGTAGCGAATTTTTGCTTTCATATCAGAAAAAAACATAGTGGTATTATGATAGGTTAGACAATAATATTTCTTTAATAATTATCAGTTTTTTAATATATTTCAGGGCTTGTTTTTTAGGAGATTTAATTATTTCGTATAAAAAAGTTACTTAAATCATTAAGGGGAACGGTAGATATACTATGTAAATTCCAATCGGAACATGTAGATATATTTACATGGTCTGCTTTACAAATCTTAGATGATTTCCATTGTATTTAGTTAGACGTTGGTTAACTCCCTTTAAGTCTTGGTGTTGGTTTTTAATTGTTGATATCCTTAACTGGACCATAGCTGACATTAAGCGAACGGCCGCCAAAACGAGGAAGCTTCTCACCTGCCACCACATGCATCGTCCCAAAGCTGATGTTGATCGTCTATATGTGCTCAGATCCGAACGAGGCAGATGTTTAGTTCAAGTAGAACTGTCTTACAAAACTACAACAATTAGCCTTCAAAGATACCTGTAAACTACAGAAGACTGGATGATGATATGTGTCAAAGAACATTCAGTAATAAAGGAAGCCAGCAAGTTCAAAACGGAGTTTAAAGTGGGTGAAGAAATGCATGTAAAGCACAATACACCGACTGAAGCTGCAAAATACTTAAAAAAGAAAGCAAAAGCAAATGTAACCGAAAAGCAAAAGCAAATGCAACCGACCAGATAGAGAAAAGATGACTAGATAAACCACTTCACGGTCAATAATTTGCCTGTACTAAACAAACTGATGTAGAAAAACCTTACGGTGGGCTTTATCTATATAAAATATGCGTGATTTTTTCTTTTAAATTGCTCGGAGAAAAATGTCATATTGCCCTTTTTACCTTAGGTCTCTGGTCAGGATCCGGAAAGAAATGAGTACACATCAGAAATCAAAGGTAATAATAATAATAATAATAATAATAATAATAATAATAATAATAATAATAATAATAATAATAATAATAATAATAATAATAATGTGGCACATGGGAACATCAACAATCCCCGTTGTAATTGGAGCCCTCGGATTAGTTGGAAAAGATTCCAGAAGACTAATTGAAGGGATTCCTGGAAGCCCATGCCTTGAAGAAATACAGAAAATTGTTCTCACGAGTACAGCCCACACATTACGAAGGGCTTTGTCTATGTAAATATATGTTTCTTTTTGTTTCAAGTGGAAAATGGCATGATGTCATTTCTAACCTTAGGTCCCTGGATGGGACCCGGAAAGAAATGAGTACACATCAGAAATCAAAAGAAATAAAATAATAATAATAATAAGGCAAATGCAATCAATCACATACAGAAATGATGGCAATATAAGCCGTTTCACAGGCAGTACTCTGCCGTGGTAAACAGACAAACCCCGTCCGCATCAGTTGCTACGTAGTGAAGGGTTAAAAGCTAAAACTGAAGGTTTTATTCTTCCTGCACAGAACCTGTGTTTGATAACTATAAATTACCAAACACACATAATGAAAAATTGTGATAATCCCAAATGCAGATTCTGTGATAAATATCCAGTAACAATTGACCAGCTTGTATCAGGTTGCACGGTACTGGCACCCACTGAATTTTAAACTCGGCATGACAGAATGGGCCAATATCTTCACTGGAAAACTGTAGCTTTTACGGAAAGGAAACTGCAAGAAATTGGTATGAACATCACACAGACCCGGTTACAGAGATAGGACCTGTAACATTTTTATGGGACTTTACAATAAAGACAGACAGAACAATCAAAGAAAATCGCCCAGACATCGTGATTGGAGACCGCAAAGACAAAATGTGGCTTCTTGTTGACATGGAAGTCCCTGCAGACTGCAATGTATCTTTGAAGATCATCAAATTACTATCAAAATACAAGCACCTTGAAATCGAAATCTCAGAAATGTGGCACATGCGCACATCAGCAATTCGACTTGTATCTGGAAACCTCAGATCGATTAGAAAAGATTCCAAATGACTCATTGAACGGATTCCTGGTAGCCCATGCCTTAAAGAAATCGAAAAAATATTCCCAAATACAGCCCACACATAACGAATGGCTTTACCTATGTAAGATATGTGATTTTTTTTTCAGAACTGCTCAGTAAATTTCTGATCTTAGGTCTCCGGTCGGAACCCTGAAAGAAATGAGTATACACGAGAAATTAAAGTAAATAATAATAATAACTGACCGTCTCCTAGAAGTTAATGGAGATTGTAATGTATCTTTAATGATTTTCAAAAAACTATCAAAATACAGTAATCTTGAAGTGGAAATCTCAAAATTGATTTTGTTTTTGAGTCGCTCAAACAACACAACAATGTGAAAGCAATGGAGCTTGCAGAACATTTTATTACAAAGGAATATAATTTCCACAAGCATCATAAGAGGTACATTCTGAAAGAAATATACAGAATCTACTGAGATTTCGATCCTTAAAACGCATGAGGATACTTACGTATTTGAAGGTCGATTTTACTGTTTTTAAACTACAATTCTCCATTATTTTCTCTCGTACATTCATATCTGCACGATGCGTATCTAAATCGACCTTGCTAACCGAAACGCCCCTCTGTGGCTAAATCGATAAAATACGTCAGGCTATATGACGGTTCCGTATAGGATACAGGTTCGATTTCTGTCGGAGGACGCATATTTTCTATGAAAATTTCTCGGACATTCAGGCCGGTAAATGTCGTTTATTCTATTATAAACAGAGCATTTACTTAAATATTTGTATCTATAAAAAAAGAATGTATAAACATTAAAAATGTCTTAAAATAATTGTCGGACTTTGTCCATTTTATACTTACGTATGCAAACTACTGACGTCCAACCACAGGGGAATTGACAGAATGCTAGGAGAGTCCCATAAAATGTATTCTAGTTGAATGATTTTTCTCTTCGTAACTAACCAACTTATAGAAAATTCCAAGGGGAGCAAGATCACTATCATATTAAGCATGTTTCAGTTGCATGTCTTCACGCAGACTGTATTCCATTCCTTTTGACGCGTTCATTACCAATACAACCGTTTTTTCATTTCTATGAAGAACGAATGGTGATACATTCTTATGGTGAATGAGTATATTGTAATGCATGTATTTTTCCAATTACTTAGGTATCATTTAGCTAGTGATGACCAACCTTGACTAGTATCTCCTTCTTTCGATCTTGTGCTACAATTACTGTATCAATAAATATCTTAGGCAAGCAACGTTTGTACAAAGAAATTTTTTGTAGATTTATATGTTTTTATACTTAAAAATGTTTTTAAATATGACTTGAAGAAGACAAATATTCTGTTGAAATATTGTTTAACATTGTCAGTTTTCCTTGGCTTTTTTTCTTAAATCCCGCTCTTCTTTTTTAAGTGATATTATTATTATTATTAGTAGTAGTAGTAGTAGTATTAGCAGTAGTAAAATTGTAATAATGATAATAATAGTTAAATGAATAATACATTTGTTAATGTAATAATAATCAGATAATAATTCTGCGTACTTTAGAAGGTTAACCCGTACGCTACAGCCTGCCAGTACCTCATAATAATCGACTATTCTGTTTTAATTGCGAGGAGAAAAGATGGAAAAGGCACATCAGTGACTCTGTTTGATTTTACTGAGTAAAAGAAAGAAAGAAAGAAAACAGAAAAAAGAATAAAGAAAGAAAGTAAAAAGAAAGAAAAGAGTAAAGAAAAAAGATAAAAGAAAGAAAGAAAGAAAAACAGAAAGAAAAGATCCTTAATATCTGGTGCAGTAAAATAAATATAACGTGTCAACTTTACCATGCATTCTTATTTATGTTTATTATTTTTAGATTTTGCTCAGGTTTTTAAGCGCAAAATTCAACGATACAAGAGGGGAATTTCCACATTTATTTTATAGCCGTAGAACTGGCAATGAACTTATGAAATCATTCACTTAAGGACTAAGATCCATCAGACAGTTCAACCAGCAAAACCAGGGAATTTCACGTGTACGACTTGTCTTAAGTACATTTGTTATTTTCTTAATATCAATTACAGATCGCGTTTGTTTGACAAAAGATGACATGAAAAGTTCTTGGCCAAGATTACAATATATTCATTTGCCAATATCTAAGATAAATATTATCAACAGAAAGAATTTGTAAACAGCTTCCCCGTCAACATGGCAACAGTGTGACAAAGTTTATTTACTGTAATCAAGCACAGTGACAGTATTAGATTATTTTGAGGCGAGATAGGAAGTGTAAGATGCGGGTAGACTTTTCCTTCTAAACTTGAATCAGATTAATCAAGCGTCCAGCAGCTAACACGCACAAAACAAGTGAAAAAGAAGAATATAATCCATTGAGGAAAAGAAATAATTAATATTCCAAAATATATATATATATATATATATATATATATATATATATATATATATATATATATATATATAATCTTTATATTATCTCATATATATATAAATATATATATATACTTATGTGTGTGTGTGTGTGTGTATGTTGGTGTACAGGGTGTATCAAAAATATTTTTATGAACTCTGGGAGCGGGTTCCTCACACCAAAACAAGGACTAAAGTTCATATAAAGACCATGAAAGATGGATAGGTTGGGGATAACTGGTTCCATGGGCTGCTCGTTTCTGCGACCTTAATCCTTTGGATTTCTATCTGTGGCGCCACCTAAAACAATTTGTTCGTGCAGCTCAAAAACGAAGGATTTGCGGATAGGTGTTTATATGGACTTTTGTCCTGGTTTTGGTGTAAGGAACTTGTCCCCAAAGTTTGTAAAACTATTTTTGATGCGCCATATATATATATATATATATATATATATATATATATATATATATATATATGTGTGTGTGTGTGTGTGTGATATGTGTGCTACAGGCTGTTTCATGCTAGACACAAACGTCAGGCCTGACGATTGCGTCTAGCATGAAACAGACTGTCGCCTCTGAGGGTTGACTTCAATGTTCACTTTTATATTTATATTTACATACGCTCTATCTCTGATATTGATCACTTTATCCCATAAATATTGCACACTTTAAAACGATATTTCTGCATATATATATATATATATATATATATATATATATATATATATATATATATATATATATATAGATAAGGTTGGTGCAGAAATAATGTCGTTTTTTGACGTTCAACTTCATGTGAGAAAACGACATTATTTTTGCACCAACCTAATATATATATATATATAAATTGAAACGGAAAAAGTCCGACAATAATTTAATATATTTCCGTTTATACGTTATTTTATGGATACATATTATTTAATTAAATGCTTTGCTTTTTAATTACTTATCTTTACCGGCCTGAATCTTCGAGAAATTTCGTAGAAAATATTCTCTGTAGTTAAATAGTATAGCACGTCAGATCAAATGTTGGTTCCCGTATATGAATACAGGTTTGATTCCTGCCGTAAAATGCATATTTTCTACGAAATTTCTCGAACATTCAGGCCGGTAAATGTAATTAATACTATTTAATTAAAAAAGAAAAACTGAGCATTTACTTAAATTAATTGTATCAATAAAAATAACGTATAAACAGAAAATATAGTATATATATATATATATATATATATATATATATATATATTCATATTGTATGGGTGTATATACATATGGGAAAACGATATATGAAATTTATACAACAGAACAATTTATGAAAATCTATGAGTACTTTGAAACTCTTTTACAAAACATTAATTACAATACATTAATTAAAAGAAAAATCAATTTACTAGGGCGAATATATATAGAAAGTGCTCTAATGTCTAGATCATCTTACGCATGACCGAAACAACAATAGCTATAGTTACAAACTAAACAAGAAAGTAATCAATCTCCTACTCTACATGGATAATCTCAAACTCTTTCGCAAAAACCACAATGAGTTGAAGGGTCTCCTCAATACTGTAAAATATTCAAATGACGACATCGGTATGGATTTCTGATTAGATAAATGGGCAAAAGTAACATTGAAGAAAGGAAGAATTACAGAAAAACACTCATTAGATTTAGATTTTGTCAGACATTTTAGGGAACTGGAACATGATGAAGCCTCTACGTACCTGGTCTCTCGCCTTCTTTAGCGGATCTACTATCACAATTTGGGATATTTCATATATAATAATAATGAAGTCCGTTGGTGATGAACACGATGACGATGACGACAACGATGTCTGCTTCACCAAATGAGAAGAATGGGAATTAACATTCTGACGTTGATGGCTGCGAAGACCCAAATGAGACGCTCATTTCTGTCTACAGGTTGGACACTGAATCCCGACACGTGATGTCGGTGGCCACCGCACTTGGCGATTATGACGTTGCTGCCAGCGAAATTCTTCGTCTTGAATTCAAATCTTTCAATGGCAAATGTTGCGATCATTTGCTCTAACTACGCGGGATTAATACCACACCGTTTTAACATTACTTTCAGATTGTCTTTGAAAAGTTTTTGCCTGTCCTCCAACGTAGCACTGGCCTTACGAAAGTTCCCCATACAGGATGATATTTGGGAGTCGGTCCTCGGGTATCCTGATACTATGACCAATCCGCCTGAGCTGCAGTTGGATGAAAAGAGACCCAATGCACGTGCTGCTAGTATGTTGAGGAATATTAACAGGTTGCAGAAGTTGAAGGTTTCAAGAGCTCGTATGTGAGATATATATGGCGTCCATGATTCAGGGCCATAACACAGGATGGATAGGCATATAGCGTTGTACACTGAGATCTTTGTGGAGATAGACGAGTTCCTGTTGAACTTGAACACAAATTTGACCAAAACAAAAGTGATCAAAACCAAAAGAACTTTTCATTAAAAGTGATAAAAACATAATAAAAAAAACTAAATGATATTAGTTAGACTATATACATAAAACATATATTAAAAAAATAATTTCAAATTCAAATTTCACTATCTCCTCTCCTTCATGCGCATGTGTAATCACATAAACGTAAATATCACTTTAGTCTGCTGAAGTCCTAAATAGCAAAAGGCATTACACAAAAAAAGATTTTTTCACTTTGTCTCATAGATATGCAGGTTAAGCATTCTTTATCCGATATTCTTGGGACCGGATGTTTTTTTTCGGATTTTGGAAAACAGGCTTTTTAATTTGCATATATGTTATACACCGGACCTATGAACATTCGTGTGTATGTCCCAATCCTCATAAATACGTTGGACACTATTGTAATTGGGGTGGGGGGTAATATCCTGTCTAAGTAGTCCACCACTAGCAGTGGTTTACCTACTTCACGCCGCTGACGACTATTGAATTTTGTTGATGTTACAAAGAGATTTCCATTTAATTTTCAACCTCCGTTTTTGTTATTCCTCATTCAGTAACCCTTTCCAGGTTACACCAGGTTACACCAATATAGCATCTATGAAATGGGGCAGCTGGTGAATGGAACCCAAGCATAAACAAAATATACCTTTACATTTCATAACACAAATTATACATATACCCTAAAGGTAGTTTTATATAAAGAACATTGAGCCTGAATATAGTTTTTAATATAAATGTAATACATTTTGAGTAATTACAGATATAGGTAATGACGCAAGTCATATAATATTCAAAAGGAATTTTAAACTCGTGTAATTAGGATTTCACAGTAAAGATAACGTTTTGTACTTTCGGTACCTGTACAAAAGAAAAACCAACAGAAACATGATCATTACTTCAAAAAATATATGAACGCAGGACTTTTTGACATTTTTAATAACTTTAGTCAACAAGAAACACCCTTGTAAGTCATGTCAGCACCTGCAAATCTTTTGGATTTTGAAGTTTTTCGGATAAAGAATGCTCAACCAGTATATATATATATATATATATATGTATATATATGTTATATATATATATATATATGTATATATATATATATATATATATATATATATATATATATATATATATATATATGTATGTATATATATATATATATGTATGTATATATATATATATGTATGTATATATATGTATGTATATATATATATATATATGTATGTATATATATATATATATATATGTATGTATATATATATATATATGTATGTATATATATATATATGTATGTATGTATATATATATATATATGTATGTATATATATATATGTATATATATATATATGTATATATATATATGTATGTATGTATTTAGTTACATTGATGTGAGTTTGCCTAATGATCGAAAGGGCGTGAAACCAGGATTACAAACTCACATCAATCCAACTAAATATATTAGCTCTAGCATTGATACTGAGCGCTTTTTAATAAGTATCGCGCATATATAATCTATAAGTAATATGTATAAATATTACATATATATAAATTTATATACATACATATTATACATATATATATATATATATATATATATATATGTGTGTGTGTGTGTGTTTGTGTGCATGTGTGTGTGTGTGTGTTTGTGTGCATGTGTGTGTGTGTATGTGAACAGATGTGTAAGTAACTGTTATCGGTTGGAAATGCGTAAAAAGTGTACCAATCTCAAAGTCTGGCGGGCTCTTTTTCGTTTACTTATCACTATTGTTCCGGGAAAAGGCATCAGCCTATCTTCCTCTAGATGTTCGTTAAATAGCAAGGGAGATACACTGCTGGCTGTCTTGCCTTGAAGCATCAACCAATTAAGAGAAGTGAAACGCTGATTTCTAATCTCCATAATAATATAGTGGACTGGGTTCTTAACCTTGGCAAGGTAACCCATTGAGGAGAAAGAAAAGTTTCAATTCAAAACCAGCCAAAAATCGGTAAGCTCGTCAGGTTATGTATTCTAGACCCAATCACTCGTACTACTGACTGCAGTACATGTACTTCTACGAACCTTATGCGTTACTGATATATATATATATATATATATATATATATATATATATATATATATATATATATATATATATAGTGATACTCCGGCTTAAGTCGTTTCGAGTTAAGTCATTTTGAAAATTTAGAGAAAGGTCCCAGTGCAAGTGCTAATGCTAAGCGTAAGGCTATATGGCTGGAAGATAAAGTGGAAATTAATTATTTTATTCAGAATATTTTACGTATATATAATAAATACTGTAATAGACAATGGGGATGTTTTCGGTTTATAGTGTGGCTATTTGAACTTAAGTCGTTTTTCAACCTAAGTTGTGACCTCTGGAATCAATTAACGACATAGGGTGAGGTATACCTCTAGGTATAATTAGGCATGTTTGGTTGAATAATCTACACATGTTATGTTTATTTTTATTTTAATACTCTTATCCTCGGATCAATTTCATAGTGTTGGTACAAAACTGATTAAGAAAGAAACCATAATTATTCTTATAGTTTTTATTTTCCCCAAGTACTTTCACTCTCATCCAAGATCATTTTATGGGGTGAATTGCTAAGACAAAGAATTAATGTATTTGACAGTTATGAATGTTGTGCGTATGTATGAATGCACGCAGTTAATTGAAAAATGTTTACCACTACGTAAGGGAGATAACTCTTAATTTATATTATAAGAATCTTTATTAAAAATTGTAATTACGTGTTTTAAAACATTCTGTTACAATTGTAGATTTTTAACAATTACAATTTAGATTACAAACATTTAAAATATGTATATACAAAAATTACGGCCAACAATAAATCAAATTAATCATAAGTATAGTAACAAAGTTCTAAAATGTTTATGACATTCTTTACATGTTTATATGGAGGTCAGGGTGTACATCATATAATAATGGGAGCAAGATAAATAAAAAAGTATGAGGGGATAAATGAAATTATGCTGCAAAAGTGGGTGTAGCAGAAGCAGATATTAAATTGAGGAGGCTAAACAGGAAAAAAGAGTGTGCCGGTTTAAATCAAATTTTAAAGATTTAAAGTATTCCCTAACTTGTATGTTTAAAGAAACCTGACATTTTTATACTCTTATAAAAAAAAATGTCATGGTAAGATATGAATATGTCTATATGCGCGTGTTAGAACATTCGCTTTCAGAAGATGCGAGCCGGGTTCGAATCTCATCACAGTTGATTTGTCAGGTAGGAGACTTCCTGATGTTATCAGACTGGAGGGGTAGATCCCAGCGTGCGGCACCTTTGAAAAGTACCTGAAGACCATAGCACGGGTTGACCCAAGCCTTATGAGGGAAATTGGGTAGACTTGGCGGCCTCCCGTAGCTGTTCTAGCACAAAGTCACAAGTCATCATGACAGAGGGTATTTGTCTGCTGGCCTTGTTCACATTGTTGATCACGCTAGATAACACACTCTCTCCCATAAACTGTAACTAAAGTCTGTTCAGAATAGTTGTAGTATAAAACATAGTTGGGCTCTGTGGGTGTTTAAAAAGCCCAAATATGCCTGAGCCGGCGTCTAAATTAGGGATTGGCTAGCCGCCCTAGTAGACGGGTATCCTCCAATACGAGTGGCCAGCTGTTAATTAAATGCATCTATATATCATGGTCGGATATGTGTATGTCTCATGGTCTAATGTCCTAACAACTTGCCCACTATAACTAAATCATTCAAACCATATTCGAAATATTAATTTATTGAAAGAGCCTAACTCTGAAAAACATGGCAGCCTGTCGATTGGGAGCCAGGAATATTCCGACTGCATATATGTGCAGATGGATAAAACTAATGTAAATTCACTCTTCATTTCTCTATTCATTAAAGTCGTGAATTCACACGATGAAATAAATTCCCTCGGTAAGATGACAATTTTTACCAAAATGAAGAATTTTGGTACAAAAAGGTAACTAGTATGAAAAAAAATGGACGACATTTTTGGATTCGGCGCCTTCAAATTAGTCAAGAAAGGCTGCTTTCAGCTTTGCACGAAAATACATGCTAACCAGTGTATTTTTATTGCATTGTTATTGTAAATAAACGAATTCATTGGCTATTATTTGACCATAGAGTGCAGAGACAAAAAGATAAGAATGTTTTTGTAATGATCAAGAAAAAAAATTGACATCAATATTGTTTCACTAACACATGTAATGAATAACGGCACAGAAGGAGAAATCGGCGAGCCTAGTTCGAATTCTTGTCGAGTTTATTACAATCACGTATGCACAAATGCCATTGGGAATGGTATGAATCCATCGATATTCCTCCCAGCAAAGGATTGAATAGAAGGACACACTGTTTTTTTTTTTTGGTTGCCAACCAGTCGATCTCATACAGAAATAGCAACCTACTGCGAGAAAATCATCTCCTTACTCAGTCATGAATCGAAAGAGACATGATCTCCCTAGCCTGTATCCAGTATGACTCTTAAATGAATGCTTGTAATCCAAGCATTACAGAAACAATAACAATATTATATATGGAATGAATTCCCTTGCTAATGGTTTTACTTTGATTTACAAGGCAAAGATTTACTAAAGCATTACACTGGTAATCAGGAAGAAACGAAATCCAAACGGTTAAAGCAACAGTTACTAAAAGGATGAGATTATTGCAGGTATCACGAGAAGAAATCCTCAGCGTTTCAAAATCTCAAAAGGTTCAAATGGAAAATGCTATTTTCAGTAACAAAAATGGAATTTCAGGATTTTTATTAAGCATCTATGAGTATTAAATGTTGCACTGTTTTTACTTTTGATATGGTTCTTTATTTAATTTTTTTAAAGCTTTTCACCCCAGGCAAGGCTGGAAGCCACTAGCACGCAAGGGGTTACAGAGGATTTGGAGCGAGAGAAAATAGGAGTGTTAGAGGAAAGGATGAGGAGAAGGATAGAGGACAGATCAAGGCAACTGGAGATGTCGATTGACGTTACACTTGAATAGTTGGAGATCATAGTCATCAGGGAAACAGGAATGAGGAAGGGAGTTCCATAGGCGTGAGATGCTAGATATGAAGCTATTGGAGTAGAAGAGACATCTACATTTAACAGTTTCAACAGTGAAAGGGTGGGAACGGGATGCCAGCCTTGTAGGACGCTTGAATTCATGGAGCCTGGGAACCAGCG